>UFQX01000242.1:629015-653550 GCA_900497675.1 Arapaima gigas
GGGGGGGGGGGGGGGGGGGGCGGTTTGCGTTCTGCAACAAACTGCGCACATTTCAACTGAAGTGCGGCATGAGAGAGAAGGACCCCCGGCTTGTGACCGCGCTGCAACGAGCGAAGCCACGCGCGTTTGCCGTATAAATGAGTCATCAGCGGCGCCGCGAGCTGCAGGCAAGTCCCGCATCCTGCAGTCTCGAGATTCGGGTTCTCGGGCTCCATCCACGCGTAGCGCGAGGACACGCAGGCAGCCCAGAAGCACGCGCACCGCCGCCGGTGTCACCCGTTACCCCGCAAGCGCGCGTGCGAGCGCGTGAGAGTGCCGGGTGCGTGTCGCGGAGCACCTTGCGGCGGTCGTACTCCGCATTCGGCCGCGCGCCCATGCGGAGTGCTGCCCTCTGCCGGCCATGAGCCGCCATCGCCGCTGCGTCGCACCCGCGCCGTATAGCCGGCTCCGCACGAGCTCGCAGCTCATTCCCTGGAAGATGGCGGACGGCGCATCACTGCTGGATGAAGAGCTCTCCTCCTTCGTCTTCAGTTACCTGACAGAGAACCCCGACAGCCAGGTGAGCGCCACGCGGACCCCGCAGCTTCTCCCCCCTTTTTAAAGACACTTTTCATTTTGCACGCGCGGTGCCTGCAGGCGCGCGGCTCGGTTTGCGTCTGTGTGCCGGCATCCGCCTTGACGTGTGCGCTTCACGTGGAGCTGTGAGGAAACGTGGCTGCGGCGCGGTGTAACGTGCAGAAAGCAGCGCGTTCGCCGCCGTGGGAGCGGAGTGTTATCGATATCCTTATTATAGCCATACGTCTCGCTCCGTGCACGAGAACACGGCGGCTCGCGCGCCGCTCGGCTCCTCCACGTTTTGGGGTCCCACGACACGTGGGTGGTGACTGTCGCCAATTGTGCGCTGTAAAGTGCGTGTGTAATGTGTTAATTCACACCGCGCGCTTGCTAAGCTATTAATGATCATTTGATACGAACAGTAAATTAAATGTGCATAATTAATGAGGCAATTTCATTTTAAACTGAAACCAACGTGGCGCGCGCTGGGTGCAGACACACTGGTACAGGACGCGGTGTTTTACCTCGGTTCACACCGCTGCAGTGCTGTGTGTTGTACCGTGTTACTACGGCTCGGCGGTGCCTTGTTACAGTGTTTTAGTGTTGCCGATTTTATAGTGTTGCATTCTTACTGTGTTTTACTGTGATACAGTGGCTTTACAGTGTACCTCGTTTCCGGGGTGATGTTTCGGCGTCTCGAGCATGAGAGGTGTAAGGAGATCAGTGATGAGGGTCACCAGATTATTGCCCACCCCCACCCCACACACACACACACACACACACACACACACAAGGACTGTTTTTTCACGGTTCTTTTCTCTCTTCTCCTGTTTTCGTAACTCTTTGCGTAACGGGCTGCTGTTACAAAACCCTCCCGCTGGACCCGAGTCGCCTGCTCTTTGTGTGTGTGTGTGTGTGTGTGTGTTCGTGCGCTCGCTCTCTCGCTGACTATCGGTGTTCGGTGACTTGTCGGTGAGAAAGTCAAGTTCAACCCGGTCACACACTCCCCGGTGATTCTGTATATGTGTGTGTGTGTGTGTGTGTGTCGTCGTAAAGCTCGATCGCAGTTTGTCACGCTGCAGTAAAACCGGTTGAAACGCGATTATTTCTTATCACTGTTTTGCTCCGCGGGTCCGTTTTACTGTGTTTACGTTTTTACCGCATTTACCTCAACTCGACGGTCCGTGTGGAGAAAAGTCCTCAACACGGCTCATCTTGGTGAACCTGCCTGTCTGACCTCCGTCCGGACGCTATTAATGAACAATATTACAGTTTTAATGTGAAATACCGCATTCGGTTACACAAGACAAGCAGTAGTAGTAATAATAACAACAATAATAATAATAATAATAATTGTAAGCCTCCTTAGCAGTACGACTCCGTTCCGCTCCGCTCGCGCGCCGCGTACTACTACTCAGTCCTCGTGACCCGCCGAGCCCGGCAAGAGCGCTGCGAGGCTCCGCAGTCACGCGCTCGGCGCCCTGGTGGGCGGTTCCTCTGACGTCCGCAGGGCCCGCCTGCCTGCGCGCCCGCGCGCGCTCTCTCCTTGTCCGCTCAGCGCGAGAAAGCCAGCAGTCCGCCGTACACATGTGCCGCATATTAATACTTTCTTTATCTACGCTTATTTAAAGGGAAAATAAATTCTGAACAGTTAAAAATGCCATTTATAAAACTCGTGCAGCTGTGTTGTTAATCACAGGTTTTTTCATCGGCATGTGTGCTCCTCTTCAAGCAGTGGGTCAGATTTGGTCCTCAGTTCGGTGTCCACTCTGCTTCAGTCCAGTCGTATCCTGTAGGTGGTCTTGAGCGCCGCAGTGCTGTGTTTTCTTCCTCCATGGGGGCTGAGTCACCTGTCTTGTGCACCAATCACTGCTACAGTCCTGCTTCTGGGTGCTTAACTTTGACTTTTTATAGCACCTAATGTTATGTGGGACATAAAGGGACAATTTGTGCTGGATGTGTGTGTGTGAGTAACACTGAGCCTCACAGAGCTGCTCCACCACCACACCAGCAGTGTGCTGGAGAATAAATCACAGCCCTCCTAAAGGTGGGCAGACCCTGTTGCCCAGGCAGTTGGCCTGTTCCTGTGGCGATGCCTGGGGATCATTTCCGTCTGAGTGTGTGAGAAATGTCACTGCAGTTTTTGAACACCTGCGTGTGTAACACTGTGCTCTTCAATCCTCACTGAACCTGGGAGTCCAGCATCTGATGTGGGGGTTCTCGTTGCTGTCAGTGTAAGTCAGCATCTGGGCTCAGGGCTGCCCCCTGTTGACAGCAACTGCACTTTTATTGACTCAGAATGCCGGGGGGTATCAGGAGTGCTTGGCAGGTGCTCCTGGGTGGGCCTTCCACCCTAGCTTGTTATGCACATCCCACTCATGGGGAGGGAGGAATTGAGTGTCAGTAATTTGTACAGAGGCAAAGTAACACCACTGTTTTAAACCCATCAAAGCTGGAGTTCAGGAGTAGAGGGTCTGAGAGCGATGATGCCAGCTACTTTGGGGGTGGGACATACGTTGTGACCAAGAGAGGCCTGGTCCTTATGCCCAAATGGAGAGCAGGTGTGCACCCGCCCGACATGAAAGGGATCCTTAGCCATTATCGCCCAGCCACTTCGTCCCCGAGATTGCTGCCCAACAACGCTTTGAACGTTTTTCCAGTTGTGTGTGCAAAGATGTTAATGATGGACCGGCTGTCGAGGTTCAGACGGCCATTTCTTGATCCTCTAGCATTTGCCGCGTAAATATTAGCCGCTGCTCTGCGTTTTGAATCTTCTCAACAGTTAAGGACATGTCAGCAGCATTTCCGTCCATTAAAACCACAAACGCACGTAATGACTTAATCCAGCGACACGCACACACACAACAAAACATTTCACTTTGCTAATTTTACATCACAGAGCGAAAGCACTGGTTAATGTGATTCTTATGTTCATTGTTTACCTATTTATTTGTTTTTTTTCTTTTTCCCTGAGCCTGCTAGACGGTCCCGGTCCCAGCTGAAAACGAATGTCTGGCTGAGGATGGGCGGCGGGCCAAGTGTGTGTTAGCTACCCAAACGGGAATGTTTTGAGGCGGACACACGCCAGCGGAGCCTCGCGTAATCGAATCCAAGCCGACCGGCATCAAAGCTGCGCACTGTCCGGGGATATTAGATTGATAATAACGTTAGATTAATCTGCGCGGCACGGACTGCAGGCCTGAGATCTGCCGCCTAGGGAGTCTGTCCCTCCTTAGGTCCTGGTCCAAATTTCCTGGGATGCAGTTGACACACGGCATATTGACCACCATTGGTTAGTTGGCTCTGATGCCCTTACTCGTTGGGCCAGTTTAGATTTGGATACCCAAAAAAAGTGATGTTTTTCTTCATTCCTGCCAGGAGCTCGCAGTGATCTGGAGTGATTTATTAAAGGTCTGCATTTCATCAGTTGAAAACTACTTCCAAATTATTGCTTAGCCACGACAGCCACTTTAGGGTTTATTTGACACCCTTGTTAGAGTTGACAAATGCCAACATGTCTGAGGTTGAGTCTCCTTGCGGTTTTACATTATCGCATTACATCAGTTCCATAAACCAGTCTGTAATATAGTACGTACACTCACGGGCCACTTTATTAGGTACATCTAGTTAGTTAGATAGTTTCCCCTTTCACTTGCAGAACAGCATGAATTCAGTCACAAGGTGTTGGACACCCTCTACAGAGTTCATGGTCTATGGTGGCTTGCCTGTTATCCTCAGCACTTGACCTTTTTCAGAATGATTAAAATGAATATGGAGCAGCAAAATAAAAAGACCAGGATCTCACTTGCCTTGTAATAGTGACAGTGTTTGACCTTATAGTATTGCAGTAATGCTGTAGCCAGCTGGCACGCTAAGTATCCAGTCTCGTGTGAGATTACAAAGGCCGGACCATGTTGCTATGCTTAACTGCTGGCAAGACTGTTCCCTAACATAAAGAGCAAGACATGTAAGGAAAACTCTAGACCCCCAATCAATATTCATAAGTGGTTAATGGCTCCTGGTGGACGTTGGTGTGTCCCGAATGAGTGCTAAATCATGACCCTGAGGCGAATGAATCAATTTGTGACGTAGCCTCACTTCGGCAGCAGTGTCAGTCACTCTGGGAGCGCTACTCGATGTGTACTTGGGGGGGTACATGGTTGAAGTTCATGGGAACAGCAGGTCTTGGCCTAACAGGTTGCTGCTTTTATGAATTATGTGAAAGTTTTCTTCTCTTTCATTTATTCATTTAGATTATAATGACAAGCTACTTGCAGCGATTTACCCTTTTAAACAGCTGGGCAATTTTTAGTTGAGGATTTTTTTAGGCCAAGTACCTTGCTCACGGGTAATACAGCAGGAGGTTGTCCCAGGTGTCTTGCCTCACCAGCACGCGGGTTCCTTTAAAGCATTAAGAATTATATATCCATCAGACCCAAGTCCGAGCCCACAGTGCCCTCCTGTTGGCTGGCTGCTAATTATTCGGTGTGTTTTTGAAGCTCCTTTCTTGAGTCGACGGTGGTGAAAATAGCTCAAGGCTGTTGCCAGGAAGTCCTTTGCTGAAGCCGATCAGTTGTGACGTGCGTGTACAAAGCATGGGCAGGCTTTCGTTGCTTGTGTGAACTGTTTATTTTTAGCTCAAATTCTTCCATATCCAGTCGTGCAAGATGGATGTAAATTATAAATAGCATGAAAGTATTTGCAAAGAGTGACATCAGATAATAATTTTCTGTCCTGGATTAGAGGCATAACGTTGAATCCGTTGCTGCACGAGGAATTAAGAGTACTTGAGTGTTCCAAGAGTAGACGGTCGTTTTACAAGACAGATTTTAATGCACAGTGTTGTTTCCAAGGGTAGTTTTATGTTCGGCGAGTCATTATGTGCTGCTAATGGAAGGCTGTTACAGCAGTGCTGCGCTCCATGGCCCCTGGACCATGGGCATTGGGGTGGCTGGCGCCTTTGGCTGAAATGCCAGCGTAATAATGCTGTTTCACGGTCACTGAAGGCTCCACTGCAAGCCCAGTGTCCCCCCTCAGGGTCATCACAGGCTCTTTATTACCATGACCTTCGGAGGAGAGCGGGAAAGGAGTGTCCTTGGTGTCAATATGTGAGAGTTAGTTGGTAAGATGTGTTGCTGATGAACTGCGGAATTGGTGATGGGGGAGGGGTGGTGGCAATGGTGAAGAGAGGAAGCCTGGAGACTGAATATATGGTGAGGTCTGGGTCAAATTCAGAGATGCTACAGGAAAACTTGAGGACCATTGGGTAGCTATACTTTCACCTGAGGCGAACTGGCTGAGAGAAACTGTGTTTTGGTCTGTAGGTGATACAGAGAAGGGGTGTGGAGTGGGGTGTTGGGGTTGGAGGACTTGGAATAGAGAGGTGGAGCAGGGCACATGTGGTAGGGGGCACTGGGTGATGGGTGGGTATCCAGACACTATTAGCACTGCCTGCTAAGGGTTTCCTGCCAGCTCCATAGCAGCCAGTAAGTTTCCATTATGCTGAGGAGGCAGGTGTGGCCAACCAACAGACAGGTAGCAGGAGAGCTACACTGCAGATGAATGGAGTCTCTCTCTCACACACACACACACACACACACACACACACACACACACACACACAGAGTCCACACAGTCCGTTCTCACTTATACAAACGCATTCTCTCTCTCTCCCCTGTCACACACAGCAGCCCCACCCCTGGTGGGAGTGACCTACTTCAGCCTTGATCAGGAGGCTTGGCGGGCACAGCAGCCGGTAGCGTGACTACAGCTCTGCAGCTTTTCACTCATACATAGCTGCCCGGACTGCACTTGCTCACATGTCACGACTGTCTCCAGTGCAACGCTGCTCCACACAGCCCATTTACCCCCAGCTGTCCATCGACCCTCCCGCCACACAGAATCCAAGACAAAGCATTGAGTGGGGTACTTTCCACGCAGATGTCGTGTATTTTAAAATTTTGGCTGTATGGCGACTCGATGAAGTTTACTGTGACATATTAAAAGCATCTCTAATGATTTGGGGATGAGGAAAAGGGTGGCTAGTATTTAAAATGCTGCAGGTGGAGTAGTGATTAGATCTGCTACCTTACACTTGACTGGCCTGGGTTTGAATCCCACATCCTACTGTAATGCTCTCGATGAAGCTACTTATGCTGAACTAATACAGTAAAAATTATCCTGCTGTATAAATGGGTTTAACACAACAAGTCGCTTTGGACAGTAGTCAGCTAACTAAAAAGTATGTAAATTTAATGCACAGGTATGTTCCAAGATGGACTTCCAGGGTGGACCTTGTAGTTGTAGGCTGCCTTCGCTGTCTAACCTATGGATAAGCCCTCCTTAACCTCTTCTCAAAATTTGCCTGTTTAATAGTTTCCTGATATGAGAAGCAAAGACCCTGACCAACATCAGGAACGTTGCCCATATTAAGTCTTACAGTTTGACACAATTGACCTTCCTTTGGAAGCCTTGCCTTAAATAGGGCTTCACAGCTACTTTCTTCTTTATTAGTTTAACTTTGATCGCCCTGCTTCTCTGCGTGTCTCTCTCTCTCTCTCTCACGGCCTGCACTGGTGTGGTCCCATTGGCCTTTCTCCCAGTCACAAGGAGAGAGTCCTGAACTCTGTCTCCGAGGTCTGAATCCAAGTGTTTGCACACAGTGATGGGCCAAGTTTCAGCAATCGCATCAAAAAGTGCTAGACTTAGTTTGGTTGCATGTCTTATCATGTTTTATTTCCTCATCGCCAGACACCCTGTGTTCTTCGCTGTGCCTTGTGGTTTGTAGCACTGCCGATGAAGGGCTTCGGGGCCTCGGTTTGACCAGCAGAAAATGTCCCCTTGCTCCCCTGGGCCCATCATTTGGACACCGTGTCCCGTTCCATCGTTGAATAAATCAGGAAGATGGGTGACTGTGACACCGGTGCGCTTGTCTCTAATGGCAACCGCACACAGCTGCCTGCCTCTTCTGGGCTGCCTCCAAAAGCAAAGCTGCTTTGAGAGTAGAACAAAATCCAGTCCTGCCCTTGCTTTACTTGATGTGAGATCGAGTATTTATCTAGAGACAAGAAAGGATTCAGTTGAATAGTTGAACATGTGCACTTACACACACACACACACACACACACACACACACAACTCCAAGGACCATTAGCAGTAGCTATCTTCTGGATTAATAAAATTCTCTGTGTGTCTGGTAGACGTGTCCATCTCTTGTAGCTTCGGGTTGAGCTGCAGGTGAGGAGACAAAATGCCGCAGGACATCATGAGGACTGACCACTCTGTTCCCCCTGATGATTTACTAATTTTCCAGAAGGTGTTTATCAGCAGCTGCTGTCAGGAGATGGACAGTGAAATGTGCTGGGTAACCTTGTGGAAAAATCTGCTGAAAAAAATCAATCGTAATGGGAGTGGCTAAGAGCAGCATAGGCCACTTCCAGATCTCCTGTACTGAGAGGTGTGGCTGATCTGCATTTTGTTAGCGTTTTTGGTTATGTTTTCACAGTGAATTTGGTTGGGTTTAATCTTTGCTTTGAATGTAAGCTTTTTAGGCATTTTCTGTTTTTAACCTTTTCCTAGTGTTGGGTTTAGTTTGTTTGCAATCAAGAGGCATATTGGTAATAAAACCTTTGAATTCACCCACCTCTACCTCATCCCTCATTATTTCTTACATCAGGTACTCCTGAGTGTGTCTCAAGCAGGTTTGCTGTGGACTGTGGTCTCTGCAGGCTTTTGCGATGTGATTTGTGGGGGCCATGGTTGGATAGGGAGGGTCCGGTCAGGTTCACTCATATAAACAATCCCACATCAGTGACGTAATGTTCATTACTGAAGATGAAACTGTTGCATCTGTATTTTGCTTCCCGTGGGACAGAAGTTCCTCTGAGGGTCCAGGTTCAAGCTGTGGGAAGGATGCTGGGAGATCCAAGGTCAGGCCCCTCGATGAGGAAAGGACTGGGCTGAAAAATGTGACCCTCGGCTCTGAAGCGGGAATGTGAGGCTGGCTTGGGGTTTTGGGTGACACAAGGGATTCAAGCACTGCGATGGCTTTCAGTAACACAGACACTAACTCATCAGGCTTGACCATTGACGTTGGTGCCATGTTGGACCCATCATCTCCAATGTTCAGACCCTGTCTTCACAGCAGGAGGAGTTCCTGCTGTGATTGTATGGTGATGCAGCAACAGTTGGGATGTAGGTCTGTTGCGATCTGAAGGAGCTCTTATTCCTGGCCTGAACCTCATTGGTTGAGCAGCTGCCTGAGACTGAGGAAAAATGGCCTTTTCCAGAATGTTCCCGTCACTCTGGAAGTTTGGTCACAGCCAAGTTGTTGAATCTTGTATTTCTCTTGCTTACAGCTCTTAAACCCAGTGTTTCCTCACACTGTTTAGAGCACTGTGCCTGACACATGCTTTCTGGTGTGACACACTGAGGCGTGAGCTGGTGCAAGCCCAAAATGTGGCAGAGTTGGCCTGAGGCAATCAGAAAATTGTAAGAATGGAGAACTTCATAAGCCAACCTTCTTGGACAGGAAGTTGTTGGCTTGCATAAGAGAATCTTAACACCTTGGGACAGGTGCCCACAGTCTTGTGTCAGAAATCAAGCTCTGCCCTGCACCTTACTGCCACTAGGCTTAAAACCTGGTCTGAGAGCAAATAACTCTTCCATGAATATTGCACCACACTGTATGGCTATAATGTACACCCTTTCTCATGCACCTGTCTCTAATGCAGGTCCTTTCTGAATGGGGGGCACGCAGGGTGGTGATGCAGGGAAGCAGTGTTGAATATCTGCTGCTGGTGTTTCTCCTGTAGTGGCTGTTATGTGAGTGCCATCTTTCAACTGCCATTTTGTAGCTGCCTTGCTCAACACTGGTGGACCTGGTGGGTGCAGGTGGACAGCAAGATCTGCTCTAACATACACGTTTATGCATGTGTTGACCTTTGCCCTCCATTGGCAGGAATTTGCTCTTGATCAGACTGACTGAAAATATGGTCTTTGACCATTATAAACACAATAATGGTCTCACAAGCGTATGCCAGTCATACTCCTTTGAGCTGTTTTTATCTCCAAGGAGTGGAGGACATTACATGTCATTCCAAGTACAGCTGAGTAATTCATAAAGGCAGTGCTGCGACTTGGGATTTGCTTTCTTGGTTCTTTCTGGCCTGGGTGCGATGGTTTTCAGGACCTGGATCAAGGAATGACTGATCCTCCCATCTCATTTCACTGCTAAGGTGGGAGAGGAATAGGATGACATGATGCAGTAGTTGTGAGTTGACTCACATTCTGAAATGGCGAGAAGTTTCTCGCCATCTGGCGCCCTGTTTGTCTGCAGCCCGTATTGAAGGCTGCCTTTCCCTGCGGTCACCACCGATGGACCATTTTTACAAGAAGCAGCCTGAATGCCAACATGATGGGTCAACATGCATGGGACATTCGGTTTGTCCTGCTTAATGTCCTGCTTTATTTTTCTCCCCTTTTTTGAGTAATGATTTTTCATGTATTTTTGCTTCCCTCCATGCTTGTAGTAATAGAGAGCCCGGCCTTTACCAAGACGGCTCCATTTCACAGGCTGGTTGGGAACACAGATCAGCGCTGGGTTTGGTTTCCACCTCACTGTGGCTCACTCACCCTGTGGAAGCACAAGGTCATACACGATGCGTGTATTATTTACTGTGCTCCAGCATCACGAGGGCTTTAGACGAAGGGCGGGGGGGGGGGCACACGGATCCAGTTTTAACATGACTATCAAAGATTTACTGCAGCATCGGCAGAAATAAAAGCCTCTGGATTTGTGTGGAGAGTTGGATGCAAACTGGGACCATTTGGTGGCATCCACAGTTCAGTCCGCTGCGTCAAGGGGCCAGCAGTAATTTCCCATTTGCCCATGCTGTTGTGTGGGAAGTTAAGACTGAGAAAATGAAGTAGAAAAGTAGTGTGATGCCTGTGCTCAAAGTCAGATCAGAGTGGCCGGTGTGTGTTGTGTGTCCGTGTGCCAAACTGGCAGGCGTGTGGACCCACCACCATCCACGTGAGTGAACCGACAAAAGCTGTTGTCAAATGGGAGCTGCTTTTTCATATGGCACCTGCAATGTTCAAAGTGCTACCTGCGCTTGTCACGCGCTCCTAGATAAAACAACGGCGTTGGGTCCCGTGTGGCCCCCTGGTAGCCTCCAGCAGCCCTTTCTGTGAGGCCTAAAGAGTGTGACGTGAATGGTTTCTGCGCGACTGTGAAGAGCGTCACTCTGAGCCAAATAGAGGAACCAGGACCTTGCAGCAGCAGCTGACTTAGTGATGGTTTGGCGGCTGCGCTCTTATCTGTCCTCTTAGCCCAAATAAGGCGAAGAGGCTGTGTGAAGTGCGCTGTCACGTGGAGTCGGCTTCCGCTGCGCAAGCATCCCTCTTTCTATTTTTCACCACTGTTTTTACCAGGGTTACTCCTCTGTGTAAACAGCTCTGCAGCTGTAATCTCTTCCCATCATTAGGCCAGTCGGGGAGTGGAATGAGAGTCGGCTCCTGTGTTGACGTTCCTGTGTTTCCGATGGGCCTGGAGCCCCGTCCGTGTGGCCTGGGTTGTCCCGTAAGTCTGCTTCATACTGAGCCGAGCCAAACGCACCCCCTCCCTGCTTTTGGGATGCAGCACACTTAAAGAATGCAGGCTATTTCAGGTGGTCTTAGCCACAGAAAAGACTCAGCGTCCTTTTGGCTGCCAGCCAAGGCAGCCTCCGACTGCCCCGTGTGTCTGAAACTGTTTCATCTTAAGGGGCTCGTGCTTCCTATGTTGCGGCGAGTGCAGTGCTGACGCCACCTGGCGATGACAGTGGCGACGCCGACTGTGGCTTGCAGGCTGCACTCAGCTCGTTTCAGCCTTTGCTGTAAGATCTCCTCATGGTTTAGGGTTAGTCTCTCTCTGTCCCAGACAGAGACTCTGTCCTCATCAAAGATGGATGCCAAAAGTGGCATGTGCGAGGTCCCGAGGCTTGGGAAACGGGACAAAAGGGGATAGGAATTGCTACAGCCGGCAGTGAATAAGGTCACGCTTCAGGAACTTGCCCTTCGTGGCTAGCGTTGATGTTCCAAATGATGGTCTCTAATGAGAAACATCAGCTGGGGGTCTGTTAGTTGTTGCATGCCCTCAGCTCCATCTCCTGAAAGGGATCACAGTGAATCTGGGAGAAGCAGAGCCCAGCTGAGCCGTTGCTCCTGGGGCACGCAGATTGTGAAACGTCGCCCTCCCGAAGCCCCTTATCACCCCACGCAGCCGCTTCTAAGGGTATGATTGCCGAGTAAATTCTGCTGACTATTTATTTCTGTTGACGTGTTGACTGCATCCCAATCTGAGATTAAGGAAACTTGGGGTACGGAAAGTGGTGGGGGGGGGGAGGGAGGGAGGGAGGGAGGGACGGACAACTCAGGGGGCGAGCAGAGAGGTGGGAAATTGACGGTGGTGCACCCGTTGCGTGCAGTGCTCTTCATCACGCTCTCAAGGACAGCCGGCTCCTCTGCCTAAGCTGTGAAGAACCGTTGCCGGTGGGCGGGCAGGGGGGGAGCACAGGAGGAATTACTGTCACGCTAGCGTGTCAAAGCACGTACTGAATACCTCTCCGTGGAAAGCAGTGCCATTAACGTCGACACGCAGACAGCGCCCCCTGTCCTTCACAAACTGCCTATGTTCTTGCCTGAGCTTGCAGGACTGACGCCAAGGAGCAGCCTAGAAAGTAAACACATGACCAGCCACCCAGCAACCTACCAGAGAACTGTGTGTATTGCGTGTGGCAGGTTTTGGCTGCTTTGGCTCAGCGGAAACGGTGGCGTATAGCTATAGAGAGGATGAATACTATCTAGCTGTATCCACCCGCCGATCTCTCTACATCCCACATCAGGGTTCACCCAGTCCACTGTATCAGCACTTTTCCTCAAACTGTCCCGATCACCTGGCGCCGTGTGATTGGCTCCGAGACATTAGTGCTCCTTTGTAGTAGTAGTGATCAAATATGTACTGTGTGACTGCAACACTTCCTTAGTATTTGCAGTGATTGTTGGACTTGTTTGTACAGGGACTCTAATCACCATAATAATAACTATAATGATGGTGATAACCTTATCTGGAATGTTGTAAGGCTCCACCCCCTCCCCCCCCACCCCACCCCACCCCACACACACACACACACACACCTTTTCTCAACCCTTTTGACCTCCAGTTTTGTCTGTGTCATTCTGATGCTGGTTGAATTTCCACATGTTGCAGCTTAGAGTGAGCATTTCTGACTGCTGTCATACACCTGTGCTCACTCTGGTAAAGTTTACGTGAAGCGGGATTGGGGAGAGATGACTCCAGTTGCCTGCCAGCAATGATGAACCATGGTACTGAGGACTGATGTGGGATGTGACGTAGATGGGTGTGGTCTTTGGACACACAGGCCCTGTGTAGATTAATCTCACACACAGATGCACACACATACACATACACACACAGTTATCCCCTTTCATTAGAGAGTGGTGGAGAAGGTTTGTTTCATTGGAGCCAACTTTTTGTGTGTGTGTGTGAGTGTGCGCGCATCAGCATTATAGCTGCCATTCACATTGTGGACTTTGTATTGGCTTTATAGGGTTTGCAAACTCCATGGTAGTTGCTACAGTGCTCTGCTGAGGTTGTCTAAACACAGCTAAAGTCCTTGCAGTTCACCTGTCTGGCGATAAGAAAGTGGAAGTGGCGAGCAGTTTTGCTCTGATGCCTCCATCGCAGCCACAAGGTCCGTTACCTTCCTGCTATGACTCTGACCCTGGCAGTGGTGACTCTTGCGGCAAGAGCTCTGCTGTGGCTCTTTGTGGCCAAAGGTTTGTCCGTAGCCTGAGAGAAACTACGTGTCAATTGACAAGGCTGCCTTAGGGGGGCAAACGGGTTTGGGCAACAAAGCTGTGAAAAGAGCCCTGAAGTGGGGAGACGGAAGAGGCAGAGGAAGCTTACGAATGCTAAAACGGTTCTTAATTAAATTAACAGGATCAATAAGCGGATGATGACTAGGGCGGAGCTGAACGGCGCTATAACCACAGTCAGCGGACAGAGAGAGAGCAGGATCTCTGGTGTGGACTCAATGGAAGCATATGTTATTTTAATAATGTTTCCATTTCACATTGTTTGCATGCGCGCACACACACACACACACACACACACACACACACACACACACACACACACACACACACACACAAGGATGCATGGCCTATCAGTCCCTCTGTTAATGTGAAGGATTCCACAGCAGTCACGTCACTGTGCATTTTTGAAAAATCCACTGTTAGAATGACTTGACCATATTCAAAAGTTTGCTTAAAACCAACCACAAACAAACCATAAACAAACTATGACCTCAGTGGGCCCATAATGGGCCTGAAATACCACATACCTCTCCAGCCACAGCATTTTTTGCCTTTAGTTTAGGTTCAGGCCACTTAGGTGTCTGAAGGTCATTTTTTTAATATTTGCTGATGAAAGAACATTTTGAACATTTTTACATATCCTGAATCCTGATGGAACTGCAGGTCAGTGTGACATCTGTGTCATAGGGTGAACACTCATAATTTGACGGTTGGGAGTGTGTTTGACACCGTGGCAGGGATGGCGTCGCCCAAATGCTCTCACTGTGAATCTGGGGCAGTTGGAGTGTAACGGGCCTTCGGGGAGGAGGAGGAGGAACACTTCTGCAGCATTTTTTGTCAGTTCTCTACAGAGAGCCTGTCTTGCTGGAGATGGAACTTCTCCCCTCTCGTGGCGACTGACCTGGCAACTGACCCCATGTCCTTGAGCCGGGAACCACCTTGGCATTTACTTGTGTGTCAGCAGTTTTGTGCTGGCAGGTGTGCCTCCCCATAGGAGAATAGCGGTCACGATCTCTGCGGCAATGACAGCATCATGGAAACAGGCGCAGCATCATAGCTGGAACAGGAACATCAGCAGCTGGTGAAGACCTGTAACATGGCAGTTTCTTAATGGAGGAAAGAGGACACTTGGGTACATCATGGCTTCTCCTTCCTTTTCTCTTTTTTCTCTCTCTCTCTCTCTCTCTCTCTTTCACTGTCACAAGGTCCCCCTCAGGCCAGCAGTTCCTTAAGACTGAAAGCTGTGCAGATAAATAATGAAGGGACCCTCCCCCCCACTGCGGCAGTATGTAGGTGGGCCATTTGAAAATGGGACTCCTTGTTTTGTGCTCAGTGCTAACTCGAGTTTGGAGACCCCGCCCCTGGATTTGGTCGGGGGTTGTGGCTTAAAACTAAGCTGCCCTGATCAGTATTTAACGTAAAAGGTTCTTAATTAATACCAAATCATCACAAGTAGTGAATCTGATAGTTGCTCTGGGGCGTTTTTGTGTTGTCCCTCATTGAAATTGTCAAATGAAATAGTGACTAATTTTATAGGTTAAGTGTTTCATTAAAACTGTTTGAAATTCTCGTCTAATTTTGCTCATTGAGACAAGGCCGCAGCGTGTCTGTATTGGAAACGCAGTTTCACAGCCTTCATCCCCTCCGCTTTCTCTTTGTCCCACTGAGCGCATGCATTTCACTGGGTCTCAGAAGATGCCGGAGCAAAGCAAGCGGGTCCAGGTTCTCTGGCCTCCCTTTTGTCACTGAAAAGCAAAGTTAGCGCTGCTTTGTGCTGCAGTGCGGCCATCCTGTTTGGGTCCACAATACACAGCGAGAGCTGCTGGCCTTCTGTTTCAATGTGCTTAAATAGATTTGTAGGAAGTTTAACAATAACCGCAGAAGGACTTTACGCTCGTAGTTAATGTAATACCTACTGAAGTCCAGCCCCTTTTGAAGCTCCCAGCTTCCCATTTGCTTGATGAATTTATGTGCACTGTTGGTCCTTTCTCATCTAGAACACAGCGGTAAGGTGATGTATTGGATGGGTGTCTAGAGGCCGAAGCTCTACTTGGAAAGCTCGGTTGCTGATGGAATACCTGCTTGTGCGTTAGCTGCACCAGCTGACCGAGGGGTCAGCGTTTCCTCGTGGGGCTGTAACATCACTGGTACACCGTGAGTCTGAGACTGGCTTTAGGACATAAGCACAGATGTGAGGCCTGGTGGGTTGTGAGATTGGACTTGTGAGTTTTCTGTTGACTACGGTTACCAAGCACATGTGTGTAACTGATGACGGTTTTGGACACGATCTGAGAAAATCGCTAATTTCTCATGTGCCCCCCCCCCCCCTTACTTAGCATCTCTGAATCATTGACGGACCTGTGGGAAGGGGAGATGGCATTAATCCAAAATCCCATTGGTTGAAGTTGCATTGTGGAGGGGTACAGGCTGACTTCTGGCTCCTCTTCAGGCTGGGTGGAGTGCCAAGCCTCCTTAGCACCTCCAGTTCGGTCTGGGAGGGGTCCCGTGTGGGACGATATTTACCATACATTTGAAAACAAAAAGGGCTGACCTTTCAGAAAGAAGGAATGCCACAGGCCATACAGCAGGAGGGTCCTGGGAGACGACGGCAACCTTTTTGAATGTGCAGAGAGCTGCCATCCCACCACCCGACACCCACCCTGCTGACTGGGAGTTTGCCAGCTGATGATGTCGATCCCGGCACGTGGTGAGCTAACACCTCTGTTGTCCATGAGGCCTGGGCTCCGAGAGGCACATGCGCACATCTCAGCTCGAGCGAAATGCATCGCTGACCTAATTCACGGAACGAGAAAGGAAAAGTGATGCTAGGCAATCTCTTTTATGGTGCGGTGATCAGTGTTTCTAATGTTGGGCTGCTTACAACTTTTGGGTTAATATAGCACTTCTGTATGTTTGTGTCTTGCGCTCAGTGCTCTGTAGATCAGCAGGTCTCCAAATGGCCTTTGCAGT
The DNA here is from genome assembly GCA_900497675.1 of Arapaima gigas. Classification (NCBI taxonomy): domain Eukaryota; kingdom Metazoa; phylum Chordata; class Actinopteri; order Osteoglossiformes; family Osteoglossidae; genus Arapaima; species Arapaima gigas. The sequence continues at coordinate 645,420 of UFQX01000242.1, forward strand.
TCGGTCCTCCCGTATGCGGCAGAGAAAAGATCTCATCTAGGGTTATGCATGAGGAGGATGTTCATCTGCCTTGACTATGCATGTAGGCTCAGCTTTTAAAATGACATTTGAACATCTATTCTCCACTGTTGTGCACAGTAGGTACTGCAAGAGCACAAATGTGACATTCAGCAAGACTGCAGTGTATAGCGTCATTCTTAGTGTGAAGGGGGTCGGGGGGTGAGATCTGGGAGTTTGTGTTTTTTGCACATGCAGGACTCTCTTTGGACATCAGCTTTCGTCAATGATTGCCTTACCGAGGTGTGCAATTTAGAAGAAAAGACGCTGACCCAAACGCCTGCCAGAGGATTAACCACACTTAAGACAATGTTTAGTTTGAGCCGCAGATTTGAACTACTGTGCTTCGGGCAGCAGGAGGTACAGGCGTGCATGTTGCTGGACTGTTGTGGTCCATCTCCGGTCCTGCACTGAAGTCCTGTGTCCTAGGAAGTTGGTCTTGGTCCACATAGATCATTCATTCGCCTCATGGTACATTGTCACCAATGTCAATGTCAGCCAAGCCATGTTGAAAATACCTATGTAAGAGTAGCTTTTGTTCCAGCCATCCAAAACGAACCGGCTAGGATTAGGAACTCCATGGCAGGTTGGAATGTATTATTAAAAAGCTTTCATTTGTGTCAAGGAAAAGGTCGAGGATTTAAATGCTTAGTAATTAATGCTCATGGAAAATTTCTTGAGAGGCGAGCATGCTGTATAGTGGGTGTTCAAGTTGCAAATTGCTTTAATTCCATTGCTTCAAAACTTTAAACAGAAGGGTGGTGTTCAGAGTAAACGGGAAGACATTATACAGACTGTAACAATAATTTATGTGGCTCTGGTGGAGGCCTGTCTATGAGGTCATATTCATGGTCATGATGAGGGCTGCTCACAGTATGAAGTATGTGTGACATGTAACTAAGGTGATTTGAAGAGCACTGAATCTGAATGCTGGGAGTTCAGATTTAAAATGGTGCTTAAAAGAGGAAACCAGAGTATTTCTGATGCAACTGCCCCTTTCTGCTGCAGCTTGGGCTTCATAATTGTTTTGAATACACTGTGCACACATGGCCAACTGGACTAGTGACTTTGACCCCTGTGATATAAAAAAACCCCTGGATTTTATTGACTGCTTTGCATGGATCCAAGGACAGTTATAGATCAGTTGAAGAATTTTGGTCATTGAAGTCATCTGTTGACATTCCATCTTAACAGCAGGTAGATTGGAGATGTCCTGCAGGCTCAGATGCAGAAGGGTGTGCAGGGGAGGTCCTCTGCACACCGTCTTACCTGGCCTCCCACGGTCCATCTCTATGCTGCACCTTTTCCAGAATGGGTAAGACAGCGGAGCTAGCAGATGGCAGAGCCTCCTGCCTCGGCATTTGCAGCACAGAATGAGTCATCCTTAACTTCAAAAGCTCTCCCAGAAAGCCCCTTGTGCAGAGGAGCAGTCACGACTTCCTCGTGTACGACGTGCTGATTCCGATGGAATGAGCAGGAGGGGAGATTCACGGACGCATTGCGGGAGAGGACAGAGAGTGGAGCACAAGGGTTCTGAGCAGCTGCGCGGCTGCTACCGGCCACACATACAGAACAAGCGATGACACGATTTTGATGGAAAATGGTCTCTGCTCTGACCGTGATTTACAGGGCTCTGCTTTATTCACCTTTTAGCTGAAACTCTTTCCTGTTAGCTTCCTTTTCATTTCCCCATGCAGTCGGTTACTCTAACGGTGTGGCGTGTGTGCGCGCGCGCGCGCGTTTTTGTCTAAGCCACCCAATTTGATAGTAATCTGTTAGGCCGGCATTTGGACTTTACATGACACGTTGAAACAGCTCCTGCAGGGGTGCTTCACTATGGGCTGGCATGTGGCCAGCGGTTTGGCCTGGCGACGCTCCAGGTTCCCAGAGGGTTGTTGGGTGGAGGAAGTGGGGTTCTCGATTACAAGCACAGAGCCCCCCGTGCACTTGGGCCCCGGAGAGTGTTAGGCAGCGGATCTCTCAACCGCGGGTGCCGTCACGTGCCTGGAAACCTTTGCGAACCGTTATTTAAAATGTCAGAGCGCAGTAATGTGGGTCATGAGAGTGTTGCTCAAACTGTGTTAGTGTTAATCAAACAACGTTTGCACTACGGGGTCAGTCAATGCCTCGCCTCTATTTTAAGGGGCTGATGAATGTATTTTCTAATGTAAAGTGTCTCTCGGGATCACCCACACTGGATATTGTTTATTTCCCCCAATTTAGACTACGGTAACTTACGGTACGGCAGCTTATTGCTGCTGCATGTTCCCAAACGCGCTGGATGCTCCTGTGGAGCCTGTGGGTTGTTAGTCCCCTCGCTTTCGCCAAATTGTTGTGGGTTGAGCTATAATCTCAGCAGAATTGCCAGGGCTTAGGGGATCCATTGCCTCGGAGAGCAGTGTTTGAACAAACGCATTGAGGCCGGCGGTGTTTAGGATGACCCTCTATGTGGATGTATTTAATCGCTGGTGAGATCTTCTAAAATCCCTCTAGGGTTTAATTGGGAGCATTGCTGACAAAATCCTCGCTCCTCCACTTGAAAACACAGTTTAGGTCAGAACAAATAAACTTGATTTGTTCACACCTCCAATCAGCAAAATTGTACAAAACAAAAAGTATTTAAAAATGTAAAAGCCCTCGTGGGTTGTATTTATTCAGTATCTATTTATTTATTACACCCATGTAAAAATGACAAACATGGGTGTAATAAATAAAAACTTTTATTTTAATGTGTTTGACTTTGAATACATTAAAATAAAAAAATTTAATTTACTAAAATAACTATCTAAAATAACTGATAATACATTGTCTTCACAAGCTCTTGTTCAGAGTCAGTTATCTGGTTTGTCACACGAGTATTTGCAGTTTTCATCATTTTGTTATTGATCACCGACACTCAGGAACACCAGACATGAAGCGTAAACATCTTGCAAGTGAGTTGAATAAAAACAGTCCCACTTGCCTGTTCTGTTTGGGCATCTTTTCTGCCAGCTCTAAGCTCCGAGGTTAAACACGGGTCACGTTCACTCTGCTGCAAACTTTTCAAAAACAGATAACTGTGCAAAGTGCAATTTAAAAGGAAATAAATAAAGAGGAGAATGTTTGCATCTTTGAAAATTTACTTGACCATTCGTCTCAGTGTGTACCTGTCGGCTGATTCATAGTTCATATAACCTCGAACAAAGAAACAAATTACGGATGAATCCGCCACGACTTTTAAATTTAGGAACACACTTTAAATAATGAGGGGTTTCGCTATAGAAGCATTTCTCCCGCATTTGTGTATTAATTATGCTGAATGTGCAGCATATGTTATATACTGATGTATGACACTTCACTTGGACCTTAGAATAGCCTTCAGCGGTCATCAGAAGGGAACCAAAACATATTTAGAGGTCTAGGATGCAGAGATATTTATGTTAGTTAGACGGGCAATAAAACAAGTACTTTAATGTGTAGATTAATAACAGCAATATGCATAGATGAGCTGTAAACCATTGCAGCTTAATTGATGCCCCATCTTTGCACACATTAACATGTATTTAGTGGCACTTTATATGTTTTCAGCTCCCAGGAGTGGGCTGTGGCGGATATTTAATTAAAAAAGATTTGGTACTGGATATTTATTATGTCAGGGAGCTCGTATTTCTTCAGGCTCACATGCAAGTGTTGCCACTTGATAAAAATACAAACAAGATATGAGGGTAATGAATAATTCCCTGGAAACTTTTTTTTTTTTGACAATGGGATTGAATAGTTTTTCATTCCAGTGGGTCAGGTTTGTCACATGCAAATTATCTAGCATCCTTTTGAGCTACTCCTCCGTGGAGCCCTTAGCGGAGGTCGGGCAGAGCAAAGCTAAGAGGGGTTGTGACGGCTGGGTGGCACATGGCCCAGTGGTTAAGAACGTGCTTGAATAACTTTGAATGGCCCTGTGAATGTGTCACATCAGGCAGCCAAACAGGAATCGCAAGGATCAGGAGCGAAGTGTGCTGACGGAGTTCCAACCCTGGAGGTCAAAGAGGCCTCATCATCACATTCTGGTTCCAAGGAGACTTTTGCTCTGATTTTTACATTATTTCTTTGAAGTTGTTGCTCATGCTGAACTGCCTCAGTAGATGCATGCAGGAAAATATGGATACATTGCAAAAATCAGATGAACATGTCCACCAGGCCACTTTATCATGTCATCTGATTTTCACTACGTGTCTCCAATTTGTCCGTTTGACCTCTGCGCAGTACATGAAAGTTAGCTCGGACTTCAGTCGTGTCTAAGATTTCAAAACAACTCCTGAATAACCCCCAGAGATGCTGTTATTATTTCCATGCCTTGCCGGTGACTGGCAGAGAAAGAAACCTGAGATTAAGAGCTGCTTAGAGAACCGCTCTCATCTTTGTGCCGTCGCTCCGCCCATCCGAGATGGCCTGCCACTGCCACAACACACCCAACAATGGCTCTGCAGAAGACCGGGTCGTGGAAACCTGCTTGCGTCAGTTTTCCTTCCCTTCCTGCTGGTGTATCATGCGCTCCTCAGGGAACACCAGAGACCAACCACGAGACTGCCACTGCACAAACCATGTCCATATTTAGACTGGGAGGCCAGCTGCATTGTAGTGGACTGTTCCCAGGACGACAGCTCTGCTAGGGGCTGGCTGAGGAAGAGCTACAGGATCTGGACTGTGTGTTCCTGAAACACTGTGTCTCCACACATGGCTGGAGGGGCTCCCTGCTCTGATGGCACAACCTCATTTGGGCGATCTGTGTCTTTTTCTCAGGACATAGCAAACATACTGCAGATGGGGTCTCCACTGGCATCTAGTGGTGGTGCAAAGGTAGTTATTAAAGGAATGGATCCAGTGCTGGACCTAGTTGTGGAACCAGCCTCCGTCCGTATCAATAACATACTAAGACAGCATGGAAACCAGGTCTCAGGTTGGTCTAGTCAGTGCACTTCTAGCGCTGTGCCAGGCCGATGTCCACTCATTCATTCATCCAGGAGGGTGAGAGAGTGCAGAGCAAGGACATATCCGGATCACCGGTTTCCTCTAGCATTTCTAGGGGTGCTGCAAGAATCTAGGAGCAAAGGATTTTTATTTAATTATGTCCTTCCCTCCTGTAAGGCCAGCTCTGAGACGTACGTTGGGACTTGCATGTGAATGAAGGACCTGGAAAGATGCCATGTCCTTAGCGCCAGCCATCATTCCTTGGGCACACAGCTCCTGGGCGGTAACATAGAAACTTCCTCAGTAAACTCACACCCCAGAGGTGAGGGACTGATAATAGGGAGTTGTTAGACGACAGGCTAAGTTCCTAGTTATCCAATAGCTAGCTTCCTCAATCCCCCACACCAATAGATCGAATCCACTGGACCTTCAGTTATAGCAATATACTACCTACTTTTCTTATCATAGTTTGGGTCACAATTTGCTCACTCAAGGTTGTAGATTATAGTTCATAGAGCAGATGTGAAAGGTGAATTGCAGCCTTAGTAGGCTGATGAATTCCACAGTTGTGTATACCTGCCCTCACTTGCAGTAAACGTGCAGTATCCCCTTCATACCCCAAAAACATGGTCATACATACTGTGACAAAAATCTTGGTGTACTAACAGCTGTGCCTTAATTCCGCCAAGCGAAGAAGGTGAACACGAGTGTCTGGACAAATAGAGGGGTTAAGGATGCTGAACAGCAAGATGTTGCAAGATGTTACCCAACAGCACAAGCCTAAACGTGTGGCCCCATACTTATGACTTCATGACGTATGGGTTGGAAGGCCTTTGTTTCCAAATCACCCCCCGTGGGGCACACGGACTTTTGAAAATAGGAAAGCAGGGCAACAGAGTTGATTGACGGCAAAGCCTACACTCTTCTACAACCCCTTTTGACCCTGTGCTTTAGCTGCATGTGATTTTTTTTTTTTCCCCCAACAATCTGCATAACCAGAGGAGTTCCTGTCGACCTTGAGCTGCTGATCTGCTGGACACAGTGGCACCTTACTCCAAGAATAGATAAGGTTCCTGTTAACCCTTTTCCAGCAGACAGGCTCCTTGAGGGTTGATTGGAATGGTTGAAGTATAGAAGAACTGGGGCAAAGTGGAACTGGCAACATAGCCTGTTATTATTTGGTTACTGAGTTAGGTGAATGCGTTCTGGTCTTGCTCTGAGTTGGGCCTTTGTTTAATTTTAGCCAGCTCGTGTCAGGTGTCGAATGGTTTAGAATGGGAGACAGAGACAAACCTCTGATATCTCTCACAATCAATGTGTAGATAATGGCACCTTCTTTATAGGGCTAGACGGTTATTCTGCACAAGAAAATGGTGGCACTGTAAAATCTCTGTGGATCTGGTGCTCAATGGCCTCCGATGTTTTCACACGTGCGTTTTAGGCCCCTCACCATGGACCTCTTCTGCGAGATCTTGAGTGCGTGTGCTCAAGAGAGGAAAGCAGCTGCAGGGTCGAGAATGAGGGCCAGAGGTCACGGATTCACTGTGAGGGGTAGCGAGAGAAAAATTTGATACCGTTAGACCCCCTCCCCCCCAGAATGAGGAGGCGGTGGGTCTGGGCAGCTGGAACTGCCCGGATGGACGTTAAAAGGTGACACCCAGCATCAGCTGTTGAATGACAGGGAATGAGAACAAAAAAAAAACAATGAAAATTACAATGAAAAGGAGACTATGTCACTTATACTGGTAGAACTGCACACAAAACATCTTTCACCCATTGCCAGCAGAAATTTCTAGTAGGTAATACCTGGCCTTCCCTACTGTTTACTCCATTGCAATACTGGCCCACCGTGGTGTGCTTGTCCTGGCTGACTGAACAGACTGACACTGTTTGACAAAGCATTGCCGCAAAACAATACGTATGGCGACTCTACAGATGGGGAAGCGGCACCAAAGTTGAATCTGGAGACGCAATGATCTTTCATATTTGTCATTCCCTGATGGAGGTCATCTAATTTAAAACGCAGGCTTTTGTCCTCTTGGGTTCCTGCAGACCCACACCGCCGCCAACTTTCCACACACAGTTTTGATGTGACTCCCCCGTGATGGTCACAATAATAACTTCTCATTGATTGTGACCAGTCTGATCAGGTCCAGGCATATGATTGATGAGCCGTTGTGCCCAGATGCCACCATCACGACAGGGATTCGGTGACCAGTCAACATGGGAACCAGAAAAGCTTAAAAACTGTATTTTCCGTTGGCCAATCGTAGGGCTGCAAATCACAGGAAGGTTCAAAGTCACCTTGTAGTGTGTCGGTGCCAAAATGCTCCTGGTCTAAAGTGTCTTTGCATGAGGTTTTTGTTGATCTTGACAGCCATGGATGGTGTGCTGGTGAAGTTAAACACATTGGCTCACTTACGGAGCTTGTCTGTTGTCTGTCTTCTCTGAGTGAAAAAGCAGTGTTATCTCAGCCCTCTGCCAACTTAAAAATAGCCACTCATTATTCTCTAGGATCCCGTTAAAGGCTTACGTATATAGTCACTTCTTAAAAGCCCGTGGGCAGTCAAGTGTTGGCAATTAGAGGCAATTAGCTGGCGAAGCTACCCATGATGCCCGAGGCCGCCGTTTCCACGGGAGCGTGGGAAGCACAGAATACCGTGGCTGCGGCTCATTCAGATGTCTGTGCCGTTTTGGGAAGCCCTCTCCTGCAGGTGGACTGACCCGGAAAAAGTAGAGTGTGTGACTGCCGCCACAGTCCGTAGATATCCGCGTCGCAGCGCAGGGGATTGACTGCTCTACGATCGGTCGGATTGCTCAGGGATCCGGTCGCTGGCAGCGGCGCTTGCAGTCGGCTATTGCGTGACCTTGTCAGAGCTCCGGGATAGCAGACTGACAGGGGATACCGCAGAAGTTTCAGACAGCGAGAGGAGCGGATTGGACCACGTTGCCGCCTCAATCTCGTTTGCTGGTAACCTATTTTCCATTGGTGTTCTGAAGCAGACGCTTCCGCTCAATGGACTGGCGGCAGACCAAAGCCTTTTTTCCAGGTATTGAATCCGCTTTCGTATCAGATCCCATTACTGGCCAGCCTGGCAAAGCATTGGAACCGGGGGGGGGGGGGGGGGGG
>UFQX01000242.1:653591-668941 GCA_900497675.1 Arapaima gigas
GGGGGGGGGGGGGGGGGGGGTGCGTCTCTGGTGAGAGCCTCCTCCAACCCACATCTTAATGACTCTGCTCAGTCTCGCGTGCCCTTGACTCACGCTTGATACCCGTCCGTCCCCAGAAGATGCAGGCTTAACTCAAATGCCAATCTGGCTAGATGGGATTCATGCATGCTGCTGTACGAGTCACCTGGCTCACCCCGAATCTGCTGGCCTAGCCGTAGCACTGGGACCGTAGGGTAGTAAGTTGCGTGATACTTAAGGAGCCAGGCTTGTGACAATGAGGGGGAAGTCATCGCAGGAGTGTTCACCAGGGGTGGTACTGGTGTGTCCTTCAGAGGACACAGAACAAAGCCACTTTGACTCTACTAAAATAGAAACTGTTTGTATTGTAATAATCCTCAGAGGGGCACGGGGGGTCGGAATGGTCTTCTGTCAGGTGGATTAAACATGGTGCCTGAGCCAGTAGTCAGACCAAAAGGCTGAGATGTTAACCTGAGGGGCTTTGACCAGACTGCTGCAGCAGGGGGCAACTGAGGCTGCAAGGGGTGTTCAGTCAAATCACCAGCAGTTTTTTTTAATAATCTGATCTTAATCCCAGCCCTTTAGTAATGACTGTACGGACGAAACTGGGGCTGCATTTATCCTGTGGCCACAAAGTCTTAGAGAAAATGAGAAAACTGGCCAGACTCATGACAGATTGCTCTGGTTATCGACGTGCACTTTTCTGCACAAATATGCTGATCACTTGACCAGCAGGCAGTGTGGAAGATAATCTATTTTGGCAGTAAGAGAGATAATCTAGAAAAGCAGTTTTCTTTTACTCTTGGGAGCAGAGGAACGTCTGATGGACCACGAGACAGACGAAGCTGACTCAAGTTTTTCATGTCGTACTAACCCCCACCAACATGCACGTTCGCTCACACACTCACGCATAACGTGCAGGTGGTGCAGGACAGGCTTTTCATACCTTTTTGCTAATGAAGCTGTTGCCAGTATGGAGTTGGGAAGGACCTCAGTAATTCTACGCACTCTTTGTTAATCACTGAATATGTTTTTATTCACACACACACACACACACACACACACACACACACCTGTAACCTCTGACCGCTCATGAATTGCTGATATATACTGCCAACAGAGCACATTGTTGTGTCCCTTGTAGCAAATGCTTAGTTGTTCCACAAAGGTGATGAGATTTCAGGTGTAGCACTTCCCTGGGGGGGGCATTCCTGCACGTTCATCTCGTCATGTAATCCTGAACAGGACAGATCCAGTCAGCAGATCATCTTTCCACAGTTACATATCTGCTGGCAAAAGCTGCTGCTACGTCTTCCAAGTTTTTTTGTCTTCCATGCCCCACTTCTGCGTTCTTTGCCCTGCTGCACCCACACTGATCCTGCTGGCACCAAAGAAGTTGTGAAAGGTGCATGTCTGAAGCTCATCCAGAGGGGTGTAGCGGCAGGTAGAAGGTGGGGCTCAGCCACACCTCTGTGTGTATTTGGTAGTAAAATGCTGACATGCTGCCGACAGGCCGTGTGGAGTTGCTGAACATGACCTGCTAGTTCATTCCTGCAGCAGCCTCACTGAGCTCACTTTTACCTGTTGGAGCCTTATGTCCCAGTTGAGCGTTAAACTGACCTACTTCTGGTAGCGTCCTGGTAATTTAGATTTTGAAAGACTCTTTTTAAGCTTTACAGGATAATTGAATTTAATAGCAGTGTGTGAGTGAAGTGGATAATGCCGAGCTGCTCCAAAGTCTACTCTCATTCAGTGAAAAATTGGATCACTGTGGCATCCTCGGTCTGACGTGTATATCTCATTACTCACTAACACAAAGTCCTATCCTATTAGTTGCCACAAGCCTGGTACCGAGCAATCACACTTGGCCTGTGAAATGTGGTGGGAGAAGGTGAGATGAACAGCTTGTGATTTTCCACCTTGAACTCGGCATTGTTCTAGGTTAAGGTTAAGGGTTTAGGGTTGACGAAGGCTGATGGTTAGATTTAGGGACAGAATAGGGTAAGACCTGCTTAAACAGCCAAAGATGTCGAAAGACCATTTGGGATCAATGGTACGTGATCAGGCTAAGGTTACAGTTAAGGGTTATGGTTAGTGAAGGGTGAAGGTTACGTTTAGGGAAGATTTTTGTTAAGGCATTGCTGAGTGGTCTGAGCAATCCAAAGGTGAACTGGACTCAATGGTCCCTGCTTGGGTTAGGGTTAGAGAAAGTTTGGTTTAAGGTAGAATTAGAGTAAGCCTGAGTGGCTAAAAAGATCCAAAAGTGATTTGGACTCTATAGTCCAGACTCTTCCATGAACCTTTGTACTTACTGGCCTCCAAGGATTGATAGGCTGCTTGGCTTGAGCCGGAAACACCGTAGAGATTTAGAAGTCATGTAGATGTATGGGAATCTACTGGCAGAAGCCAGAAAGTCATTACATTGACAGACAGGATGCCTGACTGTGGCAGTAGGTGGAAGCAGAGATGGAGACTTGGTGAAGTATTGGGTAGCAGCTCCCATTTGTGTCTGGTATGCACTGACTTTAAGCCCCAAGCTGTCACAAGCAACTTGTGTAAGAGGCTGTCATGAGACATGGGATAACAGCTATATATAACATACCTGTGATAGCGGCGAGCACAGAGGGACCCGGACGCCCAGATAAGAGCCCATTAGCTGGGGAGTGCTCGAGATCCATGGCCTTATTAGATCTGTGTTTCTGCTCGAAACCCACAAGGTCTTGAGATGATCCATTGACGGGACCAGCAGCTATGTTTCTATCTAGACCCTCTGTCAACGCCCCCCCATTACAGCAGGGCAAAGCAGGATCTGAGAGCAGTGCGTATGCGTCATGAGGCAGGGTTAAGCCTGATTCGAACCTGAGCAAGCAGATCCTCCCTCACCTCCAGGCCTCCTAAGCTCCCCTATCTGATCTCTTCAGTGGGAGAATGATGTCTTTATTGGGTTGATTGATTGGAGGCCACACCAGACAGTCATCCCTCAGCTCCCCCAGGCAGTCTCAAGGTGGAGCACTTCAGTCCCTTTGCAATGCAGCTGTTTGCAGCCATCAGCTGAAACATCTTATGTGGTGTTATGCTTCCTCATTTGCATATGCAGCCATTGATTTGGCATTTTTAAAGAACGGCATCTTGGTGCTTTGCTGCTTTGGTCTTATATGATCAGAAAATGATGAGTACTAGAGGGTATTTCCCCGTACCCACCCTTTCATGGGACTTTGCTCTTGTAGTTGTGTTTTTTTGAACCATGTTGGTATTACGCACGCAAAGCTGTCCTCTTGAGTTTCCACGATGGTGGCATCTTGCACAAGCCATTGGTTATGTTTCACGTCCCTTTCGGTTCCTTTCACTTGGTCCTGTCCACTCGGGAGAATGGCCAAGAACGTGTGGGACCATAAAAGCTCTCGAAAAGCCCTTAGCGAAGTACTTCAGCAGAACAATCTCATGAAAAATTGAACATCGGAGCTGGCCTGGAGAGCAGCTCCAGTCTCCGTGCCAAAGCTGTGCAAACCATCTGTGGTCTTTGCACGGATTAGTCGTTCCACGTCGACTGTTTTCCTCGCACATATGCATAGTACCACAGAGGCCGTACTTGCTGTGGTGATTTGCATCAGAATAGAGACCAACAAAATTTTGTGCAAGGGTTGGTTGCGACCAAAGACCACGTGGGAGCTGGTTGTTTTCTTTGATGTTTTATTCAACAGTGTGTACACCGCAAACCGATGAGTCATTATTTCACTGGTCCGGTTGAATTGTTTTCATGTCTTCATTACTTTTTACATGTTCAGTTTGAAGTCATTCTGGATGCGCAAACACTGTAAACCTGTTTGTGCAGCCAAAGTCACCTCAAAAATCCATGTAGGTGTTAACAATGGAAAAGTACACGTCCCTAAAGAGAGGAGTGACGTTGGGTTGAGGAAATGCACCCTGTTGCCAACGTGAGCCAAAGCCAGCAGAGATTCCGTGTGTAAATAATGGTTGTCAGTTGCTGTCGGAGCCGTTGGACGTGGTTTGAAGTGTCAGGGGTGTGTCGCAGGAAGCTTTGGTGTTTGTGTAGGGAGATGGGCCAGGTCACTGGAGCAGCGTTTCACCCCTGCAGACTTCTATTGGACTCAAATCTCCGGTTCGATCTTACGCACGATTTTGTGTGTGTGTGTGTGTGTGTGTGTGTGTGTGTGTGTGTGTGTGTTTCAGAGTGAGAATCCCAGTTTGTACTCGTGATCTCAAACCTTCACAGGCCAAGGATGTTTGTATTGACTGATAAGGCTGTGTTCTGTAACAGAAAGGAGATGAGGGAAATGCACAAACTGAGCTGCCTTGGAAGGAGAAGCTGTGTGGATCTAATTAATTTTGTGTCCGTGGAGGTGGGAAGACGGCGGGGGCAACCAGGTGATGTCAGCGATACCTGTGAGGATGCCGCATGCCACCAAGGGGAGGGGTCCTGTGTCTGTGGTCTCTATGGAGACAGACAGGTGATCGAGGCTCTGGGGGGCAGGCTTCAGGGTGCAGAGGTGAGAATCATCTCATTACTGACAGGATTTTAGCTTCAACAAGGGAGCGATAGAAATAATTTTACCAAGTTATTTGGAGTCATATATAAATACGAATAAACAAAGTAATTGTATTGTACTCAATTACTTTGTTCTATGTCAATATTGGGTAACACAAAGGACAGCAGGTGGCGTAGTCAGATTCATCACAATACAATGAAGGATCCGGCCATAAATCCCACGCCGTGCTGTAGTACCCTTCATGGAAGGTACTTTCTCCAGAATTTATGCAATAAAAATTACCCTGTAATAATTGCTGTATAAATGGGTAAATCAGTGCAAGTGTGCATTGTTCTGTTTTCACTTTTTTAATGTGCAAAACACACACTGGAGAAGTGTGATGCAGTAATGAACCTGCTCTCGCAGCCCCAACGCAGTCAGCGCATTGATCTTCGTCAGCTGAACAGTTAGTAGCAGCGGGTAGCTGGACTGGTGCTGTTGCCCATACGATCATTGGCTGGATAATAAAATAAAAAGGGTTCATCTGCGTGCATGGTGGCGTGTTACACCCTAAATGTGAGGTCTGGTGTGAGACTTCATTGAAGATTCATGGCAGGGGCTCCGTAAGATGGACCTCCTGCAGCATCTGGCACTAGTTCTGGGCCTGCAGGATGGACGTGGTGGACGGGGAGGCTGCACCATCATCATCCCAGAGACCCCCTCCTGCCCCACAATATTGAAAAAGCCCAGTTCTTCATCCACCTGTCTGCTCATCTCTGCCTTTCCCAGTTCCTGTCTCCACATCCATTCCCCACATCCCAAGGAGATCTCTGGCCCCGGGTTAACATTTTAGCGCATGCAGTGAAGACCACCTTCTGTCCTGCAATGGTGCTTGTTGCTAAGGCAATGTGGCTTACGATGCTGAGCGTAAGTTTGCAACGTGGCCCACTGCACTCACACGGCCGTCTCATATCTTGCCCTTTCCGTGGGGTCGGAGGTGTAACCTCAAAACTGTCTTTGTTAATCGCGAGCTTGCAGGACTAGATGATCGCTAGGTGGTTTCCTTTGTCCACATTGTTGAACGCTTTTGACGTTTCATAGGAGGAGTGCTGGAATTTCATTGTGGCACACGGAACCACAGGCATGACCACCTCTGTTTGGATGATGCGTTGGAGAACAGGAGCAGGTCACCGTGTGGAGCTTCAGCTGGTGTGGGAGCCGATGCCACAGACAGCTTCTGCTCTGTGTTTTGTTGTGTATTTGCTGTACTGTTTAATAAAACTTCTCTATGTCCACCTTGTACCACCTCACACCTGGTCACTCCCCAAACCCAGCACGCCCATAGTCATTTACTGCCTTCGGTTTGTGATCTAATCCCCCTTTCCGTCTCTGGCTCTGCAGTATGAAGAGGAGGAGGTCAGCTCTGACCGCCTCGACGTGGACTTCCCTGACATTGACCTCTTGCAGCTGGACACAAGCGATTTTGATTCAGTCAGCTGCCTCAGCGAGCTGCACTGGTGCCACGACCAGCAGGACTCCTCCTCCACCTCCATCCAATACAGCACCGGAGACCCTGAGCTGTTTGAGGTGAGAGCCGAGCATTGAGCCACACCGCCTGCTGTTTGGACGCCCTGGCTTAAGGCCCTGGTAGCTGCCAATAGTTTTGTTATTGGTTCTGTAAACACAAATTTACATTAACACTTGTGTTTATTCATTTAGCAGAAGCTTTCCTCCAAAGTGACAAACAACTCAGATAAACAAAAATGCATCGATAACCGATGCAGAGTTTTAGTTGGTCAAAACACAGCGGCTCTGAGGGACTGAAGAAGCTTGTTCCACCACGCCGGGGCCAAAACAGAAATTACAGGCTTTTGTGTTTCTCCTCAGGGAGGAATCCCCCTGACCGTTCAAAATGACTCCATGTTTTTCCTAGAACATATGTAATTTTAATGGATTTTTTTTACTATTATGTTTTAAAGCTCTTTGGCTCAAGAGCCCGTTAAGAGAAATACTCAATGAAACGGATCGGTTCGTGTTTACGGATAGTTCATTACGGGTGAACGTTTGCTATCGATCGGGTTCCTGCGCTGGGCCCGAGCTGCTGCGTTCGGGGAGGACCCACACGTCAATCTGACGGGCCATGGGCACCCATAGGCTGGACTGGATGAACACGACAGTTTTACATTCGTTCTGTTTACTTTCGGGGTCGGAAGAGCCCCAGTCAAATGAACTTGAACTGGCCACTTGTAGACCAACGTGGTTGCATCACACTGGACTGCGATGTCCGATAGGATGCCTTCTTCGTTGCCAAAGAGGGAAAGGTTATGCTCCCCCCCCCTTCTCTCTTTGTCCCAGTGCTGACTGTTGCTCTGTCTTGCCCCCCTGCAGATAGAAGAGGAGAATGCGGCACTGCTGGCCGCTCTCACTGACAGCCTGGACGAGATGGTGGAGGACGAGGTGGGGGGTGGGCTGTGTGGGTTCCCCGTGCTGGGGGGGGATCCTGAGGAAGAAGCAGAGGAGGATGAGGAGGAGGATGATGAGGAGGAGGACCTCCCTCTGGATAGTGAGCCCTTCCATAGCTCGCTGAGCCCAGAGACAGAAGACCCGTCTCTAGTAAGAACCCTTCCTTCCTGTTTAAGGTGGATGTGGATGGGCCTCTGACTACCCCACAGCTTGGGTATGATAGGCAACAAAGGTCTGAATTTTTCTCATTTTGGGCTTTTTTGTGTTCTTTTAGCAACCGTTCTAATAAGACCGCTTCTTCCAGGCAGATTGCAGCTGGAGCTCCGCAGTGACGCTGCCCCTTCTGTCCCCAGTTCTCATGGTTTTCTGTTGCTGCACTGCTTTTTCATCCTTCCCTCCATCTCTCGCTTCCCTTCATTCCCTGCTGTCACTCCATCCTGTTCTTCCTCACCTTCTGTTTCTGAGGGACCAGGACACATGCGGTTACCATGCTTTCACCATGCTGTCACTGTGCTTCCCAGGTTCCCTCCCCTTGCCTCTCTGTGTCGCTGCTCCTCTGGCCCCGTTCCCGATCTGGCACTTCCCCTCTTTGAGCGCAGACCCCGCCCACCCCACCTCAACTCTGTTGCCTCGCATATGTCCACCTGTGTGCGTTAACCAATCATGTCGCCCCTTTCATTCGCCACCTGCCAGATGACTGTCTCTAGGGGGGTAAAAGTGCTGCTTCAGCCCGTTGCTCAGATCAGCATGTTGGCACAGAAACGGCGGGTGGGGCTTGGGAGCAGAGGGTGGGGTGGGCAATGTATTTGCTAATGTGGATTTGATGTCAAACGACTTCTTGTGTCATTTCCTTCAGTCTCGGAGCTCCTGCAGGGATGTGGCCAGCATTCACGCTATTGCGTCCTGGTGTGTGTGTGTGTGTGTGTGTGTGTTTTGTCCTCCTTTTCTTAATTGCAATTTATTCTGGGATGCACTTTGAAATTAAGGTTGTGGCTGAAAAGTTTGAGAAAAGGCACTTTGTGTGCAGGTTACAAAGAGCCCTTTGTGTTTGTGCCACCAGCCCACTGGCCAGGCACCTACTCGGGCAGCTTTTCTCTTCAGCCACTGCTGAAACACGGTAAATGCAGGGTAACTTGAGTGGGCTAAGACCAGAGTGGAAATGCCAGAGAAATAGTTTGTTTGTGGAATTAATTGAAATTAATGTCACATTAGTGCGTAGAGGTCACGCGCAGGGTGGCTGGCCCATCCGACAGGAGCCCCGAGACACGCTGTGCACCTGTTTGAAACATGAACCTGTTTACAGACACATTATAAAGTCCCAGTGTGTCACACAGATGAGCAGATCAGCCTGGGGAGGGGCGTCTGTGTAATTTCAGAAATGTTGCTGTGATTTTGTGTTTAGATGGAAAGTTAAGGTAGCTAAGTGGCCCTCCGGGTTGCTAAGGGGGGGCTTTTGGGGCGCTCTGCATTCTGGGCGGCTGTTCGTGAGGCACAGTGGACCCGCGCAGAATGCCGATGTGTCACTCCGTCAAGGCTGCGCTGAGAAATGTTGCTGGATGTTTATGCCCCTCGACCTGCTGAAATTCCTGCCTGTGAAGTGACGTCATCTTACAAGGCCTGATGAAACGAGCCTTTAATGTGCGCTGCTTATCACCGCCCACACCTACCCACGGAACTGCTGTCACATGCAGAACCCCACCCCCCCCTCGATTCCCACCGCGGACAAGACCTTCATTCTAATTAAGCGGGGTGGGGGGGGGGTCTCTTGCAGTGGCAGCAATGGCTTTCGCCGCCATCTGCTGGTGGGTCGTATAACTCCGGGTTGCCCCACATTAGAGGAACAAGGGCCACATTGAGCAGAACAGCAGTGCAGGGGGGTTCAAGTGTGGCCTTTCACAGCACAGATGCCCACCGCACCACACCAGTTTGTACACGAGGCCGGGAGCCCCCCGGTGCCTCTCGCATTTTTCAATGGAAACGAGGTGGCAACTGGCCAAACTGGCATGCTTACTGAATAGCGCCAGTTCAAACCGCCTCATTTTTCTAGAATGGTCTTGGAAAGGACCACCTTGATTGAGCCAACGTCACAACCAGCAGATGGGCCGTGTTACGTCTGCTGGCCGCATGAGACTGGGAGCGGAGGGCCCCTCGCACACAGGCAGGAAAGCTGTTCCGGGTCGAGGGCTACATGTAGCTGATGCTGTGCTATGAGCTGAGGAGGCCGTATCCCTGACTGACGGCTCTTTCCACCTCTACCTTTGCCAAAATGCGCCCGACAGCTGAAAAAGCTCCTGCTGTCACCACCGAATGTGCCTGCGGGCCTTGACGCACAGAAAGAGGGCGGTGCACGTCGCCATAGCAACAGGAGCCAGCACCTCAAGCCCCTGAGAGCATCGGTTAAGGTGAGCGAAAACGTCGTCCCTTTCCAAGCGCCTTCTTGGAGGTGGCGGAGGCTGGGGGTGGGGGGGCGGGGTGCCTGTGAAGGAGATTAAAACCAGGACGGCCAGGTGGAGAGCCCGCAATTCATCACTGCCTGTCCAGCAGAGCAGCAGAGGCCTGATGGGTAACCATAGAAACAGTTACAGAGTTTCGGATATATCTGCAGACACCTGGGAGCGGATGTGGAGGTCCAGTTTCAGCGCTGAGGGCACAGCAGGAGAATCCAAGTCCAGATTCTTGAGCTTTCTGGTGTGATCATATAGAGCTGAAGCTAAAAACTTGGACAAACAAATGTTAATGTGATTTCAGTTCTGAAGTACCCTCAGGTAATGTGCGTCTTCCTCTCTCTGCTGGCAGTGCGACAGTGCGAAGGAGCGGAAGGCACACGCCGCGCGACCTGCCGGACCCCAGTGCACAGAGCTGCACCGCTTCCTAGTGACCACACGGGAGGCTGAAGACGCGCCCTGTGGTGACACAGAGGAGGATAGCGAATCAGAGCCGGAGGGTGATGAGGAAGAGGAGGAGGACGGTGATGCGCAGGAGTCCTCTGGGACTGAGGATGACTGCCGCACTGCACCGCAGCCTGCCGAGTGCCAGTTTTCTTCCGAGAAGGAGCTGCGGGGCATGGTGGAGCTCATCAGGTACATGCACACGTACTGCCTGCCCAGCCGCAAGCAATGTACCGCGGAGCGGCGGGAGCGCGAGTGCCCCAACGTGGCCCGCAAGGCTCGGCCCGACTGTCCTCAAGCCCGGCCGCCACCCCCAGTCAGCCACAAGGCTGCCAACCAGACAGCCGGCGGCGGCCGTCCGCGGCTCGCCTTCATACGACGCCGTGAGGTGAAGGGCCACTCCCTCCTGCGGGAGCTCCTGGAAACGGTCAGGTCTTTTGACGTGAGCAAGCCTTACAGACTGCAGAGCCCCCCCTACAGCCATACCCGGGGCACCGCTGCCAGGCCGGTGCTGGACAGAAAAGCAGATGCGCCTGCCTGCCGCCCTGCCAAAATGGAGCTCAAAGACTCCTCCTCCAAAAGCCCCGTCGATGAGGGCACTCCGGGCCCGGTGGCCGTCCAGTCGAGCGTGACACGGAAGTCTGCCTCTGGTGACGCCTCCTTCTCCGTCAGGCGCTCCCAACGCCTCGCGTCCTTCCCTGGCCGGTTTGCCAAGAAAGCTTGGGCAGGGTCAAGACGGCCGAGGGCAGAGTCAGACTCTGAGTGGTGGCGCAAGGAGGTGGGGTCTGTAAAGCAGCGCAGTACGGACCTCTCTGTTGTAATCGTGCCCTTCCCTAGAGATTCCTGCAGGACCGAACCCCAGAAAAGCGAGGACATGGACTCTCCGTGCAGTCAGAACGGTGAGCTTCCCTGCAGAAAAGTTCCGCTCCCAAACCACACACCGGCTCCTCATAGCACGAGCGGTCAAGTTATGAATTTTTGAACATTTCCCAGTTAATTTGATCATCTGTCATCTTCCCTTACCTGTTTTCTAATATTTCTGTCTGGAGCGGAACAAAAGCAGCCTGTGTTTACGTGCTCGTCCGATGGAAGGGAGTAAAGAGCAGCCAAGAGAAACAAAAGTGTGGGACTGCCTCAGTTCAACTCGCTTACTCAGTGTTTATAAGTTGTTCCTGGGGATCAATAACAAGATGACAGATGCTGCTGGACGAACTGATCGACTGTTATGACTGAACAGGGGTTTGCGAAGATTGAATAATTACAGTTATTTTAAATTAGTTTTAGTTTCAGTGCAGTTCAAATGTGGAAATATACTTTTTTATTCATTATAGCTGTGTTTAAGAATTTTGCCTTTTATCGATTGTCATTCGGGAGGTAAAGTGACTTTCCGAGCTGCACGAACGAGTTGCACGCGAGAGACGGACGCCCGGTCCTAGTTGTGCTCGTAAGACCGCGAGCCGCTGTAGTCCAGCCCTCGGCGTGTCCAGACGTCCAGCGTTCTGCGTGTCCTGCCCGCTGTGAGATGGTGTTAAGGTGCTGTGTTGTTGTGTTTGCAGAGAAGCGCTCCTGCCTCAGTCTGCCGCTGGCACCCAAGCCTGCCGGGTAAGTGTCTGGATGCGGAGGGGTCCGGGTTGGAGGGATGCTCGGAGGCGGATGGAGACGCGGCCGGTGGATCGAGGGTCCCCGAGCGCACACGCTCACCGCACACGCCGCAGCACTGACTGGTGTCACTGATCTGAATGTCGTGATAATGATGTCTCGTTCTCTTTCGCTCGCTCGCTCTGCGGCGCTCAGAGAGGCGCAGGACTCCAGCAAGCCCTTCGAGCAGACGACTCTCAGCGTGGAGCTGTGCGGCACAGCAGGTAACGCCGATCTCTGTGTTTGGATCGACTGTCTCTGGCAAGACTGCTTGGCGCACGTCCACAGTCGTCTTCTAGTCATTCTTGACTTCTCGAGATGAAAGATTTAAAAAACAAAAAAAACAGGCCGGGTGTTAACTATATAAATCCGGGCCATTCCCTTTTTTAATATGCTAGTTATGTTTTATCAACAATAATGTAGTAATGGCATTTATTTCTACAATAAATCCATTATCAGTAACCGCTGTATCCTGGTCAGGGTGGCGGTGGTCCAGAGCCTATCCCGGAATCACTGGGGGCCAGCCTATGAAACTGCACTCTGGATGGGACACCAGTCCATTGCAGGGTGGCCACACACTGTCACATATTGCAGGCAATTTGCAGTGACTATTTTACCGGAAACACATATCTTTGGACTGTGAGAGGAGAACGGCGGACCAGGGAAAAAATGTGAAAACCAGGCAGACAGTTCAGAGAGCAGGGCAGTGTTGTGCTCTGCACCGCTGTCCCACTCACTTTATTGATGTGTAAATGACAAATAACACTTGGCTGTGCTGTGATTTTGTACTTGATGGACAGCTGCTGTGGGGTGGCACATGGGGGGGGGTGACTGACGCTGTGCGTTGTGTCTACAGGGCTCACACCTCCCACCACCCCTCCTCACGAGCCCTTCAAAGCCGACGGACGGGCCGAAGTGTGCCCGCGGGGGTCCTGGCTGTCGCGGACACACTCCCGGAAGCTTCCGGAGCAGACGGAGCTGTACGCCCAGCTGCGCAGGATGGGCCAGGCGGGCGACGTGGACGCGGGGGGCCTCACCAGCAGGGCGTTCGGGGACCACGACTACTGCATGCAGGGTCTAGGGGACGGCCTGAGGAAACTCCCTGCCGCGCTTCTCTCCCCCAGCCGAGAGACGGGGAAGGAGGAAGAGGTGGGGCTGGCGGAGGGGATGGACTGTGGGTTTGACCCGCCCCAGGCAGAGCCCTTCTCCAAAGTCCCAGACCCTTTGCTGGGGACAGAGAGCAAGGGGGACGCTTGCCCCACGGCAACGGCTGGCTCACGCTCGCCCCAAGCCTTGTCACCCTGCAGCGCGGATGTGGGTGCAGATGACCCTGCCCAGACCCCCACCGCAATCCGCAGTGACCAGCCCCCATCTCCAAACAGCCAGCTGAGCTTCAGGTAACAGGACCTGCAGGTGTGAACCTTTGTACACCCTTCCCTCATATGACAGTGTCCTCTACAGTGGGAAAAATGCTACGATGGCTTATGAAATTCTGAATTATAACAAAATTATCTAACCTTTTTCACGTGACGGGCTTTTTATTAAGCAAAACTGCATTTTTAACCGTTTAACCGCCCACTGTACGATTGACTGTGCAGAGCAGAGACGCTACACATCTTCCATAACAAAATGAGCTGCTGTACTTTCCTGCTTTCTGTCCCACCGAGTCACAGCGCTGATGATGGTAAATCTGGTAAACCTGTATAACCTGCATACACATTAAGTTAAACTATTTAAATCACACAAACAGCACTGATAACACAAACACCCTCAGGAACGAGTCAAATCGGGACCACGTGCAAATCTTTCAGCGTTACGTCAGATCATCGTGGTCCGTAAGTGGATTCGGTAAAACGTCCCCTAAAAAAATTCAAAGTGACACATTAAATGTGGCGAAAAGCTAGTTTAGCCAGTCCTGCTATTTATGCAGCTGTTGAGAATAAAGAAAAAAAATCAACAAAGGCTATAATTGTTGGTACTAAAATAGCAAAAGAGCTGGAAGTGGAGGAAGAAAAGCGCGGCGACGTGAGCGCTGCAGAAAAAGACTGGAATAAAATAAAACAGTGTTTCTCTCATGGTCAACATCCGAATAAGAAACAGACCTTTGCCAATTTCCGACGGTCACCTCTGTCCACAGGTGACACCCATGGTCTCCGGCACAGTGCATGGGAATATATGTTGTCAGGCATATTTTATTTTGGCGTTTTAATGAATTTGGATAAATTTTAGGTGACATATTTTCTGCCCGGGAACCTATAATTCATGCAGCAGTTCACCTGGCCTCCCCGTGTCTCCACAGCTGTGACAAGTCCGAGATGTGTCATGGAGAAGAGCAAAGGGCAGCTTTGGTAAGTTCTGCTAGTGAAGAGGGGGGGGGGTGAGAACTGATTCTGCCTGCATTCGCTACAACCGACCCTTAACCTGGCAGGTCCTACAAGTGGCCGTGGGTGTGTTGTCAGACGGTCCACCACTTGTCTCATGCTGTCTCTATGGTGTTGTTGCCCAGGATGACTGCAGGGTGTTCTACATCCACAACCTGCCGTCGGGCATCACACAGGCCATGCTGCGGCGACGTTTCGGAGCCCTGGGCGAACCCAAGGAGTGCAAGATTGTTGTTAAGAACGAGTAAGTTCTGCCTCCTTCTCCCCGTTCAGCCTCTTTGTACTCCTTCGAGAAGGCGGACATCCAGGTGTGGAATCGGGCGTGTTACTGAACCTTCCCGGCCACTTCCGTGGCCCCCGTCTCCCAGCAGAGAGCGATGCGGGGTCATCACCATCCGGCAGCCCCCCAGTGGGCCGAGACTGCGGCGCAGGTGGGAGCCGGCCCAGCACAACGGAGGGAGCTCGGCGCGGAGGTTTGGCAGGAAGCGCTACATCGATCTGGGTACGTCCCGGGGATCCCGGCGGGCCGAGTGCCCCGTGGGCGGGGTTTCCTAAAACGACCAAAAGTGAAGCTTTATGCAACCAGTGGCCAGCTGGTGTCTAGAGTCACCTTGGAGTGTTTGGTCTGCGCTGTTTGTGGGTTGAAAGTGGCCAGCTGAACCCAGACGTGTACCGGGGTAATCCCAGCGTGGCGCCCTGCCGTGACCCACTGTGGGCATGTGTTTGTGCAGACGAGGCGGGACCCGGGCCCGTGAAGAGCAAGTACGATGCCCTGGACTTCGACACCTTGCTGAAGGAAGCCCAGAGGAGCCTGCATCGCTGAGACGCCTTACAGCCCCACCCTTACGGCCCGACTCGCGGCAGTACCTCAACCAAGGCACCTCCTAATGTTTACATTTTCAACATCCGAATAAGAAACAGACGTTTGCCTATTTCAGCCGAGGATTTGAGGAGGGGCGGGAAGGAGGGCTCGTGGGATTTTTTTTGGGGGGGGGGGGTAGAAACACAACTAAAGTACTCTAAAGAACAAAAAGCTGCTTCCTGTGTGTGCTCATGACATCATCGCCTTGCCGAGAGGGCGGGGCTCCGTAGAAATCCGCCGTGACGTGCACCGCGTCTCGTCCTTTGCCGAACCCCCTTAGTCACTACCGGTGGAGCCACAAGTCGCACTCGCCGTTTAGTTGTTGTCGTGCGTATGTGATGAGAAAACGAAAAAAAAAATCACGAAAAAATAACGGCTTTATTATAGCAAACTGGATGTACTGTGTTATGAGAAAAAAAAAGAATGACAACTTAGAGTTTACAAGTTTAAAAGGAAAAAAAATTGTTTTGTAAATTTAGTGCTTCCTTGATTTCATCTATGCACTTGGAACGAGGCGCGGATGTTTCTCTCTCTCTCTCTCCGTGGGTCGCTCCGCCACGGGCTGTGCTGCTGGGTGTCACAGGTTCCAGGGTCACCGCCCCCCCCCCCCCCC
>UFQX01000242.1:673233-687004 GCA_900497675.1 Arapaima gigas
TTCACGCCCCCCCCCCCCCCAACCCCAGGGACCACGGGCAATTTTCCGCGCCGGTGGCCTGCGATCCGGCCGTCGCTGCCGAGCTTCCCGGATTCCAGGCGTCTGCTCATTAAACGCGTGAGCACGGGCAAGTGGCTGCTGGAGGGGCAGGACCGACTCGTGACGATGCTCTGCTGACACCTCAGGACGCGTTGGCATGACGACACGGTCCCCTCCGCCTCCCCCGACGCGGGACTTCCGTCCTCTCCGCTTGGGTTAGGCGGCGGTTTCCCCCTGGGCGTGACCTGTTCTGAAGGGCTTCCAGCGCAGGTGGTGCCGCTCTGCTCGCAATTTGGGTATTTAACGTAACCGGGATCTGATCGTCAGGGTTCGGATGAAGGTCGCTGGCTGATCGACGATGGTCTCCGATATCAGTGCCGAGCGACGTGCAGAGAATCGCATCTCCGGCTAATGTTGCCGCAGCCGTCGTTCTGCATCTCATCCACGCTTGCGTGCTTTTTAAATCGTGGCCTTCAGCAAATTCAGCAAAGCTGCGGAGCCCGTTAATCCGCGGCGGAACATTCCGTTCTTCTTACACCCACAGCTAACTCCAAATGTCAGCAAAACCAAAATGCATTTCAGGACCCAATTTCCCATGCAAATTTATTCATTGTGCCCCGAAATAACTTTATCTGCCAAACTCTGCTTTACTAAAATTTGTGTTCAACACCAAACCCAACAGGCTATGTGTACCGCGGTGCTCCGGAAAAGGGAAGCTGGATACTAGCTACGTGCCCCTTGACTGATCCCGCCCGTGAAGCTCATCGCGATTGAAGTTCTATGCGAACGCTACTTCAAACGCTAAGGACCATGGGTCACCGACGCCTCCCACTACTGCACTGGCGTCAGTGCGGGCTTCCGCGTCAGACCTGCTGGACCGTGAGGAGCCAGACAGAGGTACGGGGAATATGTGTGCGGACGAGGGCAAGATGGCGCGGGGGGTTGGGGGGTGTGTTGAGCTTGGCCCCGCCCACATCCTCATCCTCTCTACTGGACGACGCAGGTCTTGGACTGAGCCTGGGGTTTGCTGGCTGCAGGGAAGGGAAGACGGAGCCGTCAACATTAAATGTCCGCTTCCATTGTCTTTCCTACCTCAAGACAATCGAAGCAGAGGAAGTTCTCCATTGACTCCACCCACTCGTTTGATTTCCCCCCCCCCCCAGATTTGGCTATCGCCACTTATGGTGGAAACACGACGGTTCATTACCTCCCACGATGAACAGGATGCAGGTGACTTTTCCTTTTAAAAGCCTTTACAGTGCATCCTAATAAAGGCTCTTTGATGAAGCCAACTTATCCCACAGGGCAATTTCATCAACCTTCATGTGTGGCCAGAGGCCCCACGTCCTGTTTCCTGTCTCCAGCACTTACCCTCCTTGGCCGCATTGAGAGCAGCTGCCTCCTCTTCCTTCTGCTTTTTGGCCTCTTCCAGCTTGGCCAGTTTGGCGTCGTGCTCATCCTTCAGGGCGCTCCACTCCTTCCGGTTGTTCAACAGGCGCTCCAGCATGGGCGTGATCTCCTCGTGGAAGCGGGAGAACTCCTGCAACACGGTGGAATGTTAGTGAGAGCTGGTGGAGATGGGCTGCAGATTTGAGCCGTGGGTCTTCGCAACTGTGGGAACCGAGGTGACTCATCGACGTGGGAGCGGTCTGTGTCTGACACTTTCTTCACCAGCGTGTGAGTCAAGCAGGCAGATGCGGCCCACCCAAAGCAGCAACAGGAAACATGCATATCGAAAAGTGGAATTACATGGAAAGCCCGCCCGCTTACCTTGTAGACGAACGTGCAGACAAAGTCGATGAAACCGCACTGCAGCTTGGGCAACTCGTCTGCTTTGTTCCTGTCCATCATTGGCTACGGGACCAAACGGGGAGTCAGATCACACCGTGATGAGAAAGGCAATTCTTCAAGCGACACATGAAGGGTCTGAACACTTTATGCACTGGTCAAGATTGCTTTGAAGGCATCTCCAACAATGGCAGCTGGGAGCGAGAGCCGTGGAGGACGGGTCATGACCGAACCGACCAGGTCACCTTGACCGTCCAACACTGTGCTACACGATTCAATCATGCACCCAGATGTTCTTATGTCTTTGCTCCATTCCCCTTTTTTTTATCAATCCATCCCTCTTTCTTGACTTACGATAGGCTGCTGCTCCAGCACGGTTCTTTCGAGATCACCCTGCTCCCAGAACTCTGCTGCCACTTGGAGCGCCACCTACAGGAGAACAGCAGCATAGTCATACAGAAATGTTACACACAGAAGTGTTAGAGGTACAAAATTTGTCTGTTGATGCACAATTCTACATACATACATATATGTATATATATATATATGTATGTATATATATCACACAAATGAAATAAAACATTAAAAGCCCATATCCTCAGATCTTGGTCCGCAAACGTGCAGACAGACACAACAACAAATAGATAAAATCACAAATAGCCCAAAAGCAGCAATGGCTGACAGCACCTTGCTCTGGATCTCCCAGGGTTTGGCGATAGCAGACAGGTCACAGGCTGTCATCATCATGGCCCTACAGTGTAGATGCCAGAAGGACAATGTGAGCAAGCTGGTCCTGCCCATGAGCTACTTTTCAAGGATCTGTATCCTTTTACAGGTTGTGTTTGCATTATATGGTGAAATGAAATAAATGGTGTGATCTGTTTTAACACTCATTGTAGGACCCACATTATAATCTCCTTCCTGGTGGTTTCCAGCATCATGTACTTGGTCCAGGTATCCCAGTCATCATAAGTCTTGGACTGGTCTACAATCTTCTGAAACATCGCTCTTTTCCTGTGGGTTGACAGAGAATCAAAGCTGAGGCTCCCAACCCCCTGATTCTAGAGAAACAGCTGCACACCTCCCAGCTTCTTAGATAATCATCACTTCCTTAACTGAAAACTGTTAGAAATTTAGTGTGTCAGAAGTTCAAACATGTTTCAATGTCTGCGTATTTTTTCAGCTGCCCCACTTCCTGCTAAAGCTACTCACTCACTTGAAGTACAGAGCCAGGTCAGTTGCTATGATGGCGATGTCCATCAGATGGATGACGTGATCGTGTTGGCGCCGGTTCAGGTTCTGATAAATATTTAAGTCCTGGAAAATAAAGGGATCCAATGGGTCCTACATGTACTTGCTGTCGTGGGCCGGATGTCAAGCTGAGTTCAGATGTTAACACCAACAGGTGGCTATGCTGGAGACGTCTAATTGTACTTTTCTCATGACTGACAGCAGCAATAAGGCCCACCCAACCCATCCAAAATCATCTGTGACCTACATCATCTCTAAGGAGTGTCTTTCCAAATTCCAGATGGTGCCTTTCCAAGATGGAGGAACCATGGAGTTTGGCCAGGGGGTTTCCAGACCTGTGGAGAGAGGGGCAGACAAGGCGGTTCTCAGCAGAAACTCAACTGGTTGAACAGGTTGTATTTATTATGCTCAAACCCAGTATCTCAGTTCTGTGGTTAAGCAGTTGTGTCTGTTGTAATAATGTGTGTATTGAGAAATAGGAGATATGTACAGGTGCATGTGACCAATGGGATGGGTAGCTCCATATAAATACATTTGAACTTACTTACTTCATCTGATAGAGGTTGTTGGTGCCTCTGTGGTCAATATCATGGCAGAATCCTGCTGTTATCATGGCCATGGCCTCCAGGTCAGTGTAGTAACGTTTCAGGTCCCCTGTCTAATTGAAAGAAAAGGTATAACATGAGGTCCCCAGCAGGGTAGCTCAGAACACACGTTAGGACTCCTGATGGGCAATGTCCAGCCCTCACCCCAAGGAAACATGCCTCCTGTGTAGACTAGCTGGACACCAGCAGTCTGTCCAGAGGTCACCCCAACAGCCCTGCTGGGAGTAGAGTGTAAGAACTAACCACACTGCACACTTTCATCTCCACCATCTCCACTCACTGTTTGCCCTGATTTGACTCACTCATTTATTTATTTATCTTTTTATCATCTTCCTGACAATTATTTATCCATTTCCAACCTCAGTTTGTTTTTGTGCTGTCTGCGTGTCCTTTGTGCTTGTCTGTTCAGTGTACCATGATGCAGGAGAAACTACATTTTGTTCTCCTTGCACATCTGCATAACTGCAGACTGACAAAAAAGCAAACCTTGAACTAAGGTGGAGCAGCTGAAAAGGACCGACTCATCTCTGCATGTCATATGGGTCAACTCAAGAGTACATCTATTAGGCAGAAACCCATTAAGTCAAAGACCCATAGTATCAGGATCCACTACTCTGATCTACTGCTGGACACTCGAGCAGGATTTTCAGTGTTAAAGCTGTGGATGTACACATGTGAGCTGGACAGTTCTCTTATGCAGCCATAATGTTTGACATTTTTATATGGTTAGATATTTTTATTGGTGCAACTAAGGTGAAATGTCTTGTGCAAAAATACAACAATGTGCGGCTTCCTGTAATTGCAGCCCTAATAGCTGTTCTAAAGTGACGTGTTTTTTAAGTATTAACCTGGCGTGACTCTACTCGGATTTGGCAACCAGGAAGGATCAGACATACGCAGGGTGATAAACTGAACAGGCGGTGCTCACCATGAGCAGCGTAAACATTGTCTGTCCCACGTTGAACCCGTGCCTCCAGTTGTGGTAGGTGATCTTCCTGTAGCCTTTGCTGAGAGAGTACATGAACCGTACCAGAGTCTGGAAAATGGGGAAAAAGCAAAATCTCTGCCAGCAGTCATTTCTGAGGATCAGGAGCCCGACAAGCATCAACTCCTCGGGTCAGTTTGTCTCACCTCCCACCTTGAACTGAAATACCTGTGCTGCATTGAGGTTCCGTAGCTCCATTATTGATGGGATATTGTTATGACCTCTTGTGACACCTTAAAGATTAAAGCTAAGAGCAGCCTGGGTGACGTAAGCAGTTTAGTGCAGAGGTTTCAAACTCAATTCCTGGTAGACCCTACATGGGCAGGTTTACATCAATGTCCTCTCATAACATCTCACCCACATTTAAGTGTTTTTCCAGTTTTAAAAGACTGGAAATCACATTTCAACGTTTTACGGAATGTTTTCAGTAAACGTCCATTTCACGTCTGGCTGCTTGATTCCCTGATTCTTGCATTGACCTCACCTCCCGAGGGATGTGGAACTTGTCCACCACACCCAGCTCGTAGTACATCTTGATGCCACACTTCACCAGGTCCAGCTCACTGAATTCAAAGTCACAGAAGTGGAACTCGAAGATCTCAGACTCTTCAGAATCTAGAAGTTCAGCTTCCTGGAAAGAGTGTGAAAGATCGGGGCATCAGCCAGATCAAAGGGGAGGCATTTTTTGTAAAAAGGTACATCACTAATAAATGATCATTACCAGGATTTCCTCAAGCTCATCTTCATCACATTCGTAGGGTTCCTTGTCATACACCTCACGGGTGTTCTGGGTGGGAAACAGACAGTCATCTTCCGTTCTGGATCGCTTTTTTGAAGTTTAATCTGGCTTATATTGGCCTTGTTTCTATAATAATTTCCAAAATGGGTGTTCAGTTATCTTTTCACTCAAATACCTTTTAGAGTCTTGGCATGCTTCATAAAAATGCCAGGCAGTACCTTAGATACCCAGCCCTATTTAGCTGACTTCAAAATGCCCCACCCTATGTTTTTCAGGTCATGACCTACCAGAATGTTCTGGATCTCATCCTTCCGGCACTTCACATGGTAAAGGACCATGTCCTGGAAAATGTCCTTACGATTTTCAAGCTTGTTCATCTTATCGTAGGTGTCCGTGTTCAGAACTGACCACCCCAGGAACTGGGTGAGTGACTACAATGACAAGCGCGTCACGGGCATTCAGACATCTGTCTCAGAGCATTTGGCACGATTCGGGGAACAAGGAGAGCTGTAACAGTATTTTAAATGGATTCAGGGAAATGCTTAACATACAGTGAACTCAGGTCAGAAAAGAAAAGTCTGAAAAGGCCAGACCAGTTTTAAATATCAGAGAACCACTACAAGCACGGAAGTACTGAACTTTGCAGAAAATTCAATATCGTTAATGAGCAACATAGGTTATGCCTTCTTTTGAGGTGCAGTGATTTTCACGTGCACCAGACTCTGCTGTACCTCCATAAGAGCCTCGTCCATTTCATCAAACGGCTTCCCGTCCTTCCTGTTGTAGAAGGTGGCCACACCCACTATCTCCTCCTTCTTGTTCACAATTGGAAGTGACAGCACATTCTTTATGGTCCAACCAGAGCTGTCCAAAGGTTCTTTCTGTGTGGGACAAGAAAATAAGCCTGATCGGTCCTTAAAATATGATGCAATAAGGCACATTTAGCTGGAATTGTGCCGATCACGGCGTCTGCTACTATAAAAATGAAACACCTGTGATTTTAGCTGTTTCTAGGTGGCTATAAACTTTGCAATATTGTTTACTTTCCAGATTGTATTTTATTCTGGCTCCTGGGACTAGAAGTCTTTTTATAACTCATTTTGTTCATAACTCCAAAGTCAATTTTACCACCAAGTCTCAAGCAGGGAAAAGCTGCATAATGACATAGACATTCCTCAGTTTAGTAGCTGAATACCTTGTGAAAATATCTTGGCTCTAACTATACAAAATAAAAAAAAAAAAAACTAAGTAAAACTTTTAATTGTGATATTATCTAAATTTTAAATTATTTCTAGTTAAAAAAAACATGAATATATCGTCTCTACAAACTCCTATTCAGGGGTGACTTTTGAATGATTCATCTCATAAACGTTCAATATTCCTCATCTTGACACTGAGAACACCTGACTTGAGCTTTGAATTGTGGGGAATTGTACTGAATTTTCGGAGGTACAACAGTCTTGTTATGTTGGGCTGCATTTTACTGCCATCTCTTGGCTGGGCAGGTAAACACAAGAGTGACACAGTAAATACACAAGAAAATATTTGTAATGTGTGAAAACGTGTAACTCGGGTGTCGGTGTACTTCGATGAAAGTAGTTCCAGATATTCCTGGGTTAAGTATTTAACACTTGGAGCATGCAGTAAAGTCACCTCAGAGGTTTGTTACTTTTTAAAGGTGTGGTCAGCAACTCGTGTCCCTTCATATTGTTTACAAGAGTGACATTCACTCTTGTAAGAGCAGCTGTTAAACACAGGGGTTTGGTTTCATATAAATCACCGGTGAGAAGTGAACAGAGGAAGAATGTGCTGATCTTACTTGGAATTCAAAGAACTCGTCCTGCGCGGCATTCATGATGTTACAGATCTGTGGGGAGTAACGGGAGACTAAGAGAGGTGGAACACTGTTTGTGGCATTTCAGTTTCCCATCACGCCCTTCTCTGGTGTATTGAGAAGTTCCTCACCAGTCCAGTCTCGGCCACGTACGTGGGCAGTCCGCTGACCAGGGCCCAGTGATCAGCAGGAGGGTTCCTGCGAAAGACCGCAGTCAGATAGTAGACGTGGTGCTACCAGAGTAACGTTACCATAAATGTACCGAGCATTTCCTTGTATGCTGGGGTGTGTATGTGGGGGGGGGGCATAAAACCACTGTCCTGTGCTGTAACTAGATACCACTCATACAACATTAGAGAGAAGGGAAGGGGTTTCACTCACGGGATTACTTTAATGTCCTCCTTTCCATGTAATATGTAATCAATCACCTTGTAGAATATAATTTCCTAAAAGAAAGTGACATTATGTTAGTCCAAACTGGTCATCCCTCCAGTGTCAAAGAATAGATGCTTCTCTCCTAGGGGCTGAAGGGTTGCTCACCCTGCCATCTGGGGTCTTTGGGCCACTGTAGGGAGGCACGTCACCCAGCAGTACGGGCCACAGGTCGAAGAACTCCTGCGGACACAAGGTGGCGTTAGAAAGACCCCTCTGACTGTTGTCTGAGAAATTACTAGAAAACTGAGGAGCTTCTGTGGGAGTAAAAGTCCATCCACTAAACACTTTTACTTAACCGTGGAAGTGAATTACACCCCACTTTTTCCTTTTTTGAATTCCCGCTCTCCAGTGCTGGTCAGACCTGTGGCTGCACGGTCACACCTTGGTCTTGGTCATGTCCAGGAGGCCCACAGAATATCGGTCGCAGTTCAGGAATGCGCGCACTGTGTAGAGAGCTTTGTGGAATTGACGCTCGATGTCTGTCAGCTCCTCAAACACTTTGCTGGCCGACCACAGCAACACCTGCACGTGAGACCACATGCAAAACTAAGCGCTGGAACAACCCCATGAGAATTTTCTAGCTTTTTCTAACTAGCTTTTAGTTACGTGTTTGGATTCCTTATTTCACCGCTAATCACATAACCATAAAGACTCATAAACCACGTGAACTCCCTCTGCCTCAGTTCCTGAAGCAGCATGTGGGTCTCCAGCTTGGATCTGTTTGGAAATGTTCCGTCATATTTGCTTTATTTAGCTCCGTGTTGATGTTAAAATGGTTGACTTCATCGCCGTGTTGCTGTTTTGCTCGGCGCCATGGGGTGATGTGTTTGGAGGAAATGTCTTTACAGAGAAATTATTATCACTTTGGTAATAAGTGGGTCAACTGGGGCTGAAGAAACATCAAAACTAGAGAGAACACATCGCCCTACACGTAGCTGAGATCCTTGGCTTTTTAGAGCAGTGCCATCTCTGAACCTATTGACCTCACCTGCCCTCTCCTTGTCTCACAGTTGTGCAGGTAGTTGAGGTGGAAAACCCTCAGCACCAGGTTTGCAAAGTCCAGATACTTCATCAGAGTCTGCAAGAAACACAGCCACACAGAGACACTACAACATGAGAGCTGTCTCCATGCAAATTAATCACTTTTGCACACCTTTGCCTTTTCATTAGTGATGTCTTTCATGGACTTTATTTAACGGCGTATTTGTGGTCCT
This sequence comes from Arapaima gigas, assembly GCA_900497675.1. Classification (NCBI taxonomy): domain Eukaryota; kingdom Metazoa; phylum Chordata; class Actinopteri; order Osteoglossiformes; family Osteoglossidae; genus Arapaima; species Arapaima gigas. Next base: position 682,124 of record UFQX01000242.1, read on the forward strand.
CCTTTGAAATGTTCACCATTGGCTTCACGAAGTGCACCAACACACCTCCTCATCCTTCTTAGTGAAGCACGGCCCGTCCACCTTGTTCACCGCCATCATCACAGCCACCATGTCCTTGCCGTTCAAGATGGGAGTGGCCAGCACGTTCTTTGTCTCGTACTCAGTGAGCGTGTCCACAAAGTCGCTGAAGTGGCTGCTCTGTGGTGGGGGGGAGCAGATCAAAGTGGCCTCATTAATATTCCCTTGCAAACCTGCTGCTCTTTTCCAGTGTTTATTTCACTAGCAGAAATTATAATGCAAACTCATTTACATATATAACAGTTTTCCCACATTATGTTAATGAATTCCACACATAACAAAGCCCTTTTACCTGACAGATGTAAACTTTGTACCTTAATTCGGGGTACAGGGACAGTCCTTCCTCAAGGCTTTCACCACTCAGACCTCTGCGTGGTACCTACCGTCATCCCCTTTGCTTATGTTTTGTTGCGGGGGTTCAGATCACTATTGAGGTCTATCTTGGAGCTCACCACACTTTTGGAAGAGACTCCTCCTCATGTTGACCAGCAGAGCTAGGGCAGGGGACTGGTGAGTCTGCACGTTTTTCTTGCATACTTATGCATCGACTCATTATTCGTAACTGCCTGTACAGTGCAGGGTCATGGTGTTACAGAGTCTATCCTGGAAGTACAGGGTGTCAGGTGAAATACACTCTTGACTGGAACCCAGACCATCGCAGAGTGATCGCACACACTCGTTCATTCACACACACCATCTATGGGCAATGTAGAACTACCATTTTGCCTAAAACACATTTTTGGGCTGTGAGAGGAAACCAGAGCATTAGGACGAAACCCATACAAAGATGGGGAGAAGTTGCATCTCCACAGCAACTGAGCCTGAATTGCACCCATGATGGAAGCCACAGCCCAGGTGCTATGAGCCACCAATGGTGCCCGCTGCACCACTGTGCCATCCTCACATGTTCATGCTAAAGCAACATTTGATGCTCTGAATTCAGGTTACAACAGATTCACGACCATTAATACCCTCAATGCGTGAAATCAAAATCCCTTATTCCTCCAGTGCAGACCTGTCCTTTACTGGACTTTCATTACCAGTGGACCATGGCCACAGTCTGCGGATGGAAGGCTCCACACTGTTCTGCTGACTTGGAGAACACTGTTCTTGGGCATGACCTTTACAAATAATCCAGGGTCGCTCTAATTCAACTGGGATTACCGGGCTGTAATCCCCCGACAGCCAAGTAATGCTCCGGGTTCCCATCATGCAGCGGAATTGGAGGGTGTGGCATGTGGTATAATCCTAGAGGTGTTGCAGAGTTGGCCACGCTGAGTCACACTGCTCTGTGAGAAACACACACGTCTGTGCTTCTGCAGGAACAGTCCTGGCCCCTTGTAGAAGGAGACCTTAGCCATGGGAGGGGGGGGGGGCATGTTGGGATGGCAGCGTCTCCAACACAGTGCTAAAACTTACTTTAATGATTCTTAAATACTCTGACCGGAAGTCAAAATCTGTAGTCAAAGGTGACTGTGTGACATTGGTCATAAATAAGTGACAACAAGTTTAACAGAACCACCAGATTAGATTACATTCAATGAAACTGATTTATACTGAATGGATGCAATGGAGGGAGGCATTGCTGGGTGGTGCAGCCAGGCAGACATTTCACCTGCTTCAGCACACACAAATGATGTAGGAAGGTGCCAAGTGGGGCCAGGTTCAAGTCCCCATGGGTAATGGTGTTGTTTCCTTCAGCAAGGCACATAACACTTCTGTAAACAAGCCACCGCATGAATGGCTAACATATAAAACTGTGAGCTGTGTCACAGCCTCTCTAGATAAGAGGGTCCATAAGCCAAATAAATTATGTAATATAATAACAGTCATGCCGACACTGCTGCCAGCAGCACTAAAACGAATCATAGACCATTTCACAGCGCTGGTGCTGGACAGAACTCTGGTATTACTGGATTCTATTGCTATCTTTTGTATGGGTTGAAGAAAATACAACATGAAGATCTCTGAGCTTCTACTACAAATTGCTATTTTATTATTAGTGCATTTATTAAAGACAGCAACTTAGAACATTAGGTCTGTACACAAAAGTGCAGCACAATGATTAAGCTGTCTAAGCAGCAGCAGTCATTTTTACCGCAGCAGTTCAGGGTAAGTACCTTATTCAAGGAAAGTATTGTTGAACCTGGTCCTTCAATGCAGGGTGGTGGCTTTAACCACTACAGCACCTCCTGGAGGTGCAGTATATATTTGATACATTATCAATACAGCACACGATTTTCGAGGTTGCAGTTGCGATGAAGAACATGGGTTCAAATCTCACATCCCTAAGCTGCACCCTTGATCAAGGTACTTGCTGAACTGAAATGGTAAAAATAATCGTCTGTATAAATGAGGAAATTACAGTAAAAGCTGATTATGTAACGCTGTGAGTCATCTAGGACAACGCAGTCAGATATGCAAAGCTAATAATAACGATTTGTTTACTATGTTCTGCTTGCTACCTACGAACAACTCGGATTTGTGCTAAATTAGCAACAAGGCCGCAGCATCAGGAGTCTGACTGCTTTTTCCTGTTGAAAAATGACACCATTGATGGGCCCCTCTTTCACCCCAAGGCCGTGTCAGAGGGAGACGGCTGTCCGCTGCTCTGAACGCCATCATGATGAACAGATGAAGCTGGGGTTGGTGAACATGGTGACAAATGTGTAGTGGTTCACTAACAGGAGATGTGATTGTCAGATTCCCAGTGTTTACTCCCAGTCCAGCGCTGTGACTGAGTCCCTGTCTACCTTCCTCCACATCGCTTTTTAAACCGTGAACAGTGAAAATCAACCCTCTTACAGCAGGGTGAAAATACAGCTCAGCCTTTTAAGGATATTGCTATGGTCCGGAATTCACCACAGGAGAGGCTGGGAAAGACGGGTGAACCGCCCTACAGTGCAGCAGTTCTGCTTTTAGATCATCTTTTTAAATATCCAGGGTAAGGAAGGTAAGGAAAGTGATGTCACTAATCCTAAATGACCCGTGGAGCACTTTTCTTTTTATTCCCCCACAGCCCAGGTGTCACCATGCAGGTTGCTCCCTGGAAAGACAGGTTAATGACAATCCTCAATCCTGCAGGGACCCTTTTATTGCTGTGCAGAGCAGCAGAGGGTCTGCAGAAACATTGCAAACAGGACAGGCCACTGAGCATCGACCACTTATCTTCCCAGCCAGTACTTGCTGGATCTGACAGGATCACTCTGGTTGTACAAGAATTTTCATCTACTCATTACAGAGCTATACTGCCCCTCAGTGGCAGAACATTTGAACGCCTTAAATTCCTCCATTATTATTATTATTATTATTATTATTATTATTGCTGCTGCTGAACTTTATTCAGCTGAACAGTGGTTAAATCATTTTTACTATATCAGTTCAGGGTAAGGATCAAGGGTACCCCAGCAGAAGTGAGATTTGAAATGAAGACCTTCAACTACAAGGTGTCAGTTGTAACCACTGTGCCACCTGCTGCCCATGAGAGTCCATCCCACAGAGAAGGAAGCAGTCTTTGCTCACTTAGGATCAGTTCGTTGTACAAGAAACTACAACCTTTATACACTAGAACGCTAAGAAGGAATGGGCAACCACTTGTATCTGGGTCCTGGACCCTTCGTTTTTCAACCCATTTCTTTTGGTTTTTAAGTTTTTTGTTTCCCTCTCCTCAGTTAGTTTACACACTGACTGCTAAGGAACCATTACTGATGTTTGACTCTTCACTCACTTTTAAATATTTGAAATCGTTTTTGTCCCTGACTTGAGAAAAGCACTTTATACAGGTAAATAATTTTATTTTTACAAATTTGTCTTTCCTCTGAGTTTTCACTATGGAAAAAAGCATCTGCTAAATGAATAAACGTAAAGGTAAATTGAATTCTATGAAATTTTTCCCCCATCATTTTTTGTTCCGATAACTATTGTTTTCCATATGATCCCATTTAACATTCAACAGGAAGAGAGAAGCAAATCTGCCTGGTTGCTGTGGTTACCTGTGTGACGTCTGGCACATTGACGGTCTTCTTGACGGTGGCCACGTGGCCCACGATGCCGGTGTCGAGTGGGTAGACGATCTCACAGTCGGGGGGCACGAGACAGTCCTCTAGGGTGGCATCTTTGTGCACGTTGAAGAGGCGCGTGGCCAGCTCGGCCGTGCCATTGCGCTGCCGGTACATGAAAAGGCTCATGCGGTCGGCGTGCAGCAAGAAGCACAAGTGACGCATCAGGTTGAAGAGGGCGCGCTCCATCTGTAAGTTCTCCTGTAGGTCGCGCATCAGGTCGAACATGATCTCACTCTCCTCCACGCTGCTCAGGTCGTGGAAGGTGCTGTAGTCCATGTTGGCCTTGCTGGTACCCAGGAGGTCTGCAATCACCTGCGGCCAGAATTTGGATTCATAGTAGCTCTTTGCAAATGCGGGGTTGCTGTCCAGAAACTTCTCGGCGATGTCTTTATCCACCACTGCCATGATGACGATGCCACTGTTGCAGTGAGGCCTTTAAAGCAAGACGATGGTGGTGCGGCTGCTGAAGACTTGGACTGGTTTGCTGCACTGCCCAGCTGTAAGGGCTCTCACCTGCTCACAAGGTTTACCCTTCACACTTATCCCAGGCTGCAGGTGGCCAGCGGCTGAGCAACAACGGGGATTAAAGGGATTGTTTTAAATGGCAAGGCCAGCTTCATCCAATTACATGCTGGAATTAGGGAATTCATGCAAATGCTAGTCTCAACTGCAGCTGTGAGGGTGGAGAACGCAGACGGGGAGCTCTGGGAGAGCTCCAAGCACTGGGGGGGGGGGGGGGGGG
>UFQX01000242.1:687025-714320 GCA_900497675.1 Arapaima gigas
GGGGGGGGGGGGGGGGGGGGGGGGCGCCTGGGATACCTAGTAGGAATCGTAGGTGTGGCCGTGTGAAGCATTTCAGAACACAAGAGCAGCACGATTGGAGCCACCAGGAGCGCCAACCGCATCTTTAATAGACCTAGAAAATGATCTCGTGAAACAAAACACAATTTCCCCAAAATCTGTTTTTAATCCGCAAACTGGTACTCAACACATGAAAGAACGGCATCCTGCAAATACACACCTCAGTAGCATTCTGATTTTGGTATAGCAGTAATATAATTCTAATAATATTTTAATCATAGTATAATATGTACAAAAAAGTTTTTTCTGCTTTTAATTCACAATATGCAGCTGCAATGTATCAAAATATTACCTTGTGATGGACTGGTAAACAGTCTAGGGCGTACCCTGCCTCATAACCCATGGTCCCTGGATAAACTCTGGACCATGATGACCCTGCACTGGACAAATGTTTATTGATAATGTATGAATGAATGTTTACATACAATATATCTGGCATAACTCCATATATACTGTATGTTTTGAGCTGTGTTAAAAAAATATAATGCCTTGAAACTCAAAACTGCAGCTGAAACTCTTTCCTTCTGGAGATGCACTCATTTTCCCAGAGAAGTAAGTCAGAGCATTTAGACAGCGCGTGTAGATAGTGACTTCTCATCAGTAGATACAGGGCCTGTGAGGGCAAGAGAAGTACCTGGAAAAGATTGTTTTAAAAAATAAACTGTTAAAGGCCTCACTGGAGGTTAAGGTATCAAGTCACCACAGAGTCCACCATGTGATGCACAACATAACAAAGAAAAACAACATTAAAGAAGCATCAATGCAAATAAATGGCAAGTAGAGTAGTGAATAAGGACAGGAGTCATGCAGCTGTCGAATGAAGTCCCTGTTTCTGCTGCTGCAGTGGTGCGCTTAAGCAAAACACTCCGAATTGTTCCAGTAAAAACACCCAGCTGCTTAAATGACTCAAATACTGTGAATTGCTTTGGATAAGTGCGTCAGTTAAGTAAGGTTCAAGGTTCGATGTTTGTTTTAGTGTCACTGCCACTTATACAGATATACAAGAAAGAGCAAAAAGTAGTTTCTCCTAGAACACAATGCACAGTACACTAAACCAAAAGGATGAAGACACAGGACAAAAAAATGAATGGCGGCAGATAGAGAAATAAGTAGATACATACATACATCCATTAATAGGTGGTCAATGGTGGTACTAATGAAGTAGCAATTACATATATAAATACACAGATACGTACAAAAGATATTGTACATAACTGTTGGCATCATGATCCCATCAAGGGAAACATGAGACCGAACAGGTAAATCGATGAATCCCCGTGAGACTGTAAAGGTGAAGATGCAGCACTCAGAGGGTCACTCGATCTGTAGATTTAGAAACATCTGACAGGGACTTAACTGCTGAGCCTCTGCTGAGTAAACAGACCCAACACTGAGACCTGAGTGATACCACACACACAGATGGGATCAGGATGGAGACACCCTCACTACTGAGACACACACAAGGTCACACCTGAATTCACCGTCGTAACTCTGAATAACTCATGAAATACTTCATGCTGACTGTGCGCATCCCCCTCTGTCAACGTGAACCAAAATGCGGGCTCTTTTTTGACACTTTAGACGTGCTACTTACTGAAGGGAAAAAAAAAACCCTGCGTGCACGTCTCTTTGTTCTGTTTTATAACTCATAATTCCAACAGTAAATTCTCTAAGGCCTTTTTACTGGCACTCGGAGCGTTTTAACACAGTAAATCTTTCTGCGATTAAACGACAGAACCACAGCGCGCGCAGCCCCTCACCCGCCGCGGAGGTCGCTCACGTGACAAGTGTGTGTCGCGCCGCAGCGCTGTTTCCGCAGCACGTGACGCGGGAGGTTTGTGGCGTAAGCGACGGGGGCGTGTCTCCTGTGAATAGCGCCTCCTCTGAGCTCGTGCCGGAGCCGCTGGCAGTCTTGAGGGCCCGAGCAGACGGTCCTCGCCGACGGGCAGCTAGCTGAGTCCAGGTTGAGGTAAGTAGCTTGTAAACATGGCGAAACGCTGTTCTTCACTGCAGGTATCAGTCTTTCACTTTTACTTCTGTTGTGGCTTCCGGCTGAATTTGAACCAAGCGATTTATGAACCTGGAGGAAGTGAGACTATAACGCGATCGAACCCGTTAACACTTGGCACCTCAGGTGTTTTGAAGAGTTTGCAACGTGGCACTTTCCCCCAAACAAACAACATATGATTGCTTGTTATTTTTATACTTTTGTCTGATGCTTCGATACTTGGTGATTTACCTATTTGTAGAGCGGAGGATTTTTTTTTTACTATAGTAATGATTTACAGCTGCTCTAAACCCCTTTAAACATGAAAGATGACAGGCCAGAAAATAACTGTGAACATTAAAAAAAAAAAATCTGCAAAAAGTGTCTGTTAACCTCACACACATCCCTCAGGGGTGTGATAAATACTCACCTTTACCTGTTTTACATACCCTCCACCCCCGGTGAAATACTCAGAAAAACTTCTGCACAACAAGTGTGTTCTTGTTATTAATACTGGATTAAGACAGATTTTGGGGTGAAATTTCATGTGGTGCATTAAGAGTTGTAGAGCTGATGCTCAATAGAACCTTTGTGTTGGGGGATGAATCCCGGGACAGTGTGTGTGTGTGTGTGTGTGTGTTGGGGGCTTCCCAAACCATGCCAGTGTTCCACCCCCCCCCCCCCCCCCCCCCCCCCNCCGCGCCGTGGATGTTCGTTCACAGGCGGGCTGGGCTTGCGGCGATGTGGCGCGAGGATCCCCCCCCCCCCCCCCCCCCCCCCTCAAGAGCACCATTCATTCAAGTGGAGTGGTGTCCACTTCCAGCATGCGTTCTTTATGCGAGACTGAGGTGCTCCATCTGCACGCAGACCTCCTGCAGCACCCTGAAGAGCACTAGTGACTCCAGTGCAGGTGCGTTGCTTTCCACCACAGGTCCATTACCTGAGCTTGAGCTGGTCCATCTGCATCCAGGTCTTCCGCTAAACCCTGAAGAATGTCATTCGGTGATGGAGTTCTGCACAATGGCTCTATTGTCTGGAGCTCAGATGGTCCGGTCTCATGCACACTTCCTGCAGACCAGCGAAACACTCTGTTCAAGTTCAGCAGTGTTGAGTTCCACCACGGGTCCATTATCTGGAACCGAAGGATGTCCCACAGTGTCTGTGCTGGGCTGTGGGAGGATCCACTATTATGGCTTGAAAATCACGTCATCAGCAGATAGGAAGCTGAACCCTGGAGTCCACACACTGGCCCTGAACGTTACACAGCACCTGAATAGGTTATGCCAAAGTAAAGTGTAACCTTTTGTCCAGAGTAGATACACATATTTGTTCAGTGGCCTTTTTTTTCAGTCATTAATAGAACATGACAACAGTTGACGTGTTTGGAGGGTGAACTTGTTTTTCTGGTTTTGCCTCTTTTAACGTGTGTCATTCAATTGATTTTCCGTTTACACATCTACTGCGGCTTTTACTGGTCCACACAGTTGAATATTTACCAAAGTGGCTGAGATTTGTTTTTTATTGGACCGTCAGTTTTCTTGACGGCTTTAAACATTCAACTTCCACTCTCTGCACAGTGCTACCTGCTGCAATTTGCTTTTATTGTCAACTTTAATTATTGTTATGATCATTATAATAAATATTTATATTAATATTGAGCAACAGCAACAATAATAATAATAAACAACATTAAGATCTTTTTTTTTTTTTTTTTGCACCATGTGTCTTATATGAAAACGTATGATTTGCCCTCTGTGTCCAGCTGCTGTACGAGGGAATTTTTCTGCAGGGATGTTTTAACCCTTATGCCCACCTGCCTGAGCTTATTCACAGTATATCTGTAGGTTGTGTTGAGTACCCTAGTTAATGTAAGTCCAGTGAATTTATGTTGGGTATAATAGTTCTTCTGAATTTTCAATTACTGTTACCCTAGTCGGGGCTGCAGCAGCAAGAAGCCTATTCTGGGGTCACTGTTGACTAGGCTATGATACTAAAACCAGAAATGCAGTAGCTGTAGTGCAGCTGATTGATCTCTGATTGAATTACTGGTTGATTTGCCCAAATTAATTAAAATTATTTAACTTTTTTTGTGAAACATCCCCTAAAGGCAAAAGTAAAATGCACAATAGTATAACCAGCATTTTTAAAAAATTGTGACTGTTAACCATCAGTGCTGGTGACTCGACAGCAGTTGAGCTTTCATAAACTTTGAAAGACAAAACAATACATTTAGTTAGATAAGTTTATTTATAAGCAGTGCAGATATCTGAGTCCTCACCAGGGGATTGACCCTGAAACACTGGTACACACTTAAGTCACCTTTTGTCTAGATTGCCTCAGAACTGTTTGTTTTACAGATGCTTTAAACGTTTTCTCGAAAAACAGCATTAATGAAGAGAATACAGATGTAGTTATCAAACTTCAGCACCTGAAAGGAGCGGTGCAAGGTGCTGTTGGTAACTGGAAGAGTAACTGTGCAATTGGTTTTGAATATTGACACTTTGTAGACTCTTCCAGAGCTGCCAGATTCTGTGGTCTGTGATTTGTGTCGCAAAGCAGCTGACGACAGTTTGATAGCAGACACAGATCTGGCTCTGTGGAGGGAGAAGCTGCCAAGTGAGCTCTTGTCATGCTTGATAAGGATCTTAGATATATACATAACTCAGTGCTGCCTTTTGTGTCTCGGCCAGCAAGGGGTGAAGTGACCAAAATGACCGAGGAGGACCAAGATGCTATTTCCAAGGAAGATTGCCATGCCGTTGGACCACATGTTCCCTTCATCTTGGAGGCACGGGAGAAAGAGGAGGAGAGCTGGAGGAAGCTAGTGTGTCAGATGCTCAAGAAGCAGGGTGCCTGCAGTTCAGCCCGGTGCAGAGGCCTGCTGCTGAGCTTCTTCCCAGTGCTGAGCTGGCTGCCACGCTACCGCTACCGGGAATGGCTGCTGGGGGATGTGATGTCGGGTGTGATCGTGGGCATCCTGCTCGTGCCTCAGTCCATTGCTTACTCCCTGCTTGCGGGTCAGGATCCCATCTATGGCCTTTACACCTCCTTCTTTTCTGGCATCATCTACATGCTGCTGGGCACTTCTCGCCACATCTCGGTGGGCATCTTCGGTGTGCTCTGCCTTCTGATCGGGCAGATCGTTGACAGAGAGCTTGAAGCGGCTGGCTACCCTTCTGAGAGCAGTTTCAATATGTCCGTTTCATCTGGGAACCTGACCGCAGAGTTCAGCTGTGACCGTAGCTGCTATTCCATCATTGTGGGTGCGACCGTCACTTTCACAGCTGGCATCTACCAGGTAGGATTATCAGGAGCTGGAATGTCTGGAACAGTTACATTTTAATGAGATGTTCTTTGTCTGTGAGCAGTGTTGATAGTTTTCTGTTGGTTCAGTTTCACGTGATAGACAATCTTTGGTATCTCTCTGTCTGTGTGGATCTATATGCTTACAAGAGCAAAACATGCAAGCAATCTTTTCTTGTTTTTCAGGTGCTAATGGGGCTTCTTCAGGTGGGATTTATTTCTGTTTTCCTATCTGACGCTCTACTCAGCGGTTTTGCCACAGGGGCCTCCCTCACTATCCTCACCTCTCAGTTGAAGTACCTGTTGGGGCTCAATCTGCCCAGAGCTCAGGGTACAGGCTCACTGGTGAAGACCTGGGTTTTACTGGCCCAGAACATTGGCCAGACCAATGTGTGTGACCTCGTGACCAGCCTGCTGTGCATGCTTGTGCTGGTGCCCGCCAAAGAGCTGAACGACCGTTTCAAGGCCAAGCTGCGGGCACCCATTCCCTTCGAACTCTTTGTGGTCATTGTCGCCACACTGGCCTCCCATTTCGGGCGCTTTGAGGAGCGTTTCAGCTCGAGCGTGGCTGGAAACATCCCCACAGGCTTCATGTCTCCCCAGCTGCCGGCCTGGTCTCTGATCCCCAACGTAGCAATGGATGCCCTCTCCATTGCCATCATCGGCTTCGTCATCACCGTCTCACTGTCAGAGATGTTCGCCAAGAAGCACAGCTACACGGTAGATGCAAATCAGGAGATGTATGCCATTGGCTTCTGCAACATCTTGTCATCCTTCTTTCGCTGCTTCACGACCAGTGCGGCGCTCACCAAGACATTGGTAAAGGAGTCGACGGGCTGCCACACACAGCTGTCCTCCCTGGTCACAGCGCTCGTGCTGCTGCTGGTGCTGCTCGTCATTGCCCCACTTTTCTACTCCCTGCAAAAGTGAGTCAACTCTGACAAATGAGCCAGTCTCTTTTTATTGGTTATGTCTCCATTTATCTTCATGTTGTTTCTTGTAATTTAGAAGCACCTGTAATCTGTAGTGTGCCTGGAGCTATGTATGTTGCGACTTAGGATTTTAGTTGTTCTTAGATAGTAGTATGCAGGTTTTAATGGTGGGCTGTTATTTTGTCTGATTTAATTAGTGATGGAATGCTATGTTCAACGTTTGCTTTTCCAGGTGTGTCCTGGCTGTCATCATCGTGGTAAACCTCCGAGGGGCGCTCACCAAATTCTCTGAGGTGCCTCGCATGTGGAGGGTGAACCACGTGGATGCCGCCATCTGGTTCATTACCATGGCGACCTCGGCCTTTGTGAACACTGAGCTGGGTCTGGTGGTCGGGGTGCTTGTGTCGGCCCTCTGCGTGTTGGGTCGTACCCAGCGTGCCCCTGCCGTGCAGCTCGGCCAAGCAAGCCTCCCGGAGCTCTACGAGGACCTGGCCTCTTACAAAGGGCTACAGACGCAGCCGGGGGTGGCCGTCTTCCGCTACGACGCCCCCATCTACTATGCCAACCAGGCCCTATTCAAGCAGGTGCTGTACCGCAGCGTGGGCCTAGACCCAGTCATGGAGAAGGCCCGGCGCAGGAAGCAGGAGAAGAGGGACAGGAAACGGGATGCCAGGAAAGAGGAAGCGCCCACCTGTGTCTTCTTCCCGCAGCAGCGCTCGTTCCACACCCTGGTCTTGGACTGTGCGCCTGTGTTCTTCCTGGACACTGCCGGGGTCAACGCAGTAAAGGAGGTGGCCAAGGACTATGGTGAGCTGGGGATCCGTCTGCTTCTGGCCCGCTGTAGCACCTCCGTGCTGGACTCCCTGTGCAGGGGGGGTTACCTGGACCCCAAGGCCGAGGGTGCCCCTAAGGTGTTCTTCACTATCGGAGACGCAGTGCAGTATGCACAAAGCCTGGCGTTGCACAACGGCAACTGTGAAACAGCTTGCTGAAAAAGGGGGAGGGTGGAAGGAGGGAATGTACATTATATTAATTACATCAAAAACAGGTTATATATTTATAATAATTAGGTTAATTTTAACATATTTATACTGTATATCTATGCATACTTCCTGATTTTTAACTTTGTATTAATGATGTGTCTGAACCAAAATGACTGAAGGGAGCTTGTGAAAAATCCCCCCCCCCTCCTTTTCCCTGGTGAAACTGGATGTGGTTGCTGTGCCTATAAGTGTTTCTAAATCTCTCAGGCCAGAGGGCTGCTGTGGTTGAGTGTCTGGCCCTCTTCTCTTCTGTTTCTTTGAGTTTCCATCTCGACTCCACGTCCATCTCGTTCCTCACGTGACAGGGTCTGGATCCCGGTTCTAATGAACCGCAGTCTGTTGCTAATGCCCTTTAGTAGTCCCTGCCGAGTGGCACCAGTGCCTCCTGAGATGGAAACCGCGGGTCTCACCCAGCCTCCCACAGACAGTTTTTGGGAGTGACAGCAGATTTTACAGCTGCTTTGCTGTCATCTTTCACAGACGCTCCAGTGGTTGTTGGAGAACTGCTGTGAATGTGGAGTCACCTCCGGTCTGGTGCCTCGTGAGTTAAAAAAGGAATCGGTTGTGCTGTTGAACAAGCGCTAAGCCAGGTACCGATTCGCCTATGTTTGGCTAAGTTGTCTTTTCGGATGCTTTACTTTACCCCGTACCTCACTTGGTTACTGTAAACCCACAAAGCTCGTCATATTTGGTTTACCAGCAAGGGCGACGCATTCTGTTTTCAATAACTTACCTTAGACATTCAGCTCTTGGCATATAGTTACGTGTACGTTTTATTGTCACTATGCTTAATTTGACCTCACTTAAAGTCTTTGCAGATGTTCTCAAGCATAAATTGAAGGCAAATTATTGAGATGCTGCCTTTGGCTGATCTGGGCTTCTCAGTGTGCCGGACTGAGCTGAGTTAAATATTTACTTCCCCTCGTGGCGTCAGGAGCTCTTTCTCTCTGTAAGCTCAGTCTTATTGACTCAGGTGCCTTGCAGGGTGCATTCTCAGTAATTGTGTGTGTGTGTGTGTGTGTGTGTGTGTGTGTGTGTGTGTGTGAGAGAGAGAGAGAGAGAGACTGACCATTAAGGAAGTGAGTGCAGTGTTGGTTTCCAGAAGAGCTTCCACTCACTCCACAGCTATTTGGTTGGATAATCTCTCTCTCAGCAGCACCTGCTTGGGCTCTTTCCTTTCCAAAAAGCTCCTTGTAATGGGAGAAGGGGCTCCTCTGGAAACGTGGCAGGAGGGCATCACGCGAGCCGGGCTCGGGCTGTAGGCTGGAATCTCCGCACACCCCCGTCTCTCACAGCGCAGACAGCGACAAGCTTTGTACTCAAACACATTTCCATTGCATTTCCATCTCATTTCTGTCGGGTTCCTGAACGCTGATCACGTTACTCTGATTAAATTGTCTGAAAGTGACGTCTCTGTTCCCGTTCTTGGCCCCGAGTTCTTGCTGAGTGGGCGGCGTCGTGTCAGAAGTGCTGTACTGTGCTGGGAGATGTTTAAATTAATTTCAGCAACATCAGTTTGCTCCGGTCTGGTTCAGAGTGGTCCTCTTTGTTTTTGACCTCTTCTCACCATATTAATCATGCCAGTCACATGTATAAACTGATATTTTGTAATAATATTTGATTAATGTAAAGTTCTATACTGTTTTCTAGGATACTGGTTAAATATTTACAATTGTTGGTGCAGGGGGATTTTTTTTTTTTTTTTTGGAAAACCTGAACTTTGTGCTGTTTGTCAGTTAGAATCCTGCTGGACTGTGACAGTGACAATCACAGGGATGCTGATTTGTTTCCTTTTTCTCAATTATTACTTTCTGGACCAAATTTGACTCCCTGCAGGACCATAGTTGCTGCTTGTGTGCAAATGGAATCTGCACATCCCTGCAACTGTTAGTGGCACAATTTCTTAAAATTCCAAATATGCAAAGCTTTTTCAGAAGATCTTTATAGTTGAGAAAGAAGTGACTCCTGTATCTTGTCTGAAGCCACTTCAGGTCTATTTTAACATTGTTTTTTTTTCTTCTTCTGTGGTGATAAAATGGCGGTGTTCCTTTCCCCTTTGCTTGTGCCTTTGGGGAGTCTGACCACAGCTGTGGGTGGGTTTCACAGTCTTAGAAAAGACACCGTTCCTCTTTATACTTAATCCTGAACGACCCTGATGGTGGTGTCTCCACTCTGAACAGGAGGTGTTGCTGTATCAGAACTGGAACCAGATCCCTGTTGAGGTCTGGTGGTAGTGGGGGCACCATGAAGGTCTGGCTCCCTGCTGTTTTGTACTGTGTACACATGCTGCGATGTAACCATGGTGTATTGAAAGAGCATGAAGATGACAGGTATTTTACTCTGGTACATGTCTGTACTTTTGATACATTCTTCTGGGAATTGAGGGCGGCTCAGTTTCCATTTTCCTCTTTGAAATGAGCTGCAATAACAGCTAAAGCAGTAGCATAGAGATGGTGACTGGGGCACCTGGACAATCCTGGGCAGAGCAATTGACCAAAACATTAACACTGTAATCCTGTGTGTGTGTGTGCGTGTGTGTGTGTGTGTGTGTGTGTGTGTGTGTGTGTGTGTGTGTGTGTGAGAGAGAGTGAGAGCTGATCCTTGTTGTTGTTTGTTGTTTCTTCTGTTCACAGACTGTTTACTGAAGTGCCTTTGAATACTGTATCTGTTTCTGCCAAATAAACTGTAGCTGCTGAGGTGTCTAAGCGCCGTGGTGTTTTTCTGGGACCTTTGATACGACTGGTTACTCCTCCTTCACCCACACCTTTTCCCCAGGAGCAGGTGACGGCCAGGGAGACTGGCAGAACAGATGCGTCTCGGTTCTCGGCTTCAGTATCCGTGGCATCTGGAGCTCCTCGGCCCGACATCTTGCCCCGCTGCTCTTATCAGGACGACACAGATCCATGGAGGACCTTCCGTTCACCTAGCTGTATGTCAACAGGAGAGTCACAGAAAGATCAGAGAACCTTCTGGAAGGAACACCTGCTTGGAGCAGCTGGTATAATGAGCAGTTACAATCAGGACTTTGAGAACAATCAGCAAACAATGTTCTAGTCTCTGCAAGACGTCCAGAAGGAGGCGCAACTGCCATTTCCCTTGAAGAGTCTCGCATAAATACAGTTCATGTCTTAACATCAAATCAATAAAACACAAATCATTGCGTTTCCTTTTAGGCTGGAATAAGGGGAAAGGACCACGAGGGGGCGCTATTGTTCTAAAAAAACCAATCTGGCTTTGCCAGACACTTCTTCGCTTGTAGAGCTGAACTTCCACAGGAGCTACTGCAGACGTTGAGTGTAATAACCCCACAAACACACACACAGATTGTGGCATCGCTGCGCAGAATCAACCTGCTTTGTGAGGGGTTAGTTTGTCATTTCTAGCCACTATGTGTTATGGGCCATAAAAGACACCCCTTAAAAACCATTGACCAGAGTCGGTGCTGATATGGGATTTGTGTCAAAGACAGCATCTCGTGACCAGGACTCACACGAACATCTTGTCCCCCACTTCCTGCGACGAGAGCTGCAGGGATTCCCCCCGAAACAAGCTGTTTATTACATTCGTATCCATACACACCTCTTATTATTCTTATGTTTATCCAGACAGGGGTGCTCAACTCAGCTACAGTCTCCCTCTTCCATGGCTAATGTGGGTACGGTGGTTCCTTCACTATGTCCACGTGTGCCACAGCCCGTCTGGGTCTAGGGTTTGAGTCCCTGGTTCAAAGCTGCCCAGTTTATGACTTTATAGTTGTAATAGGAGGAGGACGTGGGATCTGTATGTGTTTGTGTGTGTGTGTGTGTAACGAACTGGGGTCCTGTCCCAGCTGCACCTTCCCTCACACCCTGTGCCTCCAGTAAGGACTCCTGTGACTCTGCACTGGACGGGCAGCTATTGATAATCAATTGATGGATACCGATAAAGAATATATCTGCCATCTATATGCTGCATTTATCAAGCGAGGTGTTGGACGGGTGACGGACCGAGGTTGACGCAGGGTGCCGGGTCTCAGCGGCGGCCCCCGTCTCACCCTCAGAGCTGCTCTCCAGACCACCAGGGGTCTCGTATCTCGATGAGCATCGATCGAGTGTCCTTCCCTCGCAGGAGGGCAGTTTGAGACCTGTCCACTGGTTATGGGGGAGTGTTCCCTGCTTTACCGCCCCCTCTTTATAGTGAGACACAAACAAGCCAGAGCTGCTGCTTCTCAGGTACAATTAATCATCGGCTGTCCCAGATGGAGCGTAAATCTGAGCTGCCGGTCAGAAGGTCCTGCTTGCACGCACACACACACACAATTGAATGCAGAATATCAATGAGGCGCAAGTGAATGAATTTGAAAGAGTTGATCTAAAGGGGGTTCCTTTCCAGAACATTCCTTTGCTCCCCTGGCCACATACTGCTGATCTTAAACCCCCCTGTTTCTGTACCTTGGGTCTCTGAGGGTGATGGTGAGGCCTGTGAGGCGCTTGATGTTCGAAAAAAAGTTGAGGTGAAAGTAGATTTGCTTCAGTTGGTGGCCAGGATGGTGTCACGTCTGTCTCAGTGTGTGTGTGTGTGTGTGTGTGTGTGTGTAAACTCCCCTGCTGGAACGTAGATGGACGTGTTATTACGAATATGATTACAGACTGCAGTCCAACGGTGCCAGTTGTCCAACAGAGATGAAAGACAGACATGGCCTCATTAAAAGCGCCGCTTGGCTCTGAGCTCAGTGGGCGGTGCCAGGTGGGTGGGGGTGGAGCCAAGTGGGCCCTGCCATTGGACCCAATGGAAAATGGCCCAGTCGTCCTGCAACACCTGCCGTCTTCCTGGCTTCCTGATGTGTTCTGAGGGGGACACCTAAAAATGACCCTGCTGTATAAATATGTAAATAGGTGCCTCTGTACTCAAACTTTTGCCTTTGAGAAAAGTTTTGTTTTTACTGTAAATTCAGGGTAAATACAGATACCCTGCGAGACACGAGCCTTTGACACACGATCATCTGGGTATGGTGGGGGCCACGACCCCTCTGGCCCTTCTGCCCCCCCCCGGCTTCTGTACTACACATACAGTACTGTGCAAAAGTCTTTGGCATGCAACTTCAGTGTCTGTTGAAAAGTACAGGTAGATTCTTATCTACCATCAGGGAGGTTTCTGGTTGGTCCCAAATTCATTGTGCAGCCTGAGAATGACCTCAAACACCCAATCTCAGTCATACACAACTATCTTCAGCAACAGATGGTCTGGTCCCCACAGAGCCCTGATCTCAACATGATCGAGTCAGTCTGGGAGGACATGCAGAGACAGTCAAAGTCTGCAGAAGAACTGTGGCCAGTTCCTCAAAATGTTTGGAAGAACCTACCGACCTCTACCTTAAACTGCATGCAAGTTTGCATAAGAGAATCGATGCTGTTTTAAAGGCAAAGGGTGGTCCCACCAAATATTGATCTGATTGAGGTGTTTTTGTCTGCTGCACTTTTTAGAAGGTTTATTGATCAATAAGTATTCATGGCATTATTTTTGGAACCATCCTCGCTTTATAGCATTTTTCCCACAGGTGCCTAAGACTTTTGCACAGTACTGTATATTTCAGCTTTTTTTTGTATCTCGATTTTCTCAACAGGCAGCACAGGTCCAAAAGACGACCAACTGGAAGGAAATGAGACGGAACAGATTATCTGCAGTTGTCATACAGACTGTTTGCTGTCTCAATAAAGCAGTTGGCAGATGATTCCTTCTTTTTGCTGAAGATAGTTGTGTATGACTGAGATTGGGTGTTTTAGGTCATTCTCAGGCTGCACAATGAATTTGGGACCAACCAGAAACCTCCCTGATGGTAGATAAGAATCTACCTGTACTTCTCAACACACATTCAAGTTGCATGCCTAACACTTTTGCACAGTACTGTATATTTGAATGCTTTGGTGGACACCCAACATTCCCTCTGTAAATATGTGGACAACTGAAGTGTTTATCCTCCTTCTGCTCTATGAGTTCAGAGAAACTCTGGAATGTCTAGACACCTTTCTGGAACTTGACACCTGTGAAATACTGTGACCTTTTGTCCGTGAAACTAATTAAAAGAGCAGAAACAGGCGCCGTGTGAAGGAAGCCTTTTTCAGGGTAATTAGACAGTAAACCACCCCAGCAAAGTCAGCATGGAGTCAGAACCTGTTCTTGGTCTCATGTGGGGCGGCTTCTCAGACGGCCTTGTTAGGAGAACCGCAGAACAACCTGAAAGGCCCTTTCTACTTTGAGTGCTTGGGACGTTGCCATGGTTACCAGTTCTCCGGCGGAGGGCAGGAGCGACTCCTCCACAGGTACGCTTAAGACGAGCTCTGGAGAAAGTCTCGAGTCGTGGTTGTGGCTTGGAGGAGAGCGACACCACAACCTTTTCCACCTTCTTGGGCGTCACACTGAGGTTATTTTGCACTCAGCTGATGCCTGGTGATCTTGGGGGTGTTTAGATGTAAAAGTGTCAGAGGTTTCCAGACTCATCTTTACATCGGAACATCCCCAGAAAACGAGGCCATTTGTGACCTCCAGTGGGTGTGGCCTGTCAGGTGTGTGGGCTGCAAACATGGAGTGTGAAGCTGGAGGAACACAGAAAAAGTTCATAAAAACATAAAAGAATCTTAAACAAACAAACAAACAAACAAACAAACAACTAAAGAAATAAACACCCAAAAATGGCATCTGACTGGACTGGAATATTGGAGGCTGCTGACGCCTGGTAAATGAAGGGTCGGGGTCGGATCGCTGTTGTACTCTTGAGCAACTTACTTACCCCGAATTGATAGAGTAAATATTACCCTGCTGTATAACTGGGTAAATCAGTGCAAACTTGATTAACCACTTTTGTAAGTTACCTTGAGAAAAGGAGACAGACAAACAGGTGAAAACAATGTAAATGTATGTGAGGAATGAAAGGAGAGATTTGTTTTCGTTTGACCCCACAAATCACTGGTCCTATCTGACCCCTACTGATTCTGTTGATGACTGTAACTGACATCACTGTCCCTAACTGTTCACTACTGACTGTAACTGACATCACTGTCTCTAGCTGTTCACTACTGACTGTAACTGGCATCACTGTCTCTAACTGTTCACTGCTGACTGTAACTGACATCACTGTCCCTAACTGTTTGCTACTGACTGTAACTGACATCACTGTCCCTAACTGTTCACTACTGACTGTAACTGACATCACTGTCTCTAACTGTTCACTACTGACTGTAACTGGCATCACTGTCTCTAACTGTTCACTGCTGACTGTAACTGACATCACTGTCTCTAACTGTTCACTACTGACTGTAACTGGCATCACTGTCTCTAACTGTTCAC
This sequence comes from Arapaima gigas, assembly GCA_900497675.1. Lineage (NCBI taxonomy): Eukaryota > Metazoa > Chordata > Actinopteri > Osteoglossiformes > Osteoglossidae > Arapaima > Arapaima gigas. The sequence goes on from UFQX01000242.1 coordinate 701,692, forward strand.
TACTGACTGTAACTGACATCACTGTCTCTAACTGTTCACTATTGATTGTAACTGGCATCACTGTCTCTAACTGTTCACTATTGACTGTAACTGGCATCACTGTCCCTAACTGTTTGCTACTGACTGTTACTGACATTACTGTCCCTAACTGTTTGCTACTGACTGTTACTGACTGTTAATGGTCATTACTGGCCCTAATTGTTCTCTCCCAGCTGCTACTGACCCCTACTGACCCTAAATAATTGTTACTGACTGTTATTCACTATTACTGACCCTAACTGATTATTACTGACGCTAACTGACCCTTACTCCCCATTACCGACTGTTACCGACCCTATGGTGCCTGCTGACCAGAACAATAGCCTGTGTTCAGTTCAGCGAGGGCCGGCATGGGGTGGTGCCGATGCTCACGTGTGGTCCTCTGCGGTCGCGGTCGGTGATGATTCACAGGGTCTGTTAAGGTTTCTTTGGCCAAACCACCTCTTCTGCTGCATCTGTGTGCAGTAAAACAGCCCCCAGGTGCCATCAGGTTCCTCTCTCCTCTCCTCCTCTCTCTAGTTTATCCCACGTTGTTGTGGTCACTGCGGTCAGTTGCCGGCCTCCTCTGAACGTCCCGAACTGCCAACAATATTGGTGCCACTAATTAAACTTCCCGGCTTATGGATCCCATCAACATTTGACGCTGGAGAGAACGGGGATCGACGCTCCTTCCAAGATCTGCACGGTTAATGAAACAACACCCTTAAAGTATCGCTGGACGTAACTTTAGCTGTGGAAAAACAAGGCGCGGTTTCGTTTCCCTTCCGTGACGATCGCTGTTTTTCGTTGGTTTACTTAAACTTTTAGGTGCACAGAAAATTCCAGAAGGACGGCTTATTCCGTGAAAATGTTATTGGAAATTTTCATTTGTCCTGCAGGTTGGGTTTAATGTTTTTCACTTTCGAGCGAGGACCTGCGGAATGTCAAATTACGGCCCACACAAAATGGAAACATTCACCGCTGGCGCAGTGACCTGCTCGGTGGCTCCCTCTACGGGACTCCAAGAGAACTACGAGGCCCAGCAACACCAGGGTTATCCTGCGGATGAGAATACTGACCGTTCTGTTTGTTTGTTTCTTTGTTTGTTTGTCTGAAGATGAGCAGACAAAGGAGATGAGGGACCAGAAATACTTCCCCGCCCAAAGGTGTTTTTAATCCCAGAAATCGCTGCCAGTGTTGAATTGTTGACTTTGCCACAGCCAGGTTTCACCCGGGAGGTAAGTATGGAGAGCCATAAATAGACTGGTGTTTCATCGATCCACAGCTGAGTTCTCTCTCTAACTAGATCCCCTGTTTGTTTGTTTTTTTATATTACCTTCACGGTGCCCGGATGAAGTCTCCTCGGCCCAGTAAGGATGTCAGACCTGCCGGACGGGAGGGTTAAGCTTCTGAAATGAAAAGTCCTGCGTAAAGCGACTTATTACATTTCTCTCATTTTATACACTCCTTCCTGTCCCAAGTAAGGCTGAAATGGCACTGAGTTCTGTGATTTATCCTGCGCTCCATTTCTATTATTTAAAAAGCCCAGCGGTGACTGGAATATCTGCGGCTTATTAAAAGCAGTAAGTCATGGTCCGATTATTATCACTGGGCACTGTTTTTATTACTATTTAATTGTTATTCTGGCACTTTTCTCCAAAAGGGGAGTAATATTAATGGACACATTGATACAGCTGCCTCATTTCAGGGCACAAGTACTCTGATCTAGGTGACTGGAGCAGGAGGTGGGATATGAACCCAGGTCCTTCGAGGATAAGGAGGGGGGGTATCTAACCATTACATCACCTACTGTCCCTCAGGTACCCTGATAAGCTGGGAATATGTGCCCTAAGTGACCTGAACCCCAGATGTTAAGGCCCACACAAACTCACCGTCGGGGTCCAGATGGGTATCAAACCTCCATCCATCTGAATAGAAAGTGCTGGCACTCCATTATTGTACAACACCTGCTGACCTGTCAACACGCTGAGGTGTAGTAAAGGTGAAACACGGGGTCACGCTGAAGGTCGATCGCACTGCCAGGTGGAGGGGGGTGCCACAACGGCAGGGGTGGAGTTGAGATGATGGACAGCTCCTCACTGCTGCCCCTGCTTAACCCCATAATAGGCAGAATGAGGAGCAGCTGCTGTCGCTTGAGGGGAATTGACCCTATTAAGGAGCTGAGTATACAGTACTTTCAGCCTTTTGCTGGGTGAATCAGAACTGCTTTGTGTTTAGCTTCTTTTGCTGTTAGCCATTTATTTTTGGTGGCTCCTGTTATCTAATGCTCTCTGTAACCTCCCCGTCACAGCTGGCCACACAGGTAAATGCCACACTGTGTGGCAGCAGCTCGGGGTTGAAGTGAATTGCTGTGATTTCTAATACATGCAGTCTGCTCATCTGACTGTGCTGTTGATGAATCCAGACACAGGGGTCCATCAGAATAGCCTTTGGCTTATGAGTTTTTGCACGTGTGTGTGAAATTATGTAACCTTTTAGCGCATTATGACCGAATATCAGGCTGACTTTCCATGTTTACGAGCAAACAAGATTCCAACGTGGGGGGTTTCAAAGTCCACACCGTAATTGCAGGGGCGATGGTCGAACGTGGTGGGATGTGAACTGTGGTGCTTTGAGGGCATCAGCTCCAGGACAGACCAGATCTTCCAGCCGTTGCTTTGAGGTCATTTACCCTGCTGTACTTGTACAGCTACTGCGTTGTAGGAGTGTGATGCCAGCAGGGAACAAGGGTCTCCTTTTCCACGTAGCGACACCGGGAAAAATCGTAGCGGCAGCGATGAGTCGCCTGTCAGCCATTCAACTGTCACCTCTAACCCCTCCCACCATTTCTTTCTCCAAGGAAAGAAGAAATCCCCACAGCAGGTGATGGTGTGGTTAGAGCGTTGTTCTCAAAAGCCTCGGTCCAAGTCCCCTCTCCGGGTCATAGCACCCATGATCGAGATGCTTACCGCACCGACAGAGTAAAAATTACCCTGCTGTGTAGATGCTGTAAATCACTGCAAGTGGCTCAAAGTACAAACTGTCGTGTTGGAGAAAAGGGTGAGATGAGAAAATTCCTTCCACCCTTGGGCAGTATAAGGATCTGCAGTTCACGGCGTGTCGATTCAGGAAAACGGGGGCTGCAATAAACCTCACGAGGAAACCGGTGACACGACGCGAACTGTGAATTCGTACTAGCGCAGCATGGAAGCAAATGATTAAACGTTGTGATTGATCGCATCAGGCTCCCCCGACATCTGATGGATCCGAATGATGTCTCGCCCTGCTGCCCCGGCACCTTGTTGCCGCTAAATAAATTGTTTATCGATTTTTAAAGCCGCTTTTTCAGCGTTAATGTGGAAAAGCCGCACCCACTGATACTGTCAGTCGGGGTAAATGTGCGTCATACGTGGGCCCTTCAGCTGCCGGAAGTGCAGCTCCAGGTGAATGTGGGGCCATCAGATGTGAGGGCCTCTTTGGTCCCGGATGTCTGAGATCACGTCACCATGACCAACACTTTGACGTGAAGCTCACCTTAAACATAATGCGTATCTCCATATGCGATGTAAACACTGTTCCACACGCAGGCCCTCTTACTGAATCGCTCTGGACGTGTGCTGAGCTGCGCTGACTCAGCAGGTCAGGCTGTTATGTGGGACAAACGTTGATGATTACAGTCCCTGTTTACAGAGGTTGACAAAGTTTAACGCAACTCATTACGCTGCTTTGTGCACCTCCAGGACCTCCTTTACACACCTTTCAGTAGCAGCTCAGGTTAAGGACCTTCTCAAGGGCACAACAGGAGGCCCCACCCCTTCTCAGTCATGTCCTCACCATTCTGAAGCATCAGATCTCCTCCACACTGAGTTTGAGACCATTGTTGATTGTGATCCAGCCCCTTAGCCACCAGACCACCTTCTCCCTCCCAGCTTTAATGAATCTTGCCGGAACTTTCTGTTCAGGACAATACTCGCCCTGGCAGGCCTGGTGTTCAGTGCCCACGGCAGCTGTTGGTCCTGCTGCAGCCACTCTGACCTCCGCCTGGGCCACCATAAATTCTGTTTACACCGACGGAGTTACACACGACCGCAGTATTTGTCCGTCTAAATCGCACCGCGTCACGCAGGGCCTCAGCCTTCAGTCGGAGTCTTCCAACACACTGTGAACAGTCGAGGAAGTAATATTCACAAGACATTTTCTACTTCCTTCATTTATTTTTAACTTCATTTTCTTCACTCTGTTTTCTAGGGTTTCGGGTTGCAGAGGAGCAAATGGAAGCTGTGTGTACCTGCCGAGCCAATAGATGGCAGTAAAGAGCACCCAAACAGAAAGGTAATGTGGGATTTCTGGAATTTAACAACGGTTTTTACAGCTGTGTCTGGTGTTCCTAAGAGTCCTAATCAATAACAAGATGTGAAATCGGTCAACGATCTGCACTGAATACTTTCTGGAAATGCCGTTTTTTAAAAACTGTTCTTAAATTTAATGCCCCTCAAAGGTAATAGAAATATTGTTTACACAAAGTGTTGCTTAACTCCGGGGTGGGGGGGGGGTCTCAACAACTGGAACTGAACCATGAATGTTGCTTTAGTGGGCTGCAGAAATTATGCTTACTAATTAAGTATATAAATAAAAAGGATAAAAATTTCTGTGGGTAGGATATAAAAATTTGCCGTATAAAAATTTACTGGTAAAATAATGTCATGAATCTATTCAGTTCAGTGCTGCTACATGATTGGTAGCGTTTTGAATTCTTTTTAATTTTTTTTTTTTTTTTTTTTTGCAGGCTGTTCATGTGAATAGAAAATCATGATGGTAACACACCATCGGAAAATGCTGAAAAAAGCTTCTGGGTAATAACTGACTACCAGTCTGTGGGAAATATAAACATATGGTTGAGTCCACAGGCGCTGGTTTAACTTTTAATAATTATATCTGGGACTTTTATGGACCCGACGTGTAAATTATTAAGTGTCAATTGTGACTTACCAGTAAAAGTGACTTTAAATTGATGCAAGCAGATGTCTGGTCTTTATTACATCAGAGGAGCCGGTGTGTGTCTGCTAGGAGGCGTATTTCTTCAACCCCCCCCCCCCCCCCCCCCCCCCCCCCCCCCCCCANCAAATGTTTTTAAACAAAATGAATCTTCTGACTAATTCAAAGTGTTTTTTTTCCACCCCCCCCCCCCCCCCCTTACTCACGAATCCTTAAACACCCTTTCCTCATTGTAGCATCTTGAGTTTTTGTCCCTGGTGTCGCTGAATTATTGTTTATATCAGTCACAGTTAAATGTCACCATATTTTAATGCCCCTGTGCCGCTCCCCCTTCCGTGTTTATCCAGATATCATTCCTGCACTCCGAACCTAATTAAATGTGACATTTCCAGCATCAGTTGAACAACCGGGGCTAAATGAGACGATGTCACTTATTTATGACGTGTATTTCCAAGTCGGGAAGCTATTCGGTTCATCTGCGAAACGTTCATTGCAGCGGAATGTTGGTTTAATTCCCCAAGGAATCCACTTTGATGTTCCCCAAAACATCTACAACATCTCCTGAAAGTTCCTGCAAAAACACGTCATCGTACCCAGAGTGACTTGCAGTGATTTGCCCCTTAGTTCAGCAGGGTAATTTCCCGGAACAGCCCAGAGGTGCTCAAAGGTGCTGCCGTAGTAACGAGGAATGGGACTCGACTCAACAACCTTCAGGTTGCAAGGCCATACCCTCAATCAGAGACGTACACAGCGGTAAGAATTTCTTCGACAATTTGTTGTGCTAAGATATGATTGCGGTTTAAGGCCTTGAGAGTTCAGTAACTTTTGAAGAGTGGCTGTGGGCTTTGTTGACTTGGAATCAGTGGTCATGGAGATGTTTCCCTCATGACCAGGTATCAAGCCAGGTTCTGGTGGTCATCTGTGTGTTGGGGGGGGATCACAGGACACGGAAGTCCAGAAGAATTGAACCTCAATGGTGGTTATTTAAATTGAACTGGAAATGTTGCATGTCTCTGGTCGATGGCTACAGGGACAACAGGGAAATAGGGTCGCGACCCCAATCTTCTCCATATAGGGTTTTAAAGAGTTGAGCAAAGCAGGTTTTAAAGTGCTCAGCTGGGAGTGTGTTTGTAAAGTGGGGAAGTGCATTTAATTTACTTGTTAAACATTTAGACAATATTCAGGAGAGTCATACTGTATGTTAGGTTTGTGCAGCTCTTTCAATTGTTTGAATCTTAAATTTAATTTTCATTTGTGCGTCGATGACGGACAAGGAGCTCTAGACTCACACAGGGCAGTCGAAGCACAGTCGGTCTGTCTGGTTCCTCACGCTGGTCACTGCATATAGTGAATGAGAGGAAACACAAAGGTGATGAGAACAGGTGGCATGATGCTGGCTTTGGAGTATTTGGGAAAGAAGCCGGTTTAAAAGGACGGGTCTGAGACCCTTCATGGAAGCTGGGAGGGATTCAGCAGCTCAGAGGGGCAGAGGGAGCTCATTCCATCACGTTGGAGCCAAAATCAAAAACCTTCCACCTTTCGAATTTGGACCCCCTTGTGAATAGAACCAGCAAGTGCTTGGGTGGAGGTCCTGTAGGTGTCGGTGTTCGGATCCTTTAATGGTCAGCAAGAGCGTTGATCTTGGGTAGAAATCGGGGGAACAGGACTTATCCACGAAGCGGCTTTGTAATGTTGGATCAGAGTAGATTCTGTGAGCTGCTGTGGAAGTGTGTCTAATGCCTCGGCAGCGGCACCTGAGTGGGGAGGAAATGTCAGAGGGGCTCCGGCACGGTCGACAGGGCGTAATTATACACCGCAGATGTGAAATGTAGTAACGCGGCCAACAACGGGCGAGGGATGCGATGGAGGGCCAGTCGGAACAGTGACCGCGTCTTTGGATCTGGGCCCGGCAGACAGGCGGCGGGGGATAATCCCGCGCATTCACACCGTCCCGCAATATGTCTGCTCTGGCGTGCCCCACAATGCCCCTCTTCTGTGGGATGAATGCCAGAATTCCCAGAACTGCAGTGAAGCGGAGCGGCCGCGTTCGGGGGTGTCGCTGCGGGGCGCCAGCGGCGTCGGGGATTAGGGCGGAGCCCGAGGAGGTTGTCGCCAGGCTGGGCGCTTCCTGCGGCCGCCAGCCACGGTGAAAGAGCCGCGACGCAGAGCAGAAGGCCGCGCCTCGGGGCAGGTAGCTGTGTCCCAACCCGCACGTGTGACTTGTCCATTAGAGGGCGCTCTGTCTTTGGGTGTCAATCTGAACTGCTCCACCGACGCCGCTGTCGTTCCCCCGTTCGAATGTCGTGACCTCAGAGGGGTGTGGCAGTTATATTGTGACAAATATTTATTTATTAATTTTTAACTAGGTGAGCCTTGCCAAGGGGACTGCCTTCTCTTTATTTCTCCGGCTCACATTGCGCAGAGACCGCTGTGAATCCATAGCAACCGGGCGAACTGTCGACATGAGTCAAAGTGACACTCGTCAGAGTTCGAGCCGTCGCCTCCACGGCGCGGGAACGAGGCCCCTCGTGGGCCACTTGCGGTGGGGGGGGGGGGAGGGTTCCTGTTTGCGTCCAACCCCCTCAGCTCACTAATCCCCTAACGTAGCGGTGAAACAGGAAGTTGTTGGTCAGCAACCATGGCGACCAGTTGACTTCAGCATCGGATCTGCTGCTTAAATTTGTCATAGTAACAGAGGCCGAACAGAACATAGGTGTGAAAAATCTCAGTCTGGGTATGTTGTTAAGAAGCGCCTAATTTATGCCTGAAATGCCAGGTGGTTTGACCCGCCGGACAGATTGTGCTAAGAGAACAGAGATGTAGTGAACGCCGGCGCCCCCTCCAGCAGGCACTGACTGCAACGTGGAAACACCGTGGATGGATAATCTGACCGGACATCTCTGCACGCGTTTTGCACATTGAGATGATACCCGCAGCCAGCGGCATCTTCTCCTTCATTTTACCATTTCACAGCCTCGCTCTTCTGCGCTGATTTCTGATCCTTGAAGGACCACCGTCCATTATACACATGCTCTGAGGCTGGAAATAACAGCAGGTCTCCGGCTAAAACTGGCAGGGCGTCTTGGGGCCACGCAATGTGTTTTTATTTTAAGCCCGCCGCCAAGGCTTTTACCAAAAGTGGTTTTGTGTATAGATGGAGTCAGCCGAGTCGCGTGACAAAGTGCCTTCTGTGGATTCGTGGTAAGCAGCGGCAGTCTCTTTTGGAAAATGTCTTCCTCTGCACGACAGGACACTTCCGCGTGGGCTCGTCCCCCCGGAGCGGGGATCGGTGGCCTCGTCCGGCCGCGTGCACGGCGGATCTTAAATATCCCTGTAAATAAAGCTGCCTCAGACACGTTTCGCTGGGATTCTTCTATTTGATGGTTTATAGTTTGGAATTTGGAAAGGCAGCGAAATGAAATTTGTGGTCAGTCGTGTCAGTTCATATTTACAGCCGAAAGACGAACGTTTTACTTAGAAAGTACAATGTCGCCATTACGCGTTGTAGGCCGGACCCGTCAGATCGCAGCGGCAGTAAATTACCCCGCTTATGGAAGTAATCATAATCCTGCGGCCGAAACCCCAGACGGACGACACTTTTACACAGCGACCAACGCAAGATTTACAGCATTTTTACACCGCCTTCTTGTCATCTGACTTGACCCATGTGGAACAAGACAGCGGGAGCAAAATAATATAAACAAAAGTGCCTGCTGTCCATACTGGTCACAGCATAAATCAAAGTAAGATTTTTTTAATGTCTAAATAAGACATAGGTATGCATAAATTATTTAGCTTTGCGACGCCATCGTTGTGCAGAGCTGGTGTGGAATGCCGAGGTGGGCAACTCGAGTTCGGTTTCAGTTCTCCCACCAAAGATCGCCGTCCAAAACGGCCAGCAAGCACCATGAAACCCATACCCGATAAAAGCCGTTCTGTATTTTTCTCTGAATCTTCACTTCGTGCCGATAAATGCTTTGAAAGGACTGTTTTATTTGCTGGTTTTCTCTGGCGAGAACGAAAGGCACACAGGAGTGTTTTTGGAGTCCCAGCACCAGAAGTAACAGTGCCTCTGGGTTCTGACATGGCTTTCTGTCTGAATCTGCGAAAACGCAAAGTGACGCGTCTGTAATATGCGGAAATGCCACGGTTCTGATAAGTGGCCGATGTCGAGTGTTTGTATAACGGCCGGAGGTGGGGTCGCGTGGCACGGGGGGGCGTGGCGGTTAACGCTGTAATCCTTCTGAGGCTGCAGATTCAAATCCCATCTCTTGCTGAAATAACCTCAATCAAAGTAGTTGCTCTGAATCCCTGCGGTAAAATCTCCGCCTGCTGTGTTAACAGGTAAATTGGTACAGAAGTATCTTTAAAGGAATTAAATAAACGTGAACGCTGTTTCTCTTCCATAGAACCGATGTGGTCCTGGGTGTGCTTTTGATTTGCGAGTCTCATGAAATGGTGCAAATAACACCCACAGTGTGATCCGAGACCCCTGGCACCCCCCCAGTAGAATGTTAGCTCCACCTTGAGCTTTTGCTAGTAACACAAATGCTGCGAAGCTTCTCCAAATGCGAGGCTTTCTTCACGTGTGCCTTCTTCACTGAAACCGGTATTTATTGAGGTTGCTGTTCAAACCTAGCAAGGGCAGCACCAGAGACAAAACCCCCCTTAGACGACCCTTCAAATGGCCTATTACTCTTGGACTCCATGAATGTTCTATTTATTATTCAGCAGAGCCCAGGATGGATGTTCAGAACATGTAAAACAGGCCCCCTCTCATGTCTCCACTGGGAGATGTCATGAAGACTCTCTTGACTAGAAGTGCTCTGGCGGAGGGGTCAGACAGAGGTTATATTCGATTTTCTGTACTCGTCCAAGGCCGTGTTCATTACATCTAATGAAAGCCCAGACCGCTCCACCCATTTCTAAGTCTCGGTCGCGTCACTGTATTTGTCCCCTCGACATGCGACGCTAGTTTCAACGATTTAAACATGAAATTTAACCACAGACGTGTTTCAGCCACAGGCCCACGTGCTGCACCTCGTGACTCAGTTTCACGTGGAAAAGGAACGGCAAACTTTGACACACTTGATCGGGATGATCGGTGTCAAACCAGCCAGATACGATTTGTCTATTTATCTGTTTTGTTCATTCGTTCATCACCTTTCTGACTGAATATGTCCATTGACAGTTTCCTGTACTGTGTTCTTTTCAAATGAACAAATACATTTTGATAAACCTGAAATATCCAGGCACCCGTCTGTTATTGTCTCCCCCTAAATCCCGGTCAGGGTTGCAGCGGTCCGGAGCCTTTCTTGGAATCGCTGGGCATTGGGCTGCAAAATGGCACCCTCGACGGGACGCTTGTTCAACACAGGGTTGTCGCAATCCCACAGAAACACATACACACATGCGCACGCATCACGGGCAGTTTCGAGGAACCGATTAACCAGAGAAACGTCTCTTTGGACTGTGGGAGGAAATGAGACTGGGAAAACATCCAAGCTCCACACGGATTCATTCAGATGCATTCAAACCCACACTGGACCGGCCCCCCTGATGCATTTCAATCCAGACAGAGCGCTTACAAAATATCAATGGCACGTCACAGCCGTGACCGCTTCCCGTCAGGGTCGTTTCTCTAATGAAACGTGTGGTTTTGTGGTTTACGCATCACCAGATGGACATGGGAGTGCGTTGCTGTGACTGAATGATCTGTGAAGGGGAAGTGCAGCAGATTTCCATTGGGGGTGACATCCCAGCTTAGTTCCCAGTTTGCCACAGCCATATCATAGTGTGTGTGTGTGTGTGTGTGTGTGTGTGTGTGTGTGTGTGTAGTCACTCTGAGGTAGGTACAGACCACGGTCCAGCAGTGTGCACGGCCCAGTAGCTGTAACAGGGACAGATAAGAATCCTTGGTCTGGGTGGGGTGGCTTTACTGGAACACCGCAACGTGATGCATGAACTTGTTTACATCCCACCCCCCCAAGATCCGACCCATTAACCGGCAGCTTCGGTGATGCGCACATGTTCGTCTCTGGCATTTTTGGCCGCTCCAGTCCGCATGTACAGGAAAGCACGCTGAGGGGTTGGGAGGGTCTGCTGCTGTCTAATGGGAAAATAAATTTTGTACGGAGATGTTTTCTGTGACGAAAGAAAGCTGTGCTGCTTGGCTTCTGCACTCGAGGGTGAGCCTGGTTTTCTGGGGTGTGCAGAGGCGATACGAGGGCCGTGCTGTAAGACAGAAGAGAAAAAGTCCCGTCTTTCTTTACACGGCGCTTGTTTTTTTTTTTTTTTTTTAAAAACCCAAAGCAACACACATTTACACAGCTGGACATTTCATTAGCGCAGTTCAAGTTCAGTACATTTCTCGAGAACATAATAGTTAGCACCCCTCCCAAGAGATGAACTAACAACTGGCTTCACATTCATGTCCTTATTCACCTTCTGCCCCAGCTTGTGCCGGAAGGGCTCACTTCCAGATATTTCCCCTGATTCAATCCCACACTGCGCCAGGGGTGTAATTCCTACTCTGATACGTGTGGTTAGGTACAAGTGCCCACACCACAAACCCTCACGCACACACTCAAACACGCAGAGCTTTAAAGTAATGCAGCACTGGAGACCATCACTCCATGTTAAGACCCCTGCTGTAGGTCCTGAATCTGAGTTGTGTACCTATCAGGAGATGTTCAGGTTTGGTCTCCCACACCTCTGAAAGCCAGTTTTTTGAAAGCCGTCACCTTTAAATCAAATGACATGAGTTCAGATGAGTTCAAATCCCACCCCTTGCTGTAGTTCCCTTGGGCAAGGAACTTGCCCTGAACTGATGCGGTAAAAAATGACCCCTCTGTATAAATGGGTGAATCAGCATAAGCGGCTTCGCGAACAAACCTCACGTTGTCGGTCGACTCGGAAGCGGCGTGTCTTGAACTCCGATTCGGGCCGATCTCGGTTCCCCAAAGGGGCCTTCCGATTGTACCCTTGGGAAGTGTGGTTTCGCTCCGCGTGGGGTAAAACCGCTGCTCCCTGCAGCAGTTGCTTCATACTGGTGTCATTCGGGCTGCGCAAGCTGCCCTGTCGTCTGCTCCGATGGTCGGCGAGGAAAGCGTGAGCGTGTCAGCGACGCTGCATGGCTAACACGCCCAGAGACCCGGTGAATCACGCCTCCTCTGTCTCCGCCATCGTGCCGTTACCTAAGAGACGCGCCTTCATCAAAATTATGGCCGTGCTGACTGACAACTTGTTTTATGCTGAGGTGAAGGTGCGAAAACCGGGATCGGATCACTCTTTTGTACACATTGACATGGACTTGGCCGATAGCTTCACCCTCACCATTCTTTTGGCCTTGTTTTCGGTGCAGCTGACAGGTGAAAATCTCGGGCATCAGAAGCAGTGAATGAGAAAGATTGACCTCAGATAACATTACTTAAACCTTTTAACAGTACGGTTAGAGTATCCGAGCAAAAGTTTTTTCCTCCGTGAAGCTAATTTTACCTCAAAGATGTCGATTTCACAGTGTTTTTAATCCTATTAATGGACTTTCCCACCTTAGCTACAGTACTGTGCAAAAGTCTTAGGCACCTGTGGGAAAAATGCTATAAAGTGAGGATGGT
>UFQX01000243.1:0-13865 GCA_900497675.1 Arapaima gigas
TATATATATATATATATATATATATATATATATATATATATATATAAAAGAGACCAAACTGTTCTACCATTAAAGTGGTTGTATTTATTACATAAGTATTGTTGTTGGAGGACAGGTGAACACCAGAGAGAATGGTGTGTGTGTGTGCAGGGGGCAATCCATCAGCATCATAGTTTTTACGTGCACTCTGTGCGTGACATCACTACTCCCACTTTAGAATAGTTTTTGGAGCAGCACTTTTAGAGTTTAATGAACTTGACTGTGCAGAAACTTCACGTAGTGTGAGAAGTACCTTTGGGCCAAGTACGACGTCTGGGGCTAGAAAAACAAGGCCGTGTGTGAAGAGCAAACAAAAAAACAAATTAAACTAGATAGTTTGCTGATACTGATACACACGCCAACCTGGCACCATCACCTAGTTATTTTCCACTTCAAATACCGATCAGCTCAGTTACCTTCCCTTTTCCCAGTGAATCTGTACTCATCACACTTCATTCATCACACTTCCTCTTTTGGTCTGCCATGTATTTAACTGTTGTTCTGCTTCTTTTTGCTGGTGCTCACCTAAAAGGGGAAGTGAGCTTCTTCAGAGACCTGTATCAGATGAGCTATTATTTTCATATTATTTTCTTCAGCAATCTGCCGCATGAGTTGTTCTGGAGATATTAGTTTGTTGCATAAATTATAGCGAAGCTGTGGTGCGGCCCGTAGTCCCAGAGCGACCTGTTAAAGGCATTGTCTACAGTGACGCTTATACCTTTACTGTAAACACCGACGGTTGAAGAAGCAGGCGGAGGCGACCTTGAGTCTGACATTGATGAAAAATGCAGGTTTGCGTCGCTGTGTTTGTTTCCAAAGGACACGGATCGCCCGCTTATCCCGTGATACCAAGAGATAGTATCTCAGTGTGATATAATAACCTTGCAGCGATAAGGTAAGAGCAAAATCGATGCAGCCTGAAGATCAGGTTGAGCGCTGGTCAGCGGAATGAGGGGTAACGCGATGCTTTCAAATTAAACACGGTGAGGAAACCAGCAATAGTTGACTGCAGTATTTCACTTTTGAGGACTTCTTGAACGTGTGATTTAGACCTTCCCTGCGTTTCCATACACCCCGAAACCCTTCCCGGCCGCACCGCAGCTAAGTTCTGGTTACGGACGCAAACCTGAGATGGCAGCCGTTGCCACAGATCTCTGCGAAAGCCCCCGTCCAGCCGCACAACTGCCAAAGCCGCAAGCCATGCTGACCCAAAGAGGTCCTTCCGATACTGGTCAAAGGCTGAGGCGCTTTGCACGACTCGGACACCTCTCAGCTCACGCCCCCTGTGTCTCATGGTCACCTGTTGTGACCGTAGCCCAAAGACAAACTTGCGTTCCCGTTTAACGTAGCTCTTACCTGTTGACAGTTCGATCGGTGCGCTTGCAAACCTTGACGTATTCATCAGACCTGTTCATCCTGAGCGACCGCCTGAAACTCTGAGATGTGCAGGATTTCCTTCTCTTCCTTTCAGCTTTAGAGAGAAGTAACCACAGTCTGACGGTTGTTGTCCACTGCTGCTGAAGGCTCCACCTAAGTGTGGACGAATAAGCAGTAGTGGACAAAAATACCACAAGGAGGGCCTTAGCTGATAAGAATAGAAGCGCGTTTGCTGAGATGTTTGTACCGATGAGAAGCTGTGATAGTGACACTAGAGAACATGTCCATGTAGACGCCAGAAAAGGCTTCTGTCTGCTCGGGCCCTGAGCTGCACAGCTCTCGATTTTACTCTTTACTTTGTACAGTTCAGTCCCTGGCGAGCAGTGCTGACTGAAAGGTGACACACAAGGGCACGTAAAACACACACGGACAGGTAGTTCCCGGAAATGACAGGCAATGCGCTCGTAGACCGAAACTGTTTCACACTACAGTTCGGTGCCGTTTGTTACAGGCACCTGAGTGGACGTCGGACCAACGCCGACTGGCCCCTGACTTGTTTTACTGCTGCTGGACAGCTGTGCTGCTGGGATTGTTCTTCTGTCTCCATGTAGGGAGACAGCAAACAGGCTGGATTCGAGATAGTTGTGCGACTTGAGTGTCTTTACTGTGTGGTTCACACCAGAGGTCAGGTACAGCAGAAGCACTAAAAGGAGGAGCCTCACCAGAGCCAGACACCGCTGCACCCCGCTGATGAGCGGAGGTCCTCTGACCGTCCGGACGCTTCCGGACTTTCAAGGTTTCTTCCACGTGTGAACAAACGTAGATGATCAAAGTCCATCGGTCCATCGCCGCAGATAAGCGTATTTCTTACTAGCTGCAGATCCTCCTCAAATTGTCATAAAACATCGAAGCGACCCGACTCATCTGTTTAAGCGATGGACCGAATCGCTTTAGGTACTATGTCGGCGTTTTGCGTGCCAGCAGTTTTCTCGCTAAAATTGGAGCAGAGGCTTCTCGGTGGTCTGGCGTTTTGGTTGGAACCACAGATGGTACTGCTAGCAGACCACGTGGCCTTTTAGAACCAGCCAGTCCAGGAGGGTCCCTTTTTCTCGAAACCGCCATTTTAGACGAAGTGAGAAAGTAAAAACTATACAGCCGCTAGAAAGCACATGTCTCTAGACCATCGTGATGTGTGGAGATGCATATCAACGCCACCAGCGCAAATCTTAAGAGGAAACATTACACACTGAGATGAATCAGGGACTGTTTTGCAACTGTGCGTACGAGATGATCCACTCGTTGCTATAGAGAGCTGCTCTTTGTGCCTGGAACCTGCCGCGTGCACAACGGGTGAAACTGTCTGTTCCTGCAGCCAAAGCCGTTCAGCAGTGGGTGACACGGTGAAACAGTGAGGCCCAGTGATCTGTATGATGGTAGAAACCAAAAGCTTTGCTTTTTTTAGCCCATATTTGCTTGTGAATGTGCTGCTGAGCATGCAGGCCCCTGACCGCCTCTTCCTGAGAACTGTGTGGGGTCGCGGTGCAGCGCCGCGCTGCTTGAGCAAAATGACGGCAGACAGGAAGCTACGAAGACCGACACCTGTTCCAGCAGCACGCCGATCGCAGCCGCACGCAGGCCACGGCCAGGGACCCGCCCCTGCTTCTCACGGCCGGGATCGGAATCTTCTGTGTCCGAATCGCGGCGCGCGGATCCTCACAAAGTCCTTTTCCGGCACCACGAAGAAGAGGAAGTTCTGCTGAAAGGAAAACGCTGTAGGAAACGTGTGGTGGCTTTTAAATTCGGGGGCCACGAACGCCATACGCACCTCTGGTCTAGTTCTGATATGTTTTTCATGCAGGCGCAGGGCGACACACAGCTTCCACCTCACGGCTTCCGTCTCACACACCTTCCAGGCACAAGATAAAAAGAAAAAAGTTCATTTCGAAAACTGATTCAAGACCTGGATGGCAGATGAGCAGAAAACAGGGATTTCTATGGACTGTGTGGCCCTGGCAGACCTCGCGCACTGTGTGATGCAGACAAAAGTTATAAAGGGTTATAAAAGTCACACACAGAATTTAGTGTCAGTCGAATGGCTGCCGGGGCTGTTTATGCTGCTCGAAGCTGCTCAAGTAAACAGCCGCGTTGTCATGTTTGAGCACCTTCTTTCTGTAAAGCAAAGACAATATTTTCCTGCGCCTCCTGTCATAGTATTAAAGAGCAGTAGATCTGTGGCAGGGCTCTTCTTGTGGGCAACCACCTATTGCCCCCAGCGGGGGGGGGGGCTTCTCAGATGATATTTACTGCCTCCTTGCTGAAAAACCCGCATCCGGGGCAGATCGCAATGGGGGCCGTTCCTCAATATGATTTTCTTTATTGTCCCTGGACAATAAGGCTAGCGTGGCAGACCCCCCCCCCCCACTCCCCCACGACCACACCACTCCACGGTGCGGCACTTCAGCAAACGCCGTGAGTGAAAATAGCCTCTTGTCAGCACTACGACGTGACTGTGAGGTGTGAAGTGAGATGTTTGATGAGGCGCTGTCACCTGTGGACGTTTTTATACGTAACGTTGCGTGTTGCTGCATTTCCGGGATCGAAGTGTTTTTCAGTGCCCTTGTGTGGCTTCTGTGTGTGTCTTTGTAGCTTAAACACACCACTGAGTGTGTGTGGCAGATAAGATAAGCAGAGTCTCTTTTGCCCAAGCAAACAGTGATCATGGTCTCTGTGTGTGTGTGTGTGTGTGAGACCTGTATACATCAGTGTTTGTCAGATGACAGAAACGTCACCTGAGTGAATTGTGATGCTGTGAATTTCAGTGGCCACACACACACACACACACATATTGAAAGGAGGCATCTTGCTTTCTCTTGCTGGCCTCACGTGGTCCTTTTGCATCACTTCTGGCCTCTCCTTCTGCTCACCCTCTGCCAGCTAAACATTGGAAATGTCAACAGCAGAGTGTGACTCAGTTGCAGGACCAGAACCTGAGTCAACTTGCTGAAAACAGCTTCATGTTATACATGCTTCCTTTGTCACCGTATCATCACCAGTTTTCGTTTCCATTCAGGATTTCTCTTTAAATGGTTTATCCATAGATAATCGGCTACCTGTTTCTGGAAAAGTCTACTCGAGGTTTCGTCATTATTTTAGGGAGGAGTATCTGAGGTCAAGGTCAGCGAAACGTACGACTGTGGAGCCGACAGGGAAGCTTCTCTCTGACACCGGGAACAAAGGTTTCACCCCTCTGCTGGGTAAGGAGCCAAAGCTGGTGTGGGACGTGGAAGGGTCACCTGTCTCGCCTGTACGTACAGTTTGAGCTCTGGAGTTAAAGTCCTTGGTCGGGGGTGGTATCTGTTTTGCAAATCCTCCTTGTGAAAGGCCTTGCGTAGCGGGTGTGGGAGATACTCACAAACCCCCAGCTGAGGGCCACGCAGTCGAAGTTTTTCCTGGTGGACAAAAGGGTTTCCTCAGCATTGTCCATTCCAGCAAAGCTCCGTGTTGAGGGCATCGTGAGGACTTTGGCATCGAGTGCAGGCTTAACTAGGCCTCACGGAGAACATCAAACCAGGTGAGGGCGCTTTCGGTTCCTTCACTCATAATACATTTCCTTCTACATATTAAAGCAGTCAGAGTCTAGAGGAAACACTGGGGGTGAATTTAGGAACTGATAACAGCACAACGTGGCAACATGTAGTAATGCAAAAAGCCAGATAACAGACGACTGCAGTGTGAACCGCACTCAGCACTGGCTCTATTTCTACGCTTCAGACCACAGGGCAGCTGGACCGACCGCCTATAACAGCTTTTCTTACGTGGCTCTGCCTGCTTTGGAAGCCTGCTAGAAAGTCTTTAAATATTCATGACTTGTTATATATTTTCTCTGCAGCAAAAAAACAATCCAGAACACATACTGTAGAGCAGCGAAGCTGAAGGAGACGGAAAATATAACTGGTATTTAGAAGATCGCTGCTCATGTCTGAGATTTATGTCTGCTGTGTATCTACTGGTCACCTAAACTTGCTTCTGCAGCACTGCTTTTCAGGTCGATGCTGTTTTCGGTGCCGTCGCAGGTTCACCGCACCCGTCAGACGTGCAGTCGGGGGCGTTGCCACTTTCAGGGTTTGCGGTTAGAGTTCTACGAGACTATAAATATCCACTAGGTGGCGATACTGATCACTGTGTGCGACAGGCTCGGGAACAGCCGAGCTGAATCATACATTTCCTGTTGAGGCCCTGCTGCTTATTTCACAGTTTTGAATATAAACAGACGTATAAGGACACATCAGAGGAGGGACCGAGTACAACGCAGTAACGTGGGACGGCAGAAACACGCCGGAGTTCAGCTGACTGACTCCGCCTGGGATGAGGGAAGCAGGAGACCCACCTTGTCAGCCCGCAGTCCCGGCCCTCCGGCTTCGTTTCACGGTTCTGCTCACCTCTGCGAAGCCCCCCGGCAATCGGAGCTCCTGATCTCACGTGCCTCACCCTGAGACCCCCCGTGGACCGGAGTGCTGGATTCGAACAGCGCGGCAGAACAGAGTGATGAGAGCAACACAAGTTTGTCCTCTTCACTCCACTGCCAGTTCCTGCGTGATGCTGCTGTTCTGGTAAAAAGTCAGTGCAGAAATCATGATATAATTTTGTGAAAAACATCTACATGCGGCCATTTTCTTACTTAATTTCAACACCTTGGGTCTTATTACAGGCTTCATTTGAGTCAGAAGCATCATTTGCTGTGAAGATCTGCTCGAGAAGAGGATTCTTGTACAAATAATTCTTCACTTGCCGTTCATCTAAAAGGGGGAGATAGATAATTCCCTTATATATAGACTTAGCCATTATTAATCATTATTAATCGTGTCAAATTCACACCTGAGCTTTTAAACACCTTTCAAAGTCTAATTCGGAACTAAATTCCGAATCCTAGAACTTCTCTGGACACCGTGAAATCCAGGCTTGTGAAACCGGAAGCTGTCAGTCGCTAAACGATCCAGCCTTGAATCCTCCTGCTGTTCGCTTGCCTCCCTGTCCCGGGGGCTCACCTCCCTCCGCCGTTACCGGGCAACGCACCGCTGTCCGTCACTCCGCTTCCACCCACCTTGTTCACAACGGGTGTGAGCTTCCCGAGGGGGTCGGTCCCGCTTCTCGGCGATTCGGATCACTGACAGACGGGGGGGCTCCCCGGTGGCCGCTGCCCGCCAACCGACGCTGCCTGTCCATACATCTCAGCAGGGGTCCGCATCCCATTTACCTTTTTTTTATTTGCTTTTTAACGTCGAAAGGACAGAAATACTGCATTAACGGTGGGGAATGAAACGGCTCTTTACGATTCCGCACAGCCGTTCGACCGAGACGGGCAATTACGCGTTAAACTCGGTTTTCTTCTCAAAACTCGACTGCAAAAAGAAACGGAAAGAAACCGCCACGTCCGTAAGTCATTCTGGGATCCTGTAACGCAGAATAAAGAAATTACATCTCTGCTGTGACTTTATTCCGGCACACTCTCCCTGTCTGGGCAAATTTGACTACCCTGGCTCTTTTTACCAACCACCTGTCAGGATCTGTCGAGACAGTTCATCTTTCAAAACACCTTATCTTGTTTTGCGGGCTCCGCAATGTTATTTGGCCCTGCCAAGAAAATGGCTAAACCATTTTAGATCATGATGGGCCCCACGCCTCAGCAGGGACTGGCTGACAGCAGCCAGATTACTCTGCGCTGATTCCATTTATTCATTCCTGCGACACAGAAAGGCCGTTTCTTTCCATAAAATGCGCCGCCGTACGCGGCCGGTCGTATTTATTAGGCGCACCTATAGCGGGACGCGAGTTTACGTAACTCAGACGAAGCCGCCGCTTCGGGCCCACGGAGATAACGCTTCATTTCACTGGACTCTTCATGCGTTTCTGACCTCACTTACTGCCTTGTGACCAGTCGGAAGGTGAAGTTAACACACAGCCGCACAGAACGGACTGGAGTGTGTGTGTGTGTGTGTGTGTGTGTGTGTGAGAGAGACCCCTGTGCTCATCTCCTAACTCCTTTTGTGTTGTACATGTTTAAGGCTTTTTCGTCCTTCTTGTAACCTGTGATTTCAGGACCGTCCCACAGTAGCTGTGTCGCTTTGCTGAAAGCCGCTTCCACGTCACAAGGTTCACTTTGCTGTCATTCTGCACAAGGCGTGAAATTTCACAAATTGAGGGGTAAATAAATAAGTAAATATGTCTTTGGTGACGTGAATAGACAAATGGAAGACAAGAAGATGATGAACAAATAGATAGTGGGTAAGAACAAGTGGCGCACTGGTGTGAGCGCCTAACAAACAAACCGAAGCCAGGCCGGACCCGGAAGTGTTCTGTACTTGTGTTAAAAACTCTTTTTTTCTGTGTTTCGCTTCACAGTCGCCCCCAAAGGAGCTCAAATACGTGTTTTTTATACACTTCCTGCATTTAAACATCACTATGAGAATCGAATCGAAGTCGTGCTACGCTCAACTAAGCAGCTCCTCATGGAACTTTCTGGAAACATTGAGTCACATAATGTTACCTGTCATTGCTTGTTTAAGGGACAAACAGGTTGTTCAGTAAAGACGTTGAGCAATTCTGATGAAGACAGTCTCCGACCACCAGAACCTCCAGAGGAGAAAACTGCTGGTCGTGTGTGTGAGTGAATAAGCGTTCAGCAGTCAGTACAGAGCAGCACTAAATAGCAGAGCTTCGGAAAGCCAGACCGCGCGACCTGAGGCGACCTCAACTCGACCAGCACTTGTTTTACAAAAAGGCGAGAAAAACGGGACACTTAGGAGAACGAGAAATTGATCCAGAGGACGAACATACTCAGGTCTTAGAGGCGCTAAGAGCTTTTTCGGGTGAGACGAGTGGGGATACAAGCCTCATGCATTTGCAAATGCGCACACACACACACACACACACACACACACACACACACACACAGGGAGCAGCTGCTGGCGGCTCGGCAGTGGGCTCGGTGTGAGCGGGTCTCTGGCTGCCGATGCTCAGCAGCGTGTGAAATGAAGCGGAGGGGAGAAGTGGACGGGCATCACGCCGCCCTGCCGCCCCCTCGGCCCCGCTTAAACAACCGCTCGCGCCCTGCCGGAACGCAGAAACGGCCCCTTCATCTCCGGCTGGACTCAGCTGCACACGAACCCGAGTCGCTGACGGCGGTTTTCACGGTTTTTTATACCAGTGTGGACAACCTGTGCACCGTGGCGCCTTAATAGGTCATTTACACACTGCTACTGGTGAGCTGCTGTAACCCAGTGTCCTTCTGGGTGACCCGGTGGCCCGAACGCTACAGCGACTAGTCTCGAGACATTTGTGTCGTCTGAGCAAGAAGGCGCTAGAAACACCATTTGAAGTTTGCTGTTCCTGGAGTTTTATGTCGATGGGTTATTTTAAGGAAGAGAATACGGCTTCTGTTAGGACTGGGCCTTCGTGTCGTCGCCAAGCGATGCGGCCGGAGTAACGGCGTCACCTTGACGTTGTTACCGGATGTGATTTCTGGCTTGTTTTTCACTCGACGCACGACGAACAGTCACCCGCCCGCGCGAATTAACACCAAGGCCCTCTTTCCCCGTCCTCCTCGTGCCGCGCAGCGGCTCGCGCTCCTTTTCATCGTCTCAGCCGAGCACCGTGAAGAATCCGCGCGTTCTTCTCACACCGCACGCCGAATCTGCGTTCACCGCCGCTCTGCCTCCTCCAAAGTCCCTAGTTGTGAAATAAACTGGATTTGAAAGCGAGATTAGAGACCCCGTCTGTGGGGGCAGAAATATTACTTATTGTCTATTTATTTGCGGTGAAAATGGGCAGCGGAGAGACAAGCAGTTATTTGTAGCTGGTGAGTCGGTTTAGATCCAGCATCTTCATCCTTCTCGGCGACTCCTGCATTTGTTCCCCAGTTCGCGAGCGTAACCTGCAGTACAGCAGCTGTGGGTTAGAAAACAGCCGCAGCCACCGAGGTTTACAGCTCACGGAGCTTGAAACATTGACGTGAACGCAAGCACAAGAGGTTCTGTACAAAATGCTCCCCCCAAAGACCCCCACTGCAGAAACTGTGGAGCGACTATAAAAAAGGACAAGCCGACGCCCTCTTCCTGGGGGCCATTTTCAGCATGATGTCGGGGGCGGGAAACATTATCATAAGAAACATCCAGCGCAGAGAAACTTTTTACCAGCGCAGGCTGGACAATAATGGGAGAGGAGCAGTTGCCAAGGTAACAGACAAAAAGTGTGAATCTGAAAAGCACGGAGGCTCCAAAAAACAAGTAAAAACAACAAGTTCTACACCGAGCTCCGGTATGTGTGTAAAAAGAAAATGCAAGTTTTTTAAGGTAAAATGGCAAAATATTTATGGCTTTTTCTTGGCTTCAAAAAAATGTTGCTGAATTCAGACAGACAGATAGATAGACAGGCAGACAGACAGAAAGACAGGCAGACAGATAGATGCATAGATGGATGGATGGATGGATGGGTGGATGGACAGACAGACAGACAGACAGAAAGACAGATACATGGATGGGTGGGTGGGTGGATGGATGGATGGGTGGATGGATAGGCAGACAGACAGACAGACAGACAGACAGACAGATGTTCTGTTTTCCACGTAAAAACAGCAAGCAGCCAGCATGCAGTAATAGGGAAGCTGTGGCTGTGCTCTTGGTGCCGGTGACCCGGCTCAGGGGACAGCGGCCCTTGTCACCCGCCAGGTGCAGCAGCCAGCAGACGGTCCTGTTTGCGGTGTCAGGATCTGGGAGGTTTTAGATAGTTAAGGAGCCGGTCGCCGACCGGGTGGCAAAAGGGTTGCGGGGTCACCGGAACACCTCTGGCAAACCGAAGCCAAACAACGGTGGATATTTCATGTATGTTGTATGAAGGAAGATTTGAATATTCACGTAAAAAATGTATCGGACAAAAAATAGAAAATAACGTTGAGGCCGATTTACTTTGGTGACACGCGGGCATGTTTTTGGTTTTGCAGTTAATTTGTGTCTCCGGAGGCGCCGTTTCCCGGGTCTCTGCTTCTCGCGCTGCTGTGCAGAACTGGCCTAAAAGAGCAACTAAAACTTCATGGATCAATGAAATTATTCATGATTTTCTTCACCGATTAATTATCGGATTGAAAGTCGGGGCTCATTTCTGTGAGCTGGTTTGCCGGATTTCTTGGCAGGATCACCCATCGGTGTCTCTTTTTTCGAACGTCAGTCACTTCTCCTGCGGACCAAAACGGTCAAATGGAATTTAGGAGCATTTATTCAATATGACGTAAATTTCACATTTCATCTGGGCAACTTTGTTATAGAAGAACGACGAAATATTATAACATGCGCATCTGTGGTTATGATCACACGTTTTCCAGAACCATCCGGAGGAGAGGGAAAGGTCTCCATTCTGTTGCAGCCATTGTGCCAAGAGCCCTTCATNAAGAACGACGAAATATTATAACATGCGCATCTGTGGTTATGATCACACGTTTTCCAGAACCATCCGGAGGAGAGGGAAAGGTCTCCATTCTGTTGCAGCCATTGTGCCAAGAGCCCTTCATATCCAGGATTTATCTGTAAACCTGAGATGGACGCAAAAAAAACCTGGGGGACGAATCTATTGGTACTTGTTCAGTTTACAAAAACAAAATAATTTTGTCGTTTTATTCCACAACAATTTGAGTTATGTCCACAGCTCCGTGTTTGACGGTGGAGGTCAGGGCAGACGCAGCGGGGAGGGACTTCCAACCACCTGCGGGTTGCTGGTTCCCATCCTCTGCTGCTAAGATGTTTGCCGCTTCTGCGAAAGATTATAAAACCCCAGCCCTCCATCTCTGTTTCTGGAGGCCAGCGGAATCTGGGTTTATTTATGTTCACTCGCGCTTCTGTTTCGGTGGAAAAGAAACTCGGATTTTGAAGGAGACGAGGAGTAACGGGCGCAGAACTGATCCCAAAGTGGGCGGTTTATCCCGTCGGAAGAACGTCGCCGTGAAGATGGTTCTCTGCCAGACTGTAATGTACGACGTTCCTACCACATCACGCACCAGGTCCTCTTCACTCCTTAAGTGACTATCTGAATACGGAGGGTTTCTGACAGATGTTCCGGGTGCAAACGGACCGCTAACTGAGCTGTAACGCAGAGCCGCTTCCTCGATTCTGGGACCGGACAACAGCGGGATTCACAGGAAAGCAGCAAAGCGTTTTATCTCACGACAAACATGCAGTAATAGGGGAATTCAGGGATGGACAAATACCTCCTTGCAGCCCTTTAAATACTAACTAATAGTGACTAATCTTCAACTTTTGAAGATTTGACCAGTGCTGGGAACCACAAATGTTGCTTTGATCTGCGTGCCGCTAAACAACAAGACCTCCGTAATGGCGAATTCCACAAACTTTGGAAGCCCGTAAGCAGTCATTTTCCAGCTTCGTCCACGAATACGTGACGGGAGCCAAAGACGTTTCGAGGTCATTACTGTTGCGCCGGGGTCCGGGTCGGATATTTAGTTTTGAACGTGTGAGGGAGCGAGAGGTTGAAAGGTCTGCTTTGCACCACGTCCCTCAAACACCGCTGGATCTGCATCCTCAGCCAGGAGTTGTTTTGTTCCATGTGACAGATACACGTGGCCAGAAATCGGCGCGGCACACGGGTCTGGAGCCAATGCCCACCAGGTGTGGATGGAAAGGGCAGCGAGCTGCTGGCTGTCGACGGGAGACAGGCTGGACGCTCTTGACGCTGATGTCAGTGCAGCCCCCCCGCTGAGCAGAGCCACCAACCGCGAAACATTCTGCTGACACTGGTGGAATGTCGTGACCTGATGACCTGTGCGCTGTGTGGGGGGCCCCCTCGGTCCCTCCCTCCGGAGGTCCACCGTCGGGCAACTGCTCCGTCATTGTGCCGCGTTGCCTGTGACTAATAATGAATTTTCACAATTCGACGTCGTCTCGCCGGAATCTTACGTGATGACAAAAACAGGCGGTCTTATTCACGTATCGATTCACGACACTTTTCCGCGAGTGTGAAGCAGTGAATTTCTCTTTTGTAGCTGGAGAAATTCAGGGTCAGCGTGGCACTGGAGCTTCTACAGAAGGAGCTGGGGTGCAAACCTGCGCTCTGGTCACCCCTCAAACTGCTGGCTGAAGCCGTTTTTCATTTAAAATAAAAAAAGTTTATCGTCACCTTCCATATATTATTGACGCAGCTTAAATCCGCAGTGCGACATCCGGGTCCGGAGGGTGGTGTGACCAGCTCCTCAGCCACAAACTACCCCGACCAAAGGGGTCCAAGCAAAAGGTAACTATTTACTGCTCATATCTTCTCATTTATTAAAAACATCACACGGTCACTATGTGCTGGACAGTGGACTATTTTTACATGTCTGATTTCGTCAGGAAGGTGGTCAGGGCACACACACACACACACACACACACACACACACGCGCACGTTGTGGGCATCCAGGAAGTGTGACGGAAGGTGCTGCTGTTCACCCAGGTGCATGGTGGGAAATGTGACGGACAACCGCAGCAGATGTGGGGGAGTACAGCTGTTCGGAAGGAGCAGCAGCTGGACGGAGATTCCTCAGCATTCGCTCACTGGCGGACAAAGTGGGAATTTACTGCAGGATCAGGCTTGGCTGCGCTGGGGCTTTTTTTTATGTTCACCCCCCCACACAGCCAGTGACGGCATAAATTTTTATTATTGCATCAGGTTTATGGACGTTAATTACGATGCACAAACAAAACAACCCGTTGAAGCATTAAGATGGTTCACGGCTGCCTTGCGCTGCAGAGTATATTCCTGTTCCTTCTCTTCGCCCCCTTCTGCTTCACCTTCCAGAAACGCCGGGGTTTCCAAACCTTCCGTGACTAACAGCTGAAGTCAGATTGTGGTCAAACCCTTATTTTATCTCCACCGTAAATCCTGCCCTTGATCATGTCGGGACATCTGCTCCTCATGCCCCGCATTACACCCAAAGCCATCGTCGCTCTTGTCTTGGTTTGAAGAAGCTGGGTTATCCCAGCTCGCATCTCTCCTGGCGGCCGCCCACCCAGCGGCAGGGGGAGCCGGGCTGTCCGGCGGCCACCAAAGGTCTGCAGAGCTTGGGAGAACTGCTCTCAGCAGAGCCGGGCGATGATTCTTGCAGCCGCCATTTCCGCTAAGACTGAGCAAGATGGCGGCCGCAGGAGCAGAGGGAGATCGGTGTTATGAATGTTTCTCTCTGCTAAGTCACAGCGTTGAGCTGGTCTATTGAGCCCAAGGATGCACTGAAACCACGGCAGTGACTGGTGGGAAATTGGATTTTTGTCGCATGAATCGAATAACCTGGTCTGAACCAGTATGTAGTTCCTTCCGCATTTTAAAGCTTAAATGCTGAAATAAGTATATGAGTAATAGAGATGTTTTATTTCACAATGTGCAGGTTATTTGCAAAGCTTTCGGGGGGGGGGGG
>UFQX01000243.1:13887-101438 GCA_900497675.1 Arapaima gigas
TCCCCCCCCCCCCCCCCCAGGGGGGGGGGGGGGGGGGGGGGGGGGCCAGAACAACATGGGGTTGGAGTAGAAGGGGAAACGTGCTAGAAATGCTCAGATTGCTCAAGGCAACGCTGCCCTTCAAAGCCATGTTGAAATGGTGCAGAACGTCACTGGAATACAACAATAGTTCATTGTCTGACCCGGGGGCCACAGTGAATCTACGATGAGATGCTGAGACTGTGATCTAACAGGTTGTCCACGAATGTGGACGGAAGGTCATGGAGGGAATGTGCTTTGTTATGCTCTGTGTGTCCTATAGGTTGTGCAAACAGGGCGTGAAGTGGAGCTGACGGGAGAAGGACCGGGACGGGGTTACGGGTGTTTGTGTCGCCCTGGGTACGTAATGAGAAATGGATGTTCGTCGTCACCAGGAGACCTGGAAGAGGGAAGCTGACGGACAGGCTGCTGTGAAGAGAGGCCCACTTGGGCGTTCTTCTACTTTACCTTCACCGATGCCCCTTTGCCGCAGCAGCACTGCTGTGGAACAACAAGCCGAGAAGTGTTTTTGAGGTCACCGCGTTTCAGGGGACTGTTTCTAACTGACTCTAAATGCCGTCTACTTCAAAGGATGCTTTGGTGGGTAAATCTTCTCAATATTCCCTGCTCGGTGTTTTTGTTTTCCTCTTTCATCCTATTGTCACGTCAGCGCTCGACGCATCTCATTCAATCCAATAAGCTGTGAAGCGTTTGTCAGACGTCTTCGGAAAGTGAGCAGAAGGCAGGGATTCAGCAGAATGCTGTCGAGCCAAAAAAAGCAAAACTTAGAACTTAAATTGTTGCCGTAAGTTTGGAACCCGATTCTGCAACTGCACTGAAGTGCCACATCAGTGATCAGATGTTTCAGAAGAAAAAGTTGGACAGCGGCTCGTGAGTGTGGCTTTTGTTCGGGCGTCAGACGCTTATCGACGTGTCCGAATTCCCCCGTTTTGCACTCTGCCCTTTGCCGTTGCGTTCAAACGCTTTGCTTCGATCCCCGGCGACCACCTACTTGGGGCTGAAACCGGTTCTGGTGCCAGAGGTTCCTCCTCAGGCGGCTTGGCGGTCAGATGACCCCGTAGCCTGGCGAGAAGTGACCCCCGAGGCGGTTTGTTTCCTTCTGCTCTTCCTCCTTGTTCGCTGTGGACACATTACGGGCTGTAATGAGAGAGGCTGCAGGGAGCACAGCGGCGGCAGGGTCACGCTCCAGCAAATCCCATCATCCTCTGGGACGGACGCTCCAGTGGACGTGGGCTCCAGAATGTTCCAAGGTCACTGTGGTCACGGGAGCATAGACACCCCCAGCTGCTGCAGCTGACAGCCCACTGTGACACCCCCCCCCCCCACTGCACCCTGGTTATAATGATATGACATTGTGATCTGAAGACGACCGGTGCAAAGCCCACGGGGGCGGGGGGGAGGGCGGCCTGGCGTTTGACTGCGGTAGGAATCATATTTGTGCTGTGTGAAGTGTCAGTGGGACCCCCCACTGTCACTGAACTCCACGCAAGACGTTGCTCACCCTTAAACAATCGGCAAACCGCAGAGGAGCCGACACAGAAACCGAAGGAATGTTCTCTGCCTCCCAGAAGGGAGCCGTCTCGGTCCTGTGGGGGGTGACAGGAACTGTTAAGGGTTAAGCGTGAAGGTAAGAACCGTGCGCCTGCTGGCCGATAAACACGCGGCGCTGAAACAATGGTTTGTTCTTGTGGAGCACAACTGTTCCGCTGCTGGCTGTGGTCCTGAGCCTTTGTTTGCTGTAATAATAGTTACTCTGGGATAATGAATCTCTCCGGCGCTCGATGCTCAAGTGGGCTGCTCAGTCCGGGAGAGCTGCGGGGGGGAGGCGTCCGTGAAGCAAGTGGCTTCCTTTATAGCGTGGTAAGCAGAACGTGTGTACCGACCCCCTGTCGGGCCGTGTGGTTACAGGGCTGCCGCTGTAACGTCACACTGAGCTCCACCTCGCCCTTCTCCTTTCTGGCTGATCCTCGGCTGCTCGTGCCCACCTTCTTCGGCTCCCGCTGCAGGGGGTTTCTGCATCTTTTTTTATTGCACGCCCCCCCCCCCACACACACACACAGAGTCAGCCGTCCGGTTTTGACACGCACTCCCTGTGCAGCAGTGCTCACACACGTCACACACATCACACACGTCACGTTTCCCAACCTGAAGCTTCTGACATTACGGCATCTCTGCAAATTTTTTCATTTTTTTACCCATTAAGATGAACTTATCGCATGACGAGCTGATCTGTCGTTATTCTAGCGTGTGTGTGTGTGTGTGTGTGTGTGTGTGTGTGTGTGTGTGTGTGTGTGTGTGTGTGTGTGTGTGGTGCCAGATCAGGACGATGCTCACAGGGACTGGGGCGAGTTTGCTATGGACTCACACTTACTGCAGTTACTGTAGTAAAACACACACCTTGGGTGCCAACTGGCTGAGGAGGAGGAGGAGGAGAACTCCCATCTTACCCTCTTTTTACGGCGTTTTTACTGCTGTTTCTGTCTTTCAAACATCTCGCTACGTATTTCCTTGGACGTGTACGACTGCAGGGAAAATAAGACACAGCTATCTGTTGTTCCAGTGAGGTTTTCAGTAAAAGTTCCTCTTCTGTATTTGTCTCCTCTGTCATACGAGAGGGTGATGTGACCGTCTTGGTTGCTGCTCCACGCTCTGGAAACGCAGCCTGAGCCCGAACTGGGGTCTTTCGACAGACGTGCAGTTTCTGTCTGTGCTCAGCAGAAACTCACGAGTCAGCAGCTGCGGAGTCACCGAACGACCGTGTGTTTGGTCACGTTGAGCTGCAGATGTATTCAGGGGTCCCACAACGGTTTGGTTCTTGTGAGAGTCAGACTCGGCCGAAGGTCTTCATTAGCAAGCGCTGACTGCGTCGCGAGAGGGGAGGCGATGTTCACGTCCGCAGCGTCAGTGCATCGATCCACCGCATTACGGGTTTTCCTCTTCTGCCACGTCCTTCTCCAACGGTCCTCCTCTGCGGCCAAAAGCACGAGAGCTGAAACCTTGTCATCCGAGCTTCTCGGGTTAAAACTCCTCCAGTTCTGATCCGTCCACGTTAAACGCAGTGTCACGATGGTGAAACCCCTGTAACTCAAGGCCTCCACATTCAAAACATTTACATTTAGGACACACAAATGACCACTGGACTCTCGCTGACCAAATGACCGCTGTAATTCTGGTGTTTATCGTGTCACCAAATTTATCTGAGGACTTGTTTCTGTTTCAGGCGCGTGGCAGCTGTCGGAAGCGAGACGGTTCCTCGACTCCTCTTGGACAAACCGCAGGTCAGCGGAAACTTGCAGGATACAGTATAAGGCAGATGTTGCAGAGAAGCACCAATGAAGAATTTTTTCACTTGCTCGACAGTTTTAAAAATGGAAGTAAAAGAAACCCGAGGAAAAGAGCCGCTGACAGGTCAGTGACCACGAGAGGTAAAGCATCACGTTCTTAGACGGAACACCTCGCGGTCAACACAAGGAAACGTTCTCTTGGCTCTCCACCCTTCCCTGGCGCCGATACACACTCTCCCACATGTGACAATGCGAGAACCACCCCCCCCCCTTGTGGGAATTACCTCCCATTGTTATCTGGCTCCCGGTGCTGCTGTGCAAGAATCGATTTCACAACCGAGCTCACCTGACGGGACCAGGAAATCTGGAGACAGGAGGACAGAGCTGATGAAAACGTGGGCTTGTTGGAACACATCCTGGACAGAATCCAGCATCCACAAAGGCTCCTTGTGAGCAGAGACTCCCAAACGCTCCTTAAAACTACCGGGGTTCTGGAGTGTCAGCCTCACAGTGACACTGAGCAGCACAAGG
Source organism: Arapaima gigas (assembly GCA_900497675.1). Taxonomy (NCBI): domain Eukaryota; kingdom Metazoa; phylum Chordata; class Actinopteri; order Osteoglossiformes; family Osteoglossidae; genus Arapaima; species Arapaima gigas. The sequence goes on from UFQX01000243.1 coordinate 17,742, forward strand.
ACCCAGACTCAAGTCGCCCTGCTGCAGTAGCTACGAGTGTGGAGTTTAGCCCGAGTTGCTCAAAATGGGAACAAATCTGTGCAGGTGTGTGAATCACTGTGAGGTGTGTTGGAGAAGAGCATCAACCGGACGAGGAGCCTTAGCGCTCCACCCAGCTGCGTGTCCGTCAGGGTTCAGAGGCGGGTCGGGTTCCTTCAGCGGCGTCGTGTGTACAGTTGGTGGTTCTTTGTGAGTGACAGTATCTGTGGAGAAAAGCTAAATCGCGCGTGACCGAGCAGATAGAGCAACGACGGCCTGGACACGCACCCAATTTTCCCCTTTCTCCATCTGATAAGTTTTACGCCGGAACGATTTTTCCTCAGCTGACACACGTCACGCCCCCCAAGTACAATTTACACACTCGATTACCAGTTCCTGAATTTGACCGCTCACTTCTTCCGTCCACCGCACTCCCCTGCAGGCAGAAATTCAGAACCTGCTTTTATTTCAGGTCGGGAGAAGCTCCAAATGAACTCGTCTCACCTGCTCTCGGCGTCTCCTGGCAGCTACGAGCAGAGCCGTTTTTACACGGGCCGCTGGGGTGGAACCGCACGATGGAAGCGGAAAAACCAGCGTGGCCTAAAGGGACGTTGTCTGCTACCAAATTACCAAAAAGGTAGGAGCGCAGCGCAGACTACAAACGTAGACGTACCAAACCGCAGTCGGTGACCTTCTGAGGCGGCAGCCAGGACCTGCTGGGAAAGTTCTCTCTCAGCTGATAAGCCCGCCGTTGAAAGGACCGCAAATGCGTCACACTTGGAATTTATCCCCCCGACGTGGGTTGGATAAGAGAGCTCGGCGTCGCCGGGCAGCGATGAAGGATCCAGCTTGTGGAAAGTGAGGCCTGGATGGTTTACAGACGGGTGGTGTTGGAGCAGCTCGAGGCCCACCGGAATACCAGGGGTTGGTGTGGTCTCACGCTCACCAACCGGGGGTAACTCATCCCCGCCGTGCTTCTGCCCCCACTGCTGTCGGTCACTGTGACAACATCTGACATTTAGAAAAGGTTGTTTCTCTCCCTAGTAAGGTCTCCGTCTAAACAAAGCGCCGTGGCATTTCTCACACACCTTTTGAGAAGTTCTGCTTTTTTCCTCTGCTGGCGGCATCGGCATAACAATCCCAAGCCCGATAAAGAACATCTCACAAAAGGAGATGGCGTCCCAAGACCCAAAGTCACGACCGCTACATCAAACATCACTGCTGGCGCAGAGAATCTTCTGTGACCAGCTGAGGAACAAGGGCAGAGAGCAGTTTAATCGCAGCCATTTATCCACATCACTTCATGCTGCTTCTCACAGCAGTTTTATCATTTCATGCTGAATGTTGTGTGGAAGCTCGAGGCTCCTATCTGCGATCGCCAGAAACTGACAATACGAGCAACGCCGGGGACGCGTCCCCCCCTCCCCCGCCACCTATTCACGCCGCTCGTATTCAGCGCGGGTCGTCTGGGTTCGTTGTGGTCCCCCGCTAACCCGAGAGTCAGACTCTACACCGCCGTGGGACGGACTGGCATCCCGGGCAGGGTGTAGCGTCGGAGCCCGGTGCCCCGGACCTCCACGACCCTCTCCGGGAGGAAGCCGTTGATGATGGTTGGGTTGGACAGATAGGCTGGATTGCGGATATTGCGACTTGAACCATCTGAACCAAATGATTTTCACGATGGCTGATGATGCTGAAAAGCTTCTTCAGGCCATGCAGCAGCACAGCACCGGCGTTACTGCACTCAGCCTGAATGACCGCCCACCTTACGGCGGAAGGGGGGGGCGGGCCGGATAGGCTGCACCCCGTGGGGGATCCCAGTCTGTCACAGGATCGTCACCCGCTGCTGTATATATGGCTACCAGTCCACCTGAAACACATCTTTGGACTGCGTGAGGAGCCCGGAGCAGCCCGACCGAGGATCAAACCCACATCCGGCAGCGCGACCCGGGCATCGCGCAGCACCTGCGCCACCTCCAGTGTCGGTTAACCCATTACTTTCCTGGGTAGGCAACACCGACCATACGGTTCTGCTCCCTGCCGGAGATTAACCGCGGTTACAGGTGCAGGAAAATCGTACACCTTTGTCCAAATACCACGCAGGGACCTAAAAAATTTCCACAAAAGTGAGGAATGGCGGCATCAAGGTGACTGTGTCACAGACAATAGCCCCGCTATCGCCTCTTGGCACCAGTCTGGTATGTGGAAGAAAAGAACAGAAAGCGAAAGACAAACATGTTCTGAATGCTGCTCAGGTCTAAAGTCACACTTGCACAACCGGTCCTGAAGAAACGATCAAAGGGCACCTTCTCCTCGAGTCGCGTGACGCCAGCGACACAGTTCACACAGCGAGGCCCGAACGCGCGCGTCTCCCCCGACTAAACTGAAGTTTCGTCAGCACGTATCCTGAGACCCCCTGCACACCCGTGTGAACAAGGAACCCGGCACCCCGTCCAGCCCTGTAATACCTGACGCTTCCGTTTTGCTTTAAACCGATTTCATTAATCGAGACGTTTTAAAAGCTCAACTGAACCAGAGCGAAAGGAGCAGAACCGGGAACCGATGGGACAGACGTGACACTGAGCCCTCAGTCAAACACAGACTGGGGAAAATTTCTACTGTATTGCGTTTCCTTCTGTGAGATGAACTTTTTTTTATATGTCAACACAAAAAGCACATTTGGAGTTTTTGGCTGAATTAAGTCGCTTATCAGACCCACATCAGTTTAGTTTGGACGTTTCCCAGTAAACACACTCGCAATATTTCCACATCTACCACTATAAACCATTGTAAAATATAGTTGTCCGCACTTCAGCGTTAAAACCTTCGTGACGAAAAGCAAGCGAGGGCTTCAGCTGCTCACTGTTGAGATTATCCAGGATAAACCGGCCCTGCGGTTTGAACCAAAAGTAATAATCTGTCATAAATAAACCAGTAATTAAACAGTGTAGAATATTCAAAATACATTTTATTTACGAGTCAATCCTTCATTTAAAAATGAAATCTGTCAATATTTACACAATTCTAATATGAACGTGCCAATGTGTGGGGAAAATAACACGGGAGGAAGGTTTATTTGACGGACACGTCTGATTCCTTCAGAACTTCCACAAGGTTTCTGGTTAATGTACCAAAATGCACCAGACTGGACACACAGAGAAAAATACTCGGAAACGGCAGCACGGACACCCTCACGAGACCTACTTATATATTCCGGAATACTCAACATAAAGAGAGCGTCTGACATTTATTTGGCAGCTAGAAACAAATCACGCCGATACAAATCAACTGGAAAAATCTCCCTCATTTCGTGTCAGGTTCCTGAAACCGTCCTCAAACGTTCAGACATTTTCTCTTCCCGGCTCAGCAGTCGCACGTTCCAGCTCCGCGACGGAGCCCCCCGCGGTAATACCCCCCTCGGCCGCGTCAAGAGGGGACCGAGCCGGAGAGCCGCCGTGTTGCCTGCAGCCAAACCTACACGGATGTCATCATGCAAAGGCTCTAAGAATGTGGTTAAAAAAGGAAAATAATAACGTCGACGTTCCTCGCTTCCAAAACATAAAAAAATATATTTAGCTTATATACGGTATTTACGCTGTACACGAGATACTTTACAGTGAGAGCCGACTAGTGGCGAGGCTCGCGGCGCTCGGGCCGGTCGTTCCAGTCGAAGGTTCGGCCCACCAGCTCAAAGAACTTCCTGTTGGGTTCGTGAAAGAAGCGGTAGAGCTTGTCCCGCAGGGCGTCCGAGACCCGCGGGTGGGCCCGCCCCTTCGACTCGTGCAAACACCTCTCACGCCCGCGCTCGCGCAGGCAGTAGAAGCCCTTGGTTTTGTTGAAGTAGAAGTTGGAGGCGTTGATCTGGGGCGAGAGGCTGAGGAAGCGCTCCACCCGCTCCATCTCGGGGAAGGGGTCCCGGATGAGCCGATCGCCATCGACGACGTGGATGCGCTCGGGAGGGAAGTGGTGCAGCCAGTTCTGCATGTGCACGTAGTAGAGGCTCCGGTTCAGCGCCTTATAGTCCAGGTTGATCTCGCCGTCCTTGAGCAACACCGACTCGATGGGCTGCACCCGCTTGTGCTTTTGCACACGGTTGTAGAGCACCTGGGTGTAGTCCGACAGCACCCTCTCGGTGGGGTCGCGCAGGATGAGCAGCAGCTTCGTGTCCGGGTTCATGTCGCGGACCCTTGCTGGGACCTTGGCGGACGTGAAGTAGGCGGGCGTCTTCTCCACCGTGATCTGGCCTGGCGCGGAGAAGGGCATCTGGCTGGCGTACCAGGACAGACCCCTCTGGAAGTGGCTCTCCCAGTCAAAGAAGTGCACCTCGTTCTCGGCGGCCGCCACGTCGCTGTGGAGGGCCAGCATCTCGATGAGGGCTCGCGTGCCACCCTTCCTCACGCCGATGATGATGGTCTGCGGGAGCCGCTGGCTCATACCGTCCGGGCGGCTGCCACCCGGCGCCTCTGTGACCCCCGGGGGCCGAGACGACGTGAGGGGGAACCGCGCTGCCAAGAGGAGCAGTCCGAGAAGAAAGGCGGCCATCTTGGGGAGCGGGTCGATGTCAGCCGGGCGAAGAGGAGCCGAGCACGTGCCACATCGACAGGGGCTCCGCCACAGAACCGCAGCGCACGTGCAAGAAAGGAAACGGCAAAACCTCAGTCGATCCTCTTGTATCCCTCTGACTCCTCCTCCTCCTCTCGGCTCAGCCAATCGCTGAAAGCAAGTGCAGAAGACCGACGTGAACATGTCTGCGAACAAAAGTGAGCACAGAATATGTTTCGGGGAGTAAGAGCAGGTCAACTGTTGCCATCCCGCACGGCGAGCGCAGCCGCCACTGTCATCTTCCTGTGTCAAAGTACATACAGGTACTTTGGAGCCGGCGAACCTCTCTTTCAACTTTTTACAGCCACAGCCTTTAGTGACAGAGAGCAGAGAGGAAAACCGACGACGGCACAGCCGCTGCCGGGGGGCGCCGGGCAGCATCATGCACAGCCAGGTAACAGCACACAGCCCCGGCACGGCACTCGCACCTGCAGGAAAGTCGCCGCTCCGTCTTTACTTACGTTCAAACCAAAACAGCTTTCAAGATGACATTCGCACGGCGACAAGACAATAATCCGGCACGCGAGTCTAACTGGCCGCTCAGCGGCACCTAAATCACAGCCTCTTCACTGCAGGACGCCGCGTGGATACGCCGTTATCCCCCTGTTCTCCGTCCTGTTATGTCAAAACTGTCCACCTGCCTGTAAAACACGGTGACTGGAGGTAAAAAAGCGCAAACTGACAAATGCAGGATATCAGCCGAAATATCACCTCATTCGTCCTAATAATAATAATAATAATAATAATAATGAGGAGGAGAACTACGTAGCCGGTGATGTGCACGTGTGTTTGGGGACTGAACTGACGCCACAGGCAGCGCCTTTTAAGTTTGGACATTTATAAAGTTTACGTGTAAAATTCAGGATTCCTGTCACGTTGTTAAACCGCGGAAAACACGGCAGCACGTGAGGACGCAGCACATTATTTCTGCAAAACACACACACACACACACCGCGCGTAACACATACCGTGTACGTTTGTATGTTTGTGTTAAAAACAATAAGTTCAAAGGCACACATTAGTACAGAGACACGGCGTTAGTGACGCGCTCTCTCACACACACACACACACACACACACACACACACACACACACACACACACACACACACCCACCTCGGAGTCACATAGCGGCGTCTTCAGCCCGAAGAGTACACAGGGGGGCGGCGCGTTCGGTCCGGGGTCCGTCCGGCACAGACACGCGCCCCAGCTCGCGCACACGGAACCGCCGCTCGGTCCGCCGCGCGACGACGCACTAAAAGTTGACCCGCGCGCCGCCGAGAGCAGAAGCACACGGCGCCCCGCCCCCCGGCTCACGGCCCCGCCCCCGGTGACTCAGCCGCGCCTCACGCTCCGGTGAAGCGGCGGAGACGGCGCGGACGGAACCGGGGGCTGAAGCTCCGCTCGCCGGTCGCGGGTCCCGCAGAAAACGGGGGCGCAGCGGAGGGGGGAAATTCTGGTTTTTCCCCGCGCGCGCTGTGCGGCGGTAAATGACGTAAACAGAGTGCATTTCCCGCCAACAGCGCCGAGTTCCGTGCGCGCGGAGCCGCTCTGCGAGACGAGTGAACCGCCGGATCGCAGAAACGAAAATTCCCGAACAGCGTAAGAAATCGCTGGTTCATCCGGCTTTTCCGCGTCCCTGACGGAACACTTTCGTTATTTCTGTAACAGCCTGCTGTTCCCTGGTATCCACTGCCACTGCAATATACCAGCAAATATATTTCCTTTATAGGCAACTTTTAGTTCCCTAAATGTGAACTAGAAAAACTGAACACATCACAAAAGCCACAGAGCCTTAGATTTACTTGTCGCGGTTGCATTTAATACACCTTAAAAGAAACAAACATACGTCGCTGTTAGATGTTAAATAATGTGACCCCCATAATGACAGAGTTTATTTGGCAGGGGTGTCCCATCCAGCCCCCAATTTCCAAAAACCAAAAACCCTTATGCTGTGATTCACAGTAACTGGTCATATCCTCACGTGAGACGCGGCTGAAAGTCCCCTTTTCGCTAAAGCTGTTGAGCAATTCTCTGCCTTCTTGTCATTTCTTGCATGTTTGCCGCTTTCGCCCGCGTTTCAGCTTTGAAGCACAACTCATTGCCCTTCTTCTCAGGCTCACCTGCTGCTCCCATCACACCTACAGGTGGAGGGCTGATTCAGAATGATGTAAAACAGAGACGCCCGAAGGCTTGTTACACACGTGCCGGAATCACGCTTTTGGACGGTCTGCCGGAAGCTGGAGTTAGAACCTGGGCGGCAGCGAACGCTGTGCGGACGTTCCGCTCTTTCCCAGCGACGCCGCGGCCGCGCTAGGTGCGGCTCAACAGAACCACTGCAGTGGATTTTTCCACGTTGTCTTCTGTGGGAAGACAGACCACCCTGGCCTGTTAGATCCTTGCCCATTATGGGAAGGGATTTTTCCGCAGCACCTCTCGGTGAGACACCCGGGCCTGTCGTGGCTACCGTTTCAACACCCGACCGGCTCCGGCTTTCACCGTGGTAACTGTACGCGGGCAGGCGGCTCCTCGGACGTTTCCCACCGTGGCCAGAAAGCAGCGGCTGTAAACCGATCCGTCACTTGTTGTCGGGGGTGTGAAAGTGGCCCGCGACCTTCTGCTGTCCTGCCGCGCGCGTGAATATACAGTAAACCCCACCGGAACACGGTGAGGCCCACACAGTTCCGTCGGGTATTTAATCGGCACGTTTCTGCAAGGTTGATGAAAAACAATATTTTCAGTCGGGCTTCCAGGTCGTGTGTGAAATGGGGAAAAAAAAAACGTTTCCTTTGTTTTTATCTAATAGATGTGGAGGAAGCAGATGGATTATTACAAAGCAGGTGGGTGACAAGTGTAACATGTACACATAGAATAATAATACTACACACTCACACGCACACTCACACACACACTCAGAGCTGCTGTCATCCTTGCCAGCAGTGTCACCTGTCCCTGCCCCACTGTATCCTAGCAGCCCTGCCCTGCGCTGATGCCGTTTCCGGCCAGGTGAGTCAGGCTGCTCAGGTGTGGTTCTCTGCACAAGTGTCATATCTGTAATGAAATCGTTCAAAAATTAATTATTCAAACCGGAGCTGTTATTGCACGTTTTAACAGCCGTACAGAACTGCGAGGTTTTTATAACCCCCTCAAGCCGAAGCTGTCAGCTGCTCCGACCCGGTGAAGAATCTGGGCTCCTTTAAGGCTGCAACTTAGAGGTCACAATATAACGTTTGGTCCCCCAGCTCCCACTGAACGACGCGAGAGAGGAAGCCTTCGTTTTGAGGACGTCGAGACCCGCCGGTCCTCCTGAAGATGGACTCAGAAGTGTGTGTGTGTGTGTGTGTGTGTGTGTGGGGGGGGGGGTCAAGTATCTGTTTTTTCAACAGAAGAGCTCCACCCGGGAAGCAGAGATGGACAGATTTAGATCCCGTGCAGCTCTCAGCTCGGCTCCCCAGCTGCTTTCCATCCCTAACAACCCGATTTACGAGCCGCGTGTCAAATCCTCAAACACGTGAGCAAAGAGACGGCAAGAGTTTGTTTATAAGGCCTGGCGTCGTTCTCCCTTCCGCCGCGTCGCCGCTGCCTTCATGTCACTCAAAATCCATCTCGCACCTCCACATCTACCGTGGGTTTGAGCCTTTTCATACGACCTCACTTAACGGCAACCCTTTTCACACGCATTTGAAGACTCCGCTGTACGGCGGTGCCTAAAGATGGAGGCTTTATTAATACAAAGCTGAGATTACATGGTTTTTGATTGTTAATTTAGGACTGAACAGCAGCACTTGGTGTTTCAAAACCGCAGAACCGGAGTGATAATTATTCCTTCAGACAATGGCTTTTATTATTATCTCCTCGGTTTTTCACACTAATTGTAGGGTGGATAAAAATGTTCATTTCTCCTGCTGCTGTAGAAAATTGCAGTAATTTATTTTAGGTCACCACCAAACCTGGCAATTACCATTTACAAGTAACTAAACACTTGTGAATGAAAAGATATTAGCACAACTGCTCAGGCAGGACTATTTAATTTCGCACCGTGGGAATGGCATTAGGGACGGATAAATGGAAAGAGAGGGAACCGCGAGACGGTGAAGCTAATTGGAGCAGTTAACCTTCTCGCGTGTGTATTTCACCGGCAGTCCGGAGGGCTCATCTGAACATCTCTCCCAGGAGAGGGAAGGTCTTCGCGCATCTCGCAGAAAGCGCCTGCGAGCGGACGAAAGCTCTCAAGGACACCGAGAACGACCAGCGGATTTGCGCCAGGAAGCCCTCGACGCGTCGCGGTTCCTACGAGTCCCGCAACCCCAGGTGGAGACTGAGTTCGGTGCTCGAGAACTTTCCGGAGTCCGAAGGGCCGTATTTTGAGTCCCGTTCCTGCTGCCTCGGTCGTTTTGGCCATTTATAGCCTTTGGTCTGCGGGACTGCGGCACGTGCCTCCCTGGGACACGAATGGTACCGTTTACCGCCATCCTGTACACCGGTGTCTGTTGTTTTTTACAAAAAATGACCAAATAACTATGGAACAAAGATGTAAACAGCGAAACTAAATTATTTAAAGAATAATTTGAGGAGCTGAAGATACTTTCTGCGTTTTGTGTTTTTACACACTTTCGTACACGGGTGGGTCCAGCAGCCAGACTCGGCCAAACAGCGCAAAGTGAAATGCGTAAAACAAGGCGCTCGTGTTTTTCCACCTTCAGCTGCTCATGTTTCGGCCATTGTTGGAACTGCCTCATCTGGTCTTGTTGCTTCAGAAAGGGTGTAGGACACTGCGGGCCAGTTACGCCCTTTGGAAACATACTGAGGTCATGTCTGTCTCAGGACCACTTGTTCGTAAGGGAAGAAGGAAACAAAACATGCAGGCGTTTTTAGTTTTTAAATGTACCTTTTATTCTCTCGTTTTCGCTTATGTCGTATTCCTACATATTTCGGCATTTTTGCGATACATCGTGTCCACGTGGCCCAGATCCAGCTGAATATTTCACTGCATTTATACGTCGGGCCACCGATGTGGAAGCGGGAGCAGAAACACACCATCTTCTTGGGGGGTTAGTGAACTGGCGCGATGCTTTACGATTCAATTTCTTCTTTACCCAAGATGAGAGACGCGAAAATTTTAACCTCCTAAGAGACCCGTCTGCCCCCCGAAAGATAAAAATTGAAAGTCTTTATAACAATACCTCTGAGATTTCTTTTTGTCTACTGCATTAATGTAACACAGGAGAAATTAAATGAAACATTTCATTGCGGCCTATTACTGTGGGAAAGAGAGGCGGGGGGTCTTCTCTTTCACACACTGCGGGGGGTGGTTCCCACAGTGTAGAGAGGGTGGGCACTGGGGAGCAGGAACCTTGAATAAGGCTATTATGTACTTAGCAGGTGCTTCCATCTTGAACATCCACTTTCATACCCGCTGCACGTTGTTTATGGGTAACACATGTTTAAGTCTAAACGTTTTTGGCCAAGTTTCTGCTCACAATCGGCAACGTGGATTCTTCACATACCCGCACCTTTGAACACCGAGGGCACCTTTTCCACGATCGTCGAAACGCGGCCAGTTTATACAGCAGTACGGCGGGCGTGTTGGGTGTGAGACTCGAGAAGCCCATCTCGGTCCGAACCGACCCTGAGCTGCAGACCGTCCCCGAGTCCCGGGGCTCGGTGGAGGCGTCGCCCCGCTACAGCGTTCGGCGCTGAACCGAGACGCCGTTTAATAATCTCGGCGTTTGCAGGGCTTTCGCGCCGCGAACAAAAGCGTTAATCTGCGTGCTGATTTTTGTTCACATTTGTCTGTATAAACACGAGGCTCCGACAGCCAAAAAACCCTTTAAATCACGTATTACGGACTGAAAATGCGGCGATTAAATCGCAGGCTTCGGTCATTACTGAGAAAGGCTTCCTACAGCCTACAAACTGACAGTTCAGATTGTGAGTCAAATGCAAACAGAGCCAAATGAGCCGCATTTCCTGCAATAACTTGTGAATCGAGCCACTTAATTATTATGACCTTTCTCAGCCGCAATGAAAGTCGAGCAAAGCCGGCGTCTCCAAACACTTTAACCCTGCAGCGGCCGCGCCGCAGCTACCGCCCGGCCGGAACGTTCTTTTTGATCCGCGCCGAACGCGGCGAGCGACACCTTTACGGATCTACGCCGCCGCTCCGTAGGCCTTAAAGCCCGGCAAGGAACGAGGCGGTTTCACGCGTCGCGCGAATTTCCGCGCCGGCCCTGCCGCTGCTATCTAGGTGATTCTGTCGGGTGACACGCTGCCGACACGGTGGCTCCAGTTAAAGCCGGCGAGGAGCGGCCTTTGCGTCCTTAGGCGGACTGGCTCTGTGAAGCAGAGGCCGCTGTGATTTAAGTCTGCGATGGCTGCCCAAGGATGAATAACCCCCCACTCCCACCCCGCGCTGCTCAGTCACCACCTTCAGCGCGGTAATAATTACCTCGCTGTAATGACGGGCAGAACATCGTGACGCTCGCTTTTGTTTCCGACTCTCGGATCGCGGTTATGGGAAAACTCTGCCGTCTGAGGCTGTAATTACAGAGGCTGCAGGCTGGAATGAAACAAGACAGTAACTAGCAGCTTTTCTCATACCATTTGCTTGTTTGTATTACATTTTGCAGACACGCACACGTGCGCACGCGCGCCGGCCCTCCCGCTCCCCGCGGGATGAAGACAAACGGCGTCTTCGGCGGGAGGCCCGGCGTCACGGCGGCGACGTGACGGGCTGTTGCGCTCGATCGCGATCCGACCAGGATCCTCATTATAACACGAGCCGCATCTCAGAACCGCGGCCGCCGATGGGCCAGGAGCCCCTTCCGAACAGACGCGGCTCACAGACAAAGGCGTCGGTGGGGAGGTTTTGATCATCGCCGCTACCAACCACAGCTTGACAGCTTTCAGACGAGCGTGTAGCTCACCGCCGACGTCAGGCTGTGTTTTGACACTTACTGGAGGATAAAGCGCTCCCCGATCTACCCCGATCCCCGACTCCCCAAAAGCAACTTCCACTCTTCCGCTAAAAATCCCGTTTTTTTTTTTTGCCTCTTCAAGCTGGAAACTGTTTTGTTTGAGTCACATCCCACTTGAACTGGCGCCAGAGGTGTGAAATTCATTTGACATTTGTGTTCTTACGGGGATTGCCTCATTTGATACTCTTTCCAGAAGACCGTTTTCTTAAATGGAGCCTTCGGGGGGGGTAAGTCGGCCCAGACGAAGAGCCGGTCCCTTTAAACGTGGAAAAGCGGAGGCTCAGAAAACCGCTCTCTGAGAGACCAGCGGGCTCGCGGGCCCCCTCAGCCGGCTCTTCCTCTCGGGGCGTCAGACGCCGTCGCTCCAAGTGACGCATTTGGCCGAAGCAACGTCAGCCTGGGAAGGACGGGAGACGCAACTCGCTGTCACCCCGTGTCACTGAACGGAGGTGTCCGGTGTGGTTTTAAACAGCTGCACCTTCTGTTGACGGCGAACAGTGTTTACCGTTCATTTATCTGGCGTTCGGACCAAAACGACTGCGTTGCACTTGAGCGCCAGCATTTTTTAGCCAAACCTCTCCAACCCCATCTAATGTTTCCATGCTTGAGTTCTTCTCCAGCAAGTTGCCTAATTCTGTGGAGATGTGCAGTTCAGGAATAACAGCCGGCTAATTTACAGGACAAAAATCAAACTAATGGTATTTATTCGTATTCAGGGCTGGAAATTTCCTCACTCTGTAAAATACTCTTCCCTAGATCCCCTGTTGGCTCCTTTTTACCCAAATTGTCGCACAGTCAAACCCTCCCGAGTTCCACGAACCGGGCGAGGACACAAAAGACGCCATTTGTCTGGTTAATATGACAGCGTCCCACTGGGCCCCACGGTGCGGGGCTTGCATCACCGGCGCCGTCACCCAACGCGTCATTTTGAGACTGGCAGGTGGACATCGCGGTCTGCAGGTCGGCTGTGGAAACATCTCCCTCTCTTCAAGTGTTCACATGTCAGGCAGCCTGATATGAAAGCGTGTTGTCAGTGTAATATAAACACCGTGCGCTTCCATCTGCCGCAAAGCGTCGTTTTTCCCGCGCTACATATGCGTCGCAACAGTAGAGGAGGCTGCCTTCAGCGACACGCAGTCGAGGCGCCGTGCCCCACGGGGGGTCCTACACCTGCCAGTCGCCGCCGCGGCTGCGCAGGTTTGGCAAGAGCAGGGAATTATATCGCAGGTGTTTGGGTCTAATGAACCCCAGGGGGCAGAAGCAGGTCATGACCTGGACCACGAACCGTGGTACCACCTGTGTCGGCGGAGCTACGGAGCCTCGGCCAGGGAAGCGGTTTCAGGCGGGAGGAGGAAGTGTGAGATGAACGGGCAGGGCTGCCCTGCCAGAGACTCCAGGTTCCCGTGAGAAGCCTCGGTGTGTCTGTAGTAATCATTATCATATCATTTATTCAAATCATTTCAGCCATCTGGTATCGAGGTGTCTTTGTCTTACCCACACACACACACACACACACACACACACCGAAAGACACGACCTTTTTGAAGCCACTTTCTCTGGAAATCCTCAGCTGAATGCACACTGGCTGTAGCTGAGCAGGTTTTTACCAGGACACGAAGGCTGGTGGGACGTGACCCTTTCTGCCCGCGTGTCCCACTGAGGAACCTTGTGGACAGACCAGCAGTTCACAGGCCTGTAATGAGAGTTAAATAAGAACCGCCGCTATGACTGTTACCCGGGGCGCATATTGCTGTGGTCTGTTACTCAGGTCCACGTCTTCCGCTGCTGTCGTCAAGTAAAGGACGAGTGATGTCACAGCGCGTCAAAGCGGCGGCAGTTTCCCGGCGCCATGGGCCGAGGCGCGCCGTCGTCTCCTACAGGTAACTTCGGTGGTTGCGGTGTCAGGCTGGATAAAGTGCTCAGCGTTTTGTTACCGTATTGTGAATCGATTTGTGCCGCCGCCGCCGCCGCCGCCGCCGCCGCCGCCGCCGCCGCCGCCGTCATCGGTCACCCAGATGCGGTTTCCAGGTGACGACGACGCCTTGGGCGGCGAGCATCGCTTGTTTCCATTGGCTGGTGTTGCCGCGGCAACGGTTGCCGCATCTGTGGGTTTCTCTGCCTCCCAGAACATCTGGGCCGTGAACGTCGGCCAGTCTGAAATACGGGGCCGCGTCCGGATTCAGTGCCGTTTAAAATGTTGTTTAATGGCTGCTGGCGGGCCGCTCGCATCCACACCCACCCGCAGCACTGCGAGGCCCCGACACGTCCCTTTCCCAGAGTGCTCTTGGCTTTCACACATTTTCTTGCGTTCAGAGGGTCTTCTTTGGTGCTCACAGCAAGTTTTTCAGAGGCTACTTCATTCGTGAGGATCTGCGTCGGGGGGTGACACGTGGGCCGACTTCAGGCAGGAAAAGATGGTGGAAATAACGGAGGAAATATGGAGGATTTATCGGCGGAATGCAGATAAAGTACTGGGCGCCGAACGTGCCGAACCCAGACATAAACCTACCGCGAGGCCCTGCGACGGCTGAACGTGCAGGCGGTCGCGGTGTCTCAGGTAGGATCTGTCTGATGCTCCCGAGCCCCTGGAATTACAGTTTGACCTCAGAACTTCAAAACCGGGAGGGGATTCGCCCCGAAGTGAAGCCCACCAGCCGCCCGTCATTTCTCTGCTCTGTTCTGAAACGCGACCGGTTTCCATACAGAGGCGCAGATGTGTTTTACCGCATTTTGTACAGCGGCAGGACAGTGAAGTCGCCTTGTCTGGCTGCACAGCGCTGAATGGAACACGGGGAACTGTCTTTATGATGTATGTTTCAAACATGCAGAATTTCTGTCTTTCGTCCGGTTCCGGATAACAGTGTCGCGTCGATAAGCGTGAAACAGCAAACAGAGGGGCTCTGGTGTTACAAATATCTGAGTTGCACATTTCTGAAGAGACATTTTCAGTTGGGTAAAAAAAAAAAAAATCGATTTGTATTTTCTTCCCTTGTCTCTTTCACGTGGAGCGAACACAACCTGTGTTTCCATAGCCAGCCATTAGCTGCCCGCAAAACACACCCAGGCAGAGCAGCAATACCCGATGGGATTATTTCAGCTCACTTCCATGGTGTTTACAGTTCAACTCTGGTGTTTACAAGTTCTCACAGTATCAAGATGTGAAACATCACCCATGTTTACCGGGCAAATCGCTCCACAGTCGGTACTGAACAGGAGTCTGGAGACACTGTTTATTTTCACGTTTCACTTTGAATTAGTTTTAATTTTTAACGGAAGTCGAACGCGAAAGTGTTTAAAGGCTCACAGTATATTTTTGTTTGTCAAAACTATATTCAGGACTTGAAATCGAGGTGCTGTTCTGTTATGAGCATTTTATTGATTTTATATGTCACAAAGTGAACAGAAAGCGACCGAATGCTGACAAATGTCTCACACGCTCATGTGGCGGATCGGTCAGACGGGAGGTTTTTCTGTGCTCAGTAAACGTTCAGTAAACGTTCGGTGGACTCGGACTGATGTCGGAGCGTAATGACGTCGAAGCCCTGCGATGGGCAGTCTACTCTGCCTGCTGCCGGATGTCGCCGGAACACGGTGACTGGGTGAGCAGGGGAAGAAATCTGAATAAATCAATATTTTTACTGTCTTTTACAGTTTATCTGACGCGTTTAACCTAATCCACGAATAAATGACGGGACACGTGTATTATTAAGCTGTTGACTGGGATGTAGTAGTTGGATGTTTGAACAAACTGAGTTGCAAACAGACTTCTGGGCCCAGTGGAACCAGCGGATCCAGTATACCGATTTATACGGTTTATAAAAGTGGATTTTAAGAACTTTATTTTATTACTGCCTACTTCTATGTATTCAGTGTTGGTCCGGTATAGAAACTGAGCGACCGAGGCTCTTTATTTGGAAACGAGACCCTTTGGAAACCACCTGTTGCTTCCGGTGAGGAAATCAATTACTGGAATGGAGGAAAATGTGTTCAGCGTGTGTGGAGCCCAGCAAAACTCAGCGGTGAAGCAGCACGACACATAAAACCCCCTTTTAACAACATAAAGGGCACTGCTGAGTGTAAACGTAAGCTGTAATGGACCAAAACTACTTTATTAACAAATAATCTATTTTAAAAACGAAGAAAAGCTGTTTAAATTGAAACTAAAATGAAAATGGCGAAAAATAAAGATCGGCTGTAGTTGCTGCTCCCCGGCCCAGTGTGACTCCATTAGATAAAGCAAACCTGTTTTGCTCCATAAAGCATGAAACCCGCATCGTCGTCTTCTTGGAAGCCTGGAAGTCGCAAGGCGGTGGGAGTGAGAAGTCTTGTAAAAAATAGTTCAAGTAAAAACGGATGATGGCTGTTGAAATCCGTCGAAGTCTCCCAGGAAAGTCATTCGAGCGTCACAACACACCGAAATAGACCCAGCATCTTCAAAATGTTTCATAGCGGAGGACACGTCGATAAACGGGAAGAAGAAATTTGACCAAGCGAATCCTCCCCGATGAAGCTCCCTGGGTCACCGTCCCGCTGGGGGGGGTCGGCTGGAGGAACCGAGCGACACCCCCCTTTGCTGAAGCCCGCATGGCCTCGTTTTTCTAACATCCACCTGTGGGATTCTGGAAGAGTCATCAGAGCAAAACTTACATAAAGTGACAGTCGAGTTGGAGAAACTAGATCAAAAAGTTATCTAAGGGCAAACAAAACTGTCTTTGGATAAAAGCCAGTTGCTGAATATGACAATACATTATACTGTTGTGCAGCGTATATGTTTTTATAAGGGCCTGTAGGCTCTGTAAATCTTTTCATTTCACTTCAGAGGTATTTTGTTCATCTGTCGCGCGTCACATTTACACGGATAACTCGACTAACCCACAACATCCACGTTTCTCTCCAAAACCAGCACGCCGTAGTTGGTTTAGGGGGCGGACAGGGAGGGCGAGGGCAGCGAGACCTGCGTGGGAAAACAAATTATTCTCTCAGGTATGAGTACAGCTTTATGTCTGAGAGGAAGACAGTCAGTCTCGTGTCTTACTGCCCCTCCCCCCCGTAGTCAATGCTGACATGCAGGAAAGTCAGTCAAATGGACAGGGGGCATCTCGGGGGTCCCGTGTGCCTCCTCACGCAAACACGCACGCACGAACGCTTCCGGCCTGTGCTGCACATGTTCTGTGGTCAGGAAGCACTTGCTTCCTTCTGTCCATCCAGTCTGAGCTGTGGGCTCCGGCTTCCTTCTCGACCGGCACCTGCGAAGCTGTGTGTGTCACACCAGCTACGGGGCTAATATGAGAGACAGCCATAAAAACCGCGGACTGTTACTTTGAACCCCACCGCTAACAGACCTTTAAACCCTGATGGTATTTCCTTCCAAAGAAATGACATCATCTTGTCTACACGCCCTTTTCCCAGAGAAGAGCGTTAATGAAAAACCCTCTGCGGAGTGAGGATCAGGCAGGGTGTTTCTCTTGTTGTAACGTGGTACGTTTGTGGATTAGTCACAGCTTCTCGATACAAATCATTATAAACAAAGGCAACTGTCTAACACAGGCTGTCGGGTCCCACTTCCATTGAGGCTTTAAGAAGCAGGCATTAAAGAAACAGCTGGCGCTGCTTCCAACGCCCTGCAGCTGATTTCCATACTGCCAGACCGTCCCGCTCGGCATCCCGTTTTCGAAGTCGCACTGAAGCGCAGTGTGCAAGTGACAGACTTTCTAAAGCGATGTGCGGGAGAAGCTCCAAAATGCCTGCAGGGGCTCACGCTGGCCGTCAAACGTCTCCTCCCCTGGGGAGCGTGTGAACACGGGGGTTTCTGCTTCATCACTAGATGTTTCTCAGCCCACGCCCTCACGGCCATGCTCTTTCTTACCTCAAACTCGGGGAACTCGGGAGTTCGTGCCTTTCTGAGCACCTTGTTCCGTCCAATTCAGCTGCAGATTTACACTTGTGCTTCCATTAGGACTTGGAGTGTTTAACACAATGGCCGGACCACCTGACCGTCCAAATCGGGCACCCGGATGGACGTTCTTAGCAACCGAGAACTGCGCTGCAGTTAGAAGGCGGTCTGAGAGACTGGATGTCATCTTGTCTTCTGACATCACTGTCAAGTCCACTGAAGAGCAGCTGCTTCATACTAGAAGAAATGGACTGGGGAGCAAAACATGAGCTCGGACACCAGGATGCTGCTGAGAGGGGGCCCTTCTCACGTACCGTTTAGTAAGGTACTCAACCTGAACAGGTTCGCTGAAGAGGAGGCGGAGCGTAAACTTGCAGGCTGTGCTCGTCCCTAAAAAGTGTCCACAGAGAATGCAAAATAAAACATTTAATAAATCTGTTTGCCTGATGGGCGTTAAAAGAGCATCACGTCGCGCGGGAGAGCAGTCGCTTCGGGGAAGCAAATGAGGCATGAAATGAGGAGCCGCAGGCGGATGCGGAAGCGGGTGGAGCTGCGCCTCCAAAGACGCTCTTGTCTGCTGATGAACAAGATCCCCGCAAATGACACATCAGAATGAGGAACCACAACTGGTCCTGGAGGCTATCTGGTGCAACTCAGCTTGAGAAATATGCACCGGCACACCTGGAACCCGGATGAGCTGTGCGCCGTAAGGTGGCACCACCTAGGTGTGAGGGTGCAGGCCCTCCGGTGGAGGGTTGGGGGGGGGGTACGTGTCTTCCACAGGACAGGAGCGCTGCTGTAATAACCCGATTTCTCAGGTGGTCACGGCCGAGTGTTGAAGCTCCCGACTCTTTGTTGGGCTGAGGTGTTTTTCTTCGTAACTTTGCGTGAACCTCAGGCCCGGTTTTGGGGTCGCGCGGGATTTTGTCTGGACGGTTGCACACCGGGGTTTTTCTGTCCGCACGTCTCCGGCGGAAGGGCGCTTGTGCGCCTTGGGCTCGAAGCCTCGGTCAAACAAGCGAGCGGAGGAGCTGTGCTGTGGGAGGAACCCGAACATCTGAAATAAAGTAGGTGTTTTTTTTGCTCTGATCTGATCTTTGCTCTGAACAGTCATCACTCGTGCAGATACTTGTTGATTCACACCGGCTAAAGCGTCGTGAGCGTGACCGGTCTCCTGTGGGTTAGTCGGGAGACCAGCTTGTGTGTGCGCATCCCGCCTCTGCACCATGAACTCCGTTTGGCCGAATAGGCCGTTCAGGTCGAGATGCTGACCGCAAGTAAGAGCTGCAGATTGTGCCGGCGCTTCCGCAAACGTGGGCGGCTTATTAACCGGCCGGGTACGTTAAGCCCGGGGAATTAGCCGGAAAAAAAAACAAGAGTACGTTTGGGTCTCCGCGGACCGAGCCGGTGAAACGCGGAACAACATCCAAAATAATCAGCTGAGAGAGACGCGGGAGGGTCGGCAATAGCGTTTGTCTGAGTACAATAACAGGTATTTTCACCTGCTTTTGTCGAGTGAAGCACTAGTTGTGCGTTCAGCCCGTCAGAAAGCAGATCTGCTTTTGAGGGGTTTGGGCCATTCTGGGGAGAAACAGAGAGAAGGGGTGAAATAACCAGACGGGAAATTTGAAGGACTTTGCTGAGTTTGCAGCGAGCAGGTCGTGTGGTTTGAGGGTGGCAAAAATGACAGTGCATCACTGATAATGGAGTCAGGTGGTGGCTTCATCCGCGCCGGTTTACACAGAGAGCGGAGGAGTCCTTTTTCATCGTGACAGCTTTAGCAGGGGAGCAGCGGCAGGCACCAGCTGGGTTCCGCACCCACGGGGGGCTGCTGCGCCTCCACAAAATGATTTTTTATCGACGGCAAAGCCAGCTGAGGAAAGGAGGGGTGCAGCACGGAGCCTTTGAAACGACCCCCTCGAAAGAGGGTCCGCATGTGCCGTTTTTTGCGGGGAATGCGGCCGTACGTCTGGATTTTATTGCCGCCCCTTTACGGTGGAAGTGCAGGGTGTGTTTATGGACGCCTGTATTATTCAGGGTGGTTAAGCTGCTGTAACACCATAAACTTTTATGGCTTCTGAATAATTGTAGGGTTTTACCACATTATGAAACCTGTCATTAGCCTGATAAAACTGGGCGATGGCGTCACGGTGCCGAGCAGAAGGTCCCGGTTCTGAGGGCTGTTGGTCTGAAAGGAGGTGCAGCGCTCGTGCAGAACTGTTACACTGAAAGCAGAAGGTGGCCTTTTCCTAATGGCTTTCAGCCTCTCAGTTTGCCGGTTCCCTTGCGCAGTTTGCGCGACGCACGTTTTTACACACTTCCCGGCGCAGCAGACGCGGCGCAAACGGAGGGTTATGTCTTTATGTCACGTCACGGATGTTTTTTAGAAGCGCTACCTCGTACTTTCATTTACAGAAGATTCTCGGCGCACTATCTTTTCAGCAGAACTTCCCAACACCTATTTCACCCGGGCTGATTTCGCACAATTAAATGTGAAACAGATTCAGGGACTGTTTGTTTCGCACCATATGCAGGAAAGGCTCCAGCTGTTTTGCAGATGCTCGTAATGGTCCCGGAGAAACTTCCTCCGGCTCCGGTACTCGGGGGCAGAGAAAATGATTGCCGTTCATGTTCAATGAAGCGCCGTTGCCACGGAAACTGAGACACGGGAGACAGCAGAAGCAGGTAATCATCTTTCAATCATCGTCGTACCGAATGGTGACAGAAAGCCGCGCCGAGTCCTTCGGAGCCCCTGGCTCAACTTAATTGGCGGTTCCAGTGTAATAAAGTATTCCGCTTAATGCATCTGATCTCGCAAGAGGCGCAAGGAGGTCCCATTACATCAAAATGTACAGTGAGGGACTCCTGCTAAGACCCTGCGGTGAAACTCTGCAGAAAGGCGGTGAGTAACACTGCTGCCTCACGGCACCTGGGCTGCTGGGGCGTGGGTTCGAATGCAGCTCAGCCCGTGTGGAGTTTCCATGTTCCGTCCATGTGCGCTACCGTCCAAACACGTGTGCTTCAGGTTAACTCAAAAACTGCCCATAGTGTGTGTGTGTGTGTGTGTGTGTGTGTGTGTGTGTGGGCGTGGGCATCCTGTGGCGGACTGGCACTCCGTCCAAAGCAAAATAGTGACAGTGTTTAATAGATGTTCTGTTTTTTTTTTACCGACAGTGCTGACACTCGTGAAAGCAGCCTAACCTTCACACAACCTTCACTTCCTGCTACATCCAGCTGAAGAACTTTCCCGTTTCTCTTTCTGAGCAGAAACTAATCGGCGGGCCAGACGAACGCAAACATGAAACATAAATCATTTTCTGATTTGCCGTGAGTAATTCTGCGTCTGTTTGCCGCTATCGATCTTCAGCCTCGCTGTATCCCAGCAAGTCAACTAGAGCTAATGTCTTTATTCGTTGCTGCGATTCCCAGAAAGGCCCGCAAACACACACCCCGCTGCTTTATTTATCGTTCCAAAACGCACACGATGCTGATTCACACGGGAGCCCTGTTTGCGTGAACCTACCTGCTTCTATCCTCTACATTTCAGCTCACAGGGGACACCAGAAACGTCCCTAGAAAGATCAGACTGTCAGGAAAAAGGACCATAAATAAAGAGTAATCCTTCCTCTCACAAGGTACATTACATTTTGATAACTTTTAAAAAGCTAGAGGGAAATAGACATGAAACTGCTTTTAAAAACAAAGGGAGTCACTGACATTTTGGTTAGAAAAGACCAGCGCAGTTTCCCAGCTGACCACCGGGGTCCCTCCCATGGAACAATCCAGGAGAACTCACACCTGCTTCCAATGGTTCCACCAGTGAAGCTTTGGAAAAGTGAGAGCCACCTGCTCGATGGAGAACCTCACTCGATGCTGAGGGAGTAAGGGACCTGTTGGACTCACTCGGCTCCCTTTGTATAGCGATAGCGTCATTGGCTTCTGGTTCCCAGGTTCCTACGTGCTTTATGTCCCCGTCCTGCTCCTACCTGTCAGCTCCTTTTGTCCCCAGTCCAGCCTATTGTACAGCTGCACACCAGTTCAGATTTCCTTCATCTCTGTATCCTGAGTCTCCACATCTTCACAGAACCACTGCTGCTCCCTGCACAAACTGCAGTTTTCCCTGTTAAATAAACTGCACGGTTAAGGTCCCCTTGTCATCAGTCAGGGGGGTTCCATCCCGGAAGTGGGAGTTTGAGCAGCTAAACAACACTGTTGCCACGAATGAGGAGCCACTAGAGAGAAATGCACCACGTCTGTACAGAGGCACAGAGTTTACTGAGTTCCAGATATGTTCACCGTCAGTAACCTCCACCCCAGCAGTGCTCCGTGGAGCACAGATATGACCAACCTAACAGGTTGTCAGGGCAGTTCTGGGAAAAGACAAGAAAAAGTGAAACCAAGTGCTGGTTCAACACATGGAATGAAGAGGAGGAACCAAGGGTTAGGTTAGGTAGAGCTCCACAGATAGGTAGAGCAGTCTGCAGCATGTCTGATCACCTCCAGACCTCCTACATGACCCTCCCATTAAACCTGCAACAGCACATCTAGTGGCGACTGGTATGACTAACCACACCACCCCATAACATTTGCTTTAGGCATCTTCGGCATCTCCGGGGGAAAGGCTTGGGCAGTGCAATGTGTACTGTGTATTCAGCACTTACACCTCCCCAAATGGTCAACCTGCTGAGTGAGGCTTTGCAGATGTGTGGAATGTGACTATCACTGTTCAGGTGAGGCTGTTTCATGCAGAAACCATTCTGGGCCATCGTGAGTATGTGATCAGTGCTTTTGGTCTGCCAAATGCACCTTCTGTCCTCCGCACACATACAATGCATAGAATGTAATGCGTTATAGTCTCCTTGCTTTGTCTTTTGTAATCATTTTTGTTGACTCCAGAGTTTGTTCATGGAGTTTCTAAGCTCTGCTTTCTGCTTCCACTTGAACTGTCTCACTGAACAGCTTAGCAGACCTGGCAAAGAGGCCGATGCTCATGTCTGATTAAGACTTCCTTACGCTGGCTTCAGGCTTCTTGCGGGTTCTATCCGTCCGACTGACTCATGGGAACGTAACCTCCATGTGATGTCCATAAGATATTTACGTCCAAACTTCTCAGCAATGAAATTCCATACTTGACCAGAACTGTTAAACTTTAACACAATACAGTTTCCTGTTTCCCTCAAGATACTGGAGGAAGAAAGTTAAGGAAGAACAGTTGGTCCAAGAATAGAGCAGCTCGCTTAGTGGTGATTAGCTTTCTGGTCTTCTGTTGCACACTTCCTTCAGCGGGCGGCTGCCGGCGGACGGAGTGTTTATCGCACAATAAAGACAATCGGCTCCTTGGTTTTATCAGGTGGTGCCATGAAGAAAAATAAAAATAGAATGTCTCATTTTTTTTCAAGGGTCACGCTGTTGACATTAACGTCGGTTGTTGCGCTTGCATGTTTAATTCCCGTCAGCTCTGGAACTAATGTGAGGAGCTTTAAGGTAAGAAAGAGGCTGGATCTGACGTTCAAGCTGTAAACCTCCGACAAGGAGCGCAAAGCGCCGTGAAGACCAAACCCAGCACGAGAGGAAGAAAGTAGCCGATAGCAGGTGGCAGAAACGTTATCGCACCTCATTTCTCTGGATGAGTTACCAACAGAAGCCAAGAAGCGATCAAGAAACTGCTTTCACGCTTTTAACATTACATGTCGTGTTTACAGGTGACCACGTTTCATCGTTCTCTGCGGGTCGGCAGATTAGTCTTCGGGTTCCTGCCGGCGGGTTCATTACGAGGTCCGGTAGGTGTTGTTTGACTGAGGGACGGAGAAGCTGTGAGACACAATAGACACATTAATTACTTGCTTGTGGTCACGATGGACGAGAAACAGCCACTTATTAAAAAACGAAGACAGAAAAGGCATCCCGGTTCATTTGAACGGACGCGTTTGTCTGATGATGTGACGCGTCTGAGGGACTCAGATCTTTACAAAGACCTGCAGGTGGCTTCACTTACGCTCCATCGTGATTAGTGTTTAATCGTACTTTGCTGACATCACCAGAACATCAGGAGCCACAGGGAGCTTTTTCAGTTGTTTTTCCACTTGTACAGGAGACCAAACCTGAGTGTGACGGTCAAAGTTGTACATCAGCTCAGTGAAGGGCTTTACAGTCAGTTACACATATTCGTGATCACAAACTCACTGGGCCGCAGTGCAGACCGCAGTGTGTGTGTGTGTGCGCGTGCGCGCGCGCTGGGGTTTGCATTCGGCTCCTCAGTGCCTTCAGCGGGGGTCGTGTGGATCTCAAAGCTGAGGGCTGCACTGAATGTGCGGGGGGTTCACACAGTGGGGTAAGACCATGGGTCCTGGACTACTTGAGCGCCTCTGATTTGTCACAAAGGCCCCGCTGGCCCGCGAGGACCGCTGAGAAAGTCATGTTTTCACACGCTGCCGCACCTACAGCTCTGCTCACACATGTAGCACCGCGATGAGATTATTTGGCAGACTTTGTGGCTATTAGTTTATGTAAGAAATCATTAGGATAAAACAGCCTGTTTCTGCTATAAAACACCCTCACCGCTCACGTCTCACAACCGCAGGATGAAGTCCTGAACGCCGCGCGAAACGGCTTCGGCGAACAGTAACCGGAAGTTAGCGACTGTTTTCCGCCCTTTAAAACACCTCCTCCTCGCAAAGCGAGCGGCAAAAATTCCACATGACTGTTCGGTGTGGACGTGCAAACGTAAACTTGAGTTCCCTTTTGTCAAAGCGTTTCCATTTTCGCACTGCAGAGGTCACAGCGTTACGACCCTCGAAAGCCCACTTTGCTGGTGTTGTGCTGTATTTCAGCTCTTGGCCTGTATTTGTGCCATTTTCGACCCGTTTGCCCCCGGTGTCAGTCTGAGGTCCTTTCCTCAGGGTCTGTCGTGCCGTTTCTGGGCCGCAGTTACAACTGGCAGGGACGCGTCGGGGGAAACTGCCGAGCCGCAAACCTGCAAAACGGAGCGAGGACGACACGGGTAAGAACCGGACCCGGGTCGTTTCCACCGGACCCGCCTGTGCTCTTGTTCAGCCTTAAAGTGGAACCGATTTCTCTGTAATAGAATCGTGACTTTCTTCATGAGAAGCAGAAAAACTTTCCCATTTGCCAGTATTTGTAATACTGCCATCATAATAAAAACAACATCCTTACAAAGTTAAAACTCTGCTGGCAATAATGTGGAAAAAGGCACAATTGAGGGGCGGTGTTGAACGGAGGGAGCCAAAGGTCCTGGTTTTACACGGCAGCCTGTGGCTGTCCGGCCACACGCCAAAGCCCAGGATCCAGCTGTCCACGGCCGCCGCGCGGGGCCTGGCTTCACGCGGCGGCCCCAAGTCCGGGATCCCGGCCTGCGGTGCGGGTCGCGATCAAACTCCAGCACCTTGTTGGTTTGTTTCACTTTGCTTTTAGGGCCGGAAAAGCGGGTACAGCTCAGGGACTCATTTAAAGGCGCTTTAAATCAGATAGGTTTCCAGTAAAGCCCCGAGTTTAACTCCACAGCCACACGGCACATTTACCGTGGTGCCGAATGCGCTTTTTTCCGCTTACAGAAAATGTATAAAATGAAAATATTTACTTGCGTACAAAGTGCAAAGTGATTTATGTTTTGTGTTCGAGAGCTGTTATTAGAACGTGTTGCTCATTACTGGCACACATTACAATAATGTATTAGTTTAATCTGCTAGTGAAACTGTTTTATTATAGAGGTGATTTAATATGGCATTTCTTTGTCTTTAAAGTCCTATTTTGTGAACTACGTTGACGGTCCTGCTGCTTTTCCGCACTAAGGCTCGCTGCTAGTCCAGCCCCGAGGGGCGCGGTAGTCAGGGACCGGGGGGCCGTCGCCAGCTCCGCGCTTTGATTTATCGCTCAAAATTACCTGCAAACTCCGCATGGCTGGAAAGCCCAGCAGCCACTGCTGCAAATGGAGGGTTTCGCAGGGAGACGGTATTTCAAGCTGTTTAAGTTGTTCTTTGTCCTCCCTCCCAATCAATTCTCTTTCTTTCCCTGCTTCTGAGAAAAGAACCACCTGGATTAACTTTAGAAGCCGCCTGCATTGATTCAGCAACGATTTGTTACACGTCAGAAATCCTCCTCATGACGGTCATCTAACCGGCAACAATGTTTGACCATTTTTTTGTCACTTTGTCTTCTAAAACCTCATCTCATGGGGGCCGAACACATCCGCTCGCTCGCAGGCGCACGAGGCTCCGGAAAATCACAGCCACCGACTCTCCGAAACCACACGGCTCGGGAAACTTGGAGTAAATTTATTTATCGCTGTTTGGAATAAACCCCACACACCCTGCTGCCGCTGCTGTGTGCATTTATTACAATTTTTAACTCAAGGTGAGAGAAAAATCCACTGGAAAAAATGTGATTCTTTTTGACAAAGTGCAGTACTTTTCCACAGGAACAAGTGCCATCGGGTGGGTATTTTGAAATGTGCACGTGGGCCCAAGAGGGGTTTTTATGCTGCGTAAAACACACCTTCCCCTCAAATAAGACGCAGCGTCGCTCCCTTTTCCCCCAGCGTCTCTGCAGCCGCAGAAACAAACCGCTCACGAGAAACGCTCCTCTGCTCCCAGGCCGGCAAACCTGTCAGGAGTTTGCAAAGAGCCAATGTACTTGAACCGAACTTTTGCCGTTTGGTTGCGTGTGCAAAGTGTGTTGGCTTCAGTGAGCAGGCCCCCCCACCCCACGAGCAGAAACGTAGTTAAAGGAGAACATTTTGATTTAAAATCAACCCTACAATTCAAATAAATGATATCAGTATTGGCTGTGGAGCAAAGCAGTCCTGTAATGACCAGCCGCCCATGACCTCACATGGGGATGAAAGAAAGCGAACAGCCAAAGAAAACACCTCTAATCCCACAGCGTGGAGGAAGCGGTCGAGTTTAATAAACACTCGAGACAATGGCACACCGTAGAGGGCAGAAGGGCTGCTTCCCAAGGTCGATACCCGCCCGGCTCTCCTGAAAGGGTGTCGTAGGTCACTTGACACACTTCCAGGCGGCGAAGGTGAACTGGGTGACAGGAGGGCTGAGTGCGTTTTTTTTTTTTCGACTCAGAATTAACTTCTTTTCTCCTGCAAATGACCAACAGTAAACCAAACGGAAGCGGACGATGGAAGCGGTGATTTAGCCGCTTGAAAGCAATCGATGGCCCTGCGTTTGGTTCGATTCGCGCGGCGGCTGTATCGGCTTGTCCCGCTTGACGGGTTACCTTTAAGGTTGGATCGGCACCTCGTGTCCAGCCTAATTAAATTCACCTGCCGCCTTTATAAGCCCTGGCAGGGGTGACGGAATATTCAATTAACTGTAAAAACCCCTTAGACAAACTTAACTGAGGATCTAAAGGATATACCTATTTCCTTAAGGTAGCAGGAGCCATTAAGAGACGCGGAGGCTGCGCTGAGGACGCAGCCGGTCCCGGGGGGTTCGTCGTTTTACCTGCTCCAGATGAGCCGCGATGTGTATTGTCATCGACTCACCTCTGTTCGCTGTGCCCGACTGGGCGGCAGCGACACCCCGACGGCACCGGATGGCGGACGAGGGACGTGGACCGAACCCCCGGAGCCTCTCGGCCTCAGGTGCTCTCCTGCCACGTAGCCATTGTGAGACGACCAAAGGTTGCTACCGTTCCGCAGAAGATATACGGCGCAAGTGAAACATTTAATTTCCAGAGATCAACGGAGAATAACAGAGCCAAACACGAGCATCGGGCAGCTTCTGGATCGAGTCTAAACTTAATAGAATGTGCTGCCTGTAACTGTCACGTGCAGGTCAACTAGATGCGGCCAACGTGCTGCTGGACATCTGGTATCACGCAGGAGGCGGACTTTACTGTCACATTCAGCCCACACCATTTACGGCACGTTCGAGCAAGAAAGGCACCGCGATGTAGGCCCCGGTAACCTAGGAAACACATTTAAGACTCACAATAAACCAAGTCTTCGTAGTCGTGCTGCACTGGCTGGGAGACCCGAAATAATGTGGATAATATATTGCAGGAAGCTGTAATCGTGTATTTTTCACGATGCAGTCACTGTTGAACTAGTGTCTGCAGACGGTGTTTAAGTAAAATGGTTAAAAATGCCGAGTGATATAGACGAAGAGATGTAGGCAGGTTGCTGAGTTTGTATCCGAAAGGTTGCTGGTTCATGTTGCAAATAGAGACCTTTTGCTATGTCCCTCATAGCAGAAAGTCGGCGTCCATAAGAACTCCACAGTGTGAAAGCTTCCAGAGTAAAACCTGGGATCAGTGGGCCTGGATAAAGTCGTCTGCCCAGCAAACGAATAACCGCCGGACCGTTTTGTCTCCTGATCTTTCCGAATCAAAGCTGTGACTGTCTGTGCAGCTCCCACTGCTCAAGTGGGGGGGGGGGACCTTATGGTCGCCTTTGCAACCTTAAATCCAATAAATACCTCCTTTTCCATAAAAGATCTCACCCTGATCTCCTCGTTAAATGGCTTCTTCTTTGTCAGAAGATGGGATAAGCAGTCCTGCCTCCTCTGGGTGTTTTAGGAGCCTCAGGGGGTAGCAGGGCAGTCAGGGAGGGTCCCTGTTGTGCACAACACAGTCATTTGAAAAGAAGTCAGACTCCTCTCTGGGCCCCAACTTGGACGCACTCCACACATTTCACTCGTATCTCTTCCTTTTCTCTTTGTTTTCAAACCTAAAGAGGTCACCGCCGAAAATAATTCACAAAAGTCAACAGCAGAAAATCAGAACGAACAATTTATGGATCATTTGTACGGACTGACTGTTACTAAAGGTCTGTCCTGGTGGAGCATAATTTGTTTCATATGATTTGCTTGGTAGAGAAATCCCACAAGCTTCGTGCGCAGTTTGGATGTTATTAAATATGTACCATGTGATCCTAGTCAGGGAGTTTATGTAACTTTACATGCCTATAGGCTGTAGGGCTGAACTTTGGAAGAAGCCTCTATCTCCCAAATGTGATGTCTTATTCCTTCGAGCTGATGATGGGCCTCGGGTTATCGGCTGCATATTTATTCCTTCGTTCCTCCACGGCTTCATCTGCGGAGCCTCCTCCTTCAGACGGGGTGTATTTCAGTTCATCTTCTAGCACTTGGGTACAAAAGCTCCAATAAGGAGGCCGGCAAACATGGAACGGGAGGGTTTATCCAGGGCAGCGGAATGAGTCAGAGTGAGAGCACAGGCAGGTACCATGTCCACGTGTGATCTTTTGAAAAGGCAAACAGGCTAAGCTTTACCATCCTGCAACCACTGTCACGGATGTTCTTACAAAGGTCTTGGACTGTGGTTGATGCCCTTCAAATGCACAGACTAGTCTCTCCTTTCAGTTGTGATTTGTGCCATGGATCTAGAGATCCTAACCCAGAAAACCTATGAAACTGCTCCCCACCAGGCTTATGTAACTCTGCGTCTCAACTGTGCCCAGATACACCAGGCAGACATATTTTGGGAACGTATTTGGAGTTGGTCCAGACAGAGAAACAATACGACCACCACCCAGCACAGGGATTTTGCTTGCCTGCCCCCCACCCTGTTTCCTGCCAAGATTTGCTCAGTTGTTCAATAAGTTCTGCCATTTGAAAAGAATGTGTTTCGGGGTTTTTAAACTGCCTTCAAGACCACATGTTTCCATTCTTGTCGGCCTTTTGTACTGTTTGCCCTCTGGCCAGTGTGCTGTATTTTACAAGCCCCATTTCCAGCGCTGGTAGTTTGTACTCTGTTTGTCAAGAGCGTCTCGCCGGCGTCAGTGAGGAGAAACTTCCTTCTCCGCAGTTGTGCAGAAATGAAAGACCCCTCTCGGCTTAAGTGCCCAACTTTCAAAGTCGGTCGCATTTGGGTTTTCCCAACAGCGGTGTCAGATAAATATAAACCCCGCAGGCTTTGTTGTGTTCCATATTGAGATGTTTAATGAAACTCCTGGACTGTTCCAGTGGACACTCATAAAAGGGTGATAACTTTCCTGTTGTACTTGGCTCAGTGCATCTTTTTCCACTGAAGGAGAAGAACGAAAAAGCGATCTTCTACTGTGATTTTTTAGAGGCCGATTGAGAAACAACGCAAACGGTGAATCGTGCCATATAGCTGCTGAAGATGTAGGAGGAAAGAGGTGTAAATGACCGGGCAGCTATGAGACTATCCGAGTGAACATATGAAAAAATATGATCAGTGAAAACGACACCTAGATGCCACCACATACTTGACATTCACGTTCAACATATGCTGCAGTGTGGCCTCCTCAACGGGACGGTATCGCCGTACAACCATAAAAAATATCTCTTTTGGGTTATAAACATGCCAACTCCAAACATTGTTTCTGCAACCTGAGGTGGGACGTCATCCCAAGAAATTATAATGGAAGCAAAGGCCACATTTTTCTGTCGTCGCCCAAATCCCCAGGTTGTTCACATCTCTCCACGTCGGGGTTTGCGGTCAGTACAGTTATTTAGCTACTACAGTAGTCAGTGGTGTCACAGCACAGGCCCAGGGTTTCAGCCGAAGGTTCCCGAAGCCTTCCACACCGAGAGGGTGAATAAGCCGAAAATCCAGCACAGGCCCGAGTCTGCGCGGCACCGATGTGTGCGGTGGGTTTGCTCGGCGTCTCCAACCTTTTCTTACCTCATTTTGTTGTGCTCTGTGTTGTACCCCGTGCACAGGAACGCACTTTCCAGATCCATATTTGGAGACCTCTCTGCGGGCAGAAAGGTTTTTGCTTCCACAGTGGAGCTGAAAGTCACAAAAAGGAGGAACTCGACTGTCTGACTGAGGACACACAACATTATAGCACAGGAAATATCTGCTGGAGTTACGCACGACGCGCGCAAGTCAAACAGCATCGGTTGCTGGTCGTCTGTGTCAACAGGAGTTACTGTCGTGTTTGGTTATATAAAACGTTCAAGTTCACAGGTTAAAACTGTAGCAATAATGATAATAATAATATCAACCGCTGAAAAGCCGACTGTTTTCAGGAGCCAGTAGCACTAAAACGGGCTCAAATCCCGATTTGTAGCTACCAAGCGAATGATGGATTTGAAGTGGAGTCGTCCTTTAAATTTGAAAGTTAAGGTCAAATTGCTTTGGAACTGGATTGAATCACAGCCCGACGCCGAAATGAATTGCACTTAGCCTGTGTGATCCCCAATCTGGGGGCGAGAGAACGGCGGTTTTGCTCTCGTCGCATTTGCACAGGGGTTGGCTGTACACCTGTAGCCGGGCTGTACCTGGTCTGCATTGCTTTACAGCGGTTTGACAGACTCGGCTCACCTATCGGGCCCGGCGACGTCTCCTTTCTCCGCCAGACAATCCTCAGTAATTGGATTTGAAACCGCTGTCCGTTTCAGCCGGCCTGAGCCTCAGAGGACTCATTACGGCAGCCGTCGAAACCGCCGAAAACAGATTCATTAGACAAATCCAGTAGAGGTGGCACGACGGCCGATGTTTCGCCAGAGTCTCGCAAAGGAGCGCAAACGCGTCTCGGCGAACGGGGCCCGGCTGGCCTCCGTGGCAAGGGGTCTTCCAGCCCTCAGACGGAAGGTCTCCGAGTCGCGTTTTTGCTTGTTTGTTTATTCATTTCTGAAACGTGCTTAATTACGGAGAGACGGCTCCCGGTACCGGAGACGCTCGCCTTTGATGCCGGGACAAAGCTGTTTAGGAGTCATTCGCCGCCTCATTACCAGCTTTTTCAGCTTCTGTTTCAGGGCAAACCAAAGCAGGAGAAGAAAAAAAAAACATCAGAGTTTCTAGCCGCCCCCCCCACCCCCCACCCCTCCTTTTTTTGTTAAATTTTTGATCGCTGCCTTTCTTCCGCGACAGTGTTAAATATTCATGGCTGACAAGCAGAGACGGGGACGGAGGCAGCGGCTGCGGTTAGGACGGAGGTGAAAAGAGCTTCTGTCCAGATGTGTTCCTCTCTGGCCTCTTCAGGTTGCTCTGCACATCACAGGGCTCTTCTTCTGTGACCCCAGGTGGAGCTGGGAGCCGGGGCGTTATCTGGGACCCGCGTGCCCACCAGCTCGCTCAGACCCCCAGCGCGAGCAGCTTTTTCCTTTTTTCTTGCAAAGAAGTGCACTTTGCCGAGCCCCGGCTCAGTGCATTAGCTAGCAGCCCTCCAGCTCCCTCGCCTGAACCGTCCTGCTCGTTCGTATGCCGTGTCACTGGGAGAAAACCACCGGAACGCCGAGTTACTATTTCGACGCCCTTCGTGCCACACGGCCAGAATCACGTCTACTGATTTCGCAGCAGAAACGAAGCCTTTGGAATGGGGGCGACGCCGTGTGAGTGTCGAATGGGAATCGGGGATGACCGCCCGTCCTGAAGTGGGACGCTGCCGAATTGCACCCGTTTTAACCTGATGCGGTCCGTCGGTCAGATACCGGGCCGACAGGACGTCGTTCACCAGGTCACCCGTCTGCCAGTAAACGGCGGCGTTTGTCGTGTGTAAATTTACACCATACTGCACTGTCATCTTTTTAAAACATTTCGATTGTTCCGGACGGCACTTTGACCCCGGTTCTCAAAGATAAACAATTGGCCCTTTACTGTCCATTACTTTCCGTCCATTTTCAACCCTGTTGAAATAAATCGCGCGGACGACGGACGCGGGGGTGGAAACAGCGGCCGATAAGCAGGCGGTAGAGGAAAAACAGCAGCGGCTCCAACCACTGCTCTGTTTGGAGCGAAGCTTTAAAACGCCTCACTAGGAGGAATTAAAGCTTCGACAAACCCTGCGACGTTCTTCCGTTTGGGAGTCTGACACCCATCCTCGGCGTTTTCCTCCTCGTTGTCGTCGGCGTCTAACCGTCGCCGTGCTGTCAATCGCGGTACATAAGTTTAGCGAGAGCGCGGGTTAAAACAGAGGCTCAGCCGGCACGGGCTGGAGAAATGGAAGTCGGGCGAACATAATAAGTAAAGACGGCCGGGGAAGGAGCCGCGGCAGGCGGCGTCACCGCTGGCGGGTGACACCGCAAACAGGGCGGCCTTATCGCTCCCAGCAGACTCGATTTGTCCCCTTTCTCTCATCGGGAGGAGCGGACAGAGCCGGACCGCAATCCCTGTGTCAAACTGACTGCGTGCAATATGCTTCCAGGAGATTAATCCCCTGCGATGAAAGATGAGCGATAACACCTTTACCATATATTATACACATTAATACTCAGAGATAAGAATAAGGAGATTTTATTTTTCTTCTTTTTGCCGAGACGTTCGACCAGCTCCTGCCTATTAACTGTAGGGTGTCTGAACACTCGATATGGGGTTTGGTCCTGAGTTTGTGATCACTCTCAGATGGAATTACTCGATTTTAATCTGCCAGTCTTTGATGCCTGGTCCCGTGTTTGTGATCTTTCTTCGCTTTCATGTAAGGAAAAAGTGTCGTATCGCCAGAAAGTCGTTCAAACCGGTGTTTATCACCTCGGAGGCTTCAAAGCTGTTTCCAATAAATGTTAAATAAAAGATTCGCTTTGATAACAAGGCCCACGTTTAACAGCGACTTCCAGGTGAGGCGATGCTTTGCGTGAGTTAAGACCAGTTCGGCTTCACTGAAGCTCTCGCACGCGTCGTGAGATGGACCCGTCCCTTTAGCCCCTTTTCTCAGCGTCGTTCCTCCAAACCGATACGTCCAAGTGGACGACGGAGCTGAGAACTGACTCTCGTATCTCCAGCAGTAAAGAGTCGCTCTCCTTTGTACCCTGGGGCATCACTGCTGGCCTGTCTCATTATTTCCCTCGGCTGTCCATTGTTATTTAAAACTCCTTCTGCTTCCCTGCATTCGTGTCACATCGCTGTGGCCCTAAGTGGTTTGACAGTTACTATAAATGGTCGGACTGATATTCAGATACATGAACGGCATGAAAAATTGATGGCGTGAAAACATTTGCATACTAAATGCGTCTTAGTCAACACTGCTGAACTGCTGTTTCATACAACTAGGAAGTTTATGTGTTTTTCTTCTGGAACAGCTGTACAGTCTTCACAAAGTGCCATGACATCAGCTAGTTGCCTGTCAGTCACTTCCACTTCCTTACACTTGTCCTGGTTGTCCTGGTCATCACCTCGGTGGCGGGTTGAGCAAACAGGCCTAAACTTCCTTTCTCCAGCAGAGTTCTTCAGCTCCTCGTGAGGGGATCCCGGGCTTTTTTGAGAGAATCTGTCTTGACTCTGCCCTCGGATCTCCTTCCGGCGCGACACGTCTTGCATAACTTCAGCATACAGCATAACTTCTACGCGACATGTCCGCAGCACCCAAAATGACTCATCTTGACCTGGAGGAGGAATGAGACTCTGCACCATGGGTCTCTCGGACCGGTGAACTCCTCATCTGGAAAGTGAGCCTAGTGATCCTGAGGAGAAATCTCATGTTGGGCCTTTTTATCCCCAACGTCATTCTTTTAGTCATTGTTCAAAGCTCACGACCCCAGGTGAGGATGTGGACATATACTGAGCAGTAAACCAAGAGCTTCATCTGAAGGTTCAACTCCTGCTTGTTCCCCCTGTGTCTGCGTGGGCTTCCTCTGGGTGCTCTGGCTTCCTCCCACAGTCCAGAGACATGTGTTTCAGGTTCATCTGTCCCTGTAAATTCCCCACAGAGCGTAAATGTACGTGTGGCCACCCTGCCATGGACGGGTGTCCCATCCTGGGGTAGTTTCACAGCATAGCACCCTACAATTCCAGGGCCACCGGACCGCCACGGCCCACCTCAGGATAAAGCGATAACGGATGCATGGACAGGAACACCAACCCGCAGACTGTAGAAACAGACCATTTTATCATTTGCACTAGAAAATAAGCGTCAGGGAAAGACTTTTGAAATCAAGAACATGGGAACTACCTGACAACAGATACAATTACAAGGCAGCAAAAGTCACATCTTCTCGAGTTAAAAACAATAATGCAGATACTGGAACATGATGTCAATCACAAGACTGTAACAAAGCAATAAAAACGTCATTGGCTGAATTGGACTTGCAGTGTCTGCTGAAAATGTTCTACAAACGAAAATGCTCTCAGAAGAGCAAAGCTCCACTGCCAACTCATTTAGCTATAAAGCCCTTGGACACCTTGATTTACACTCCAAAAACTGCTACTTATTAAACTCCTGAACGAAACAAAAAGAATCTAATTAAGCAAACGGTTGAAGAGAACCTCAAACCAGCAGAGCTGAGGGAACAATAATGCATGAATCACCGCGAATCTCCGTCACTCTGTTTGGGCTAAGTAGCGTCCCATTGAAGTTCCGGGAACAGACGGCGTTTGCTGTGCAGCGGGAGGCGGCATCGCCAAGGTTCGCTTCGAGTGGACGAGATCCTTCATATTGTCCCTTATCTCCGTGGCCGACAGCACAGAAACGTGGCGCTGGACGGTGGTGATTTACTAACCGCCGAGTCTCTTCCCCGCAAACTGCTGTTCCGCGCTTCGTACTCATCCATTCTGCCAAAACCGCTGCTGCTCCGCAGTCACTCGTTTTGCTGAGTCCCTTCGAAGAACATAAGCTCTTGTACTCGAGTCAAACTTCTTGTCATAGGGAACATTTGTTTTTGTTTTGCAGGATGACGTCGGAACGCGGAAAACCGTACGAGGACATCGACCTTAAGCTCAGCCGCACATGAAATACATCAACAAAACCAAAATGCCCACGTTAGAGCAGTTCATATATTCTTTTGGGGTTCTTAAAAAATAATCCTCTGTCTTGCCTTGTCCCTCGGGCTGAAGGTTATCTGAGGTGGAGAAGTATATCACAGCGAATGCCTAGGGCTGTGCGTGGAATATGTTGAGATGGAAAGTGATGTTTTGAAATGGAGAGAAGCAGTATGAGTGCAATGTTTGTTTTGGAGGTTTCAGGGTTGAGTGCGTGGAGAGGAGGAGGAACCTCACGTTGTACCTTTGATCAGATATTTCAGCGGAAGACGAGGAGGAACGGCTTTGGCGAGCGAGATAAAGTCGTACGCAGATTCCAGGTCACTCGGCAGGGCGGAACTGCAGCTTTAGATGCTCACGGTTCCTGGTTCAAACCCCATCTTACTGTATCGCCCTTGGTTCTGCTGGTAAAACACTACAGTAAATATTACCCAGCTGTACAAATGACTGCTGTTATAGGGGACAAAAAAGCTCAATGTTTAAACAGTAAATAAACAAATTTAAAAAGAACGTTTCGGAGTGTATCGCCTGACAGCGCCGTGTGTGTGAACGCGTACATTCCGAGACTAAACCGACTACTAGTTTATCTCACGGAGACAGTTACAGATGACTTCTGGAACGTCACCCTCAAATATGCAGCTGCTGTAAAGTGTAAACAAGCCGTGGGACCAGTTTGCAGGTCTTCTCAACGTCACCTGGTTTATTTGTTATTAACATCCCAGGTTTCGCACGTTTGCCCCCCGTCCCCCAGTCTCTGCTAAGATAGACGTGGACCGTGATGCCAACACTGCCTAGTGTTACTCCAGCCAGCTGCACCTCACAGGACCAGACCTGTTTTACCGGAGGGGCTGGGGCCCGGAGGCAGACAGGGCTGGAAACCTGGCGCCTTCGCGAGTTTCTCACAGGTCTGCTCAGCAGATGTTTTCATATGAGAGGTTTTGCAAGTGCCATGTTGAAAATGTGCAGGTGTGTCCTCTACCTGAGCTGTCTGGTGCACATCTTACGGGGTGTTTCAGCTCTTGCGAGCCACCGTCTCAGTCGCGGAGACGTAGACGGAACCACTGCTGTCTTCCATCGAACTTCATTTCAGTGCAGGAGGCAAAGGGCAAACAGCGGTCTGCAGCAGTCCAGTCCATAGCAGATCTCACACACACACACACACACACACACACACACACACACACAGCTCTGAGTCACAAGTTCACCTGGAATTGCTGTGGGAATTCTGGAGGAAAACAGAATACCTGGGTTACAGGGAACAGCTGCAAACTGTGTCTGGATTCAATCCAGCAGCCCTGGAGGGGTGAGGAGACATTACTGAATCCTACAGGGCACCTTACTTGTTATGTGACCCGAGTGCCTACAAGTTATTTTTTCAGGATGATAAAGTGAACAAAAACAAACCTTGAGATATCAGCAGCTGCTTGGCAGGATGTTCTCGCCCCATGAAGAATAGCATGAAACCACCTGAGGGGTCCTGCTGGATGTTGTAAGGCCAGTGAGTGATAACAAGAACAAGGCCGTGCAAAGACCAAAACAACTCGAAGATGGGAAAGCGCGGCTCCTCTAAGTGCTCTGGGTTTCTTGCTAACCTCCACACAGGATGATGAACCCGGACACTGGGGTGGGAGGAATGGTGGTGGTGGTGGTTTGGGGGTTAATGTCAACCCAAAGTTGTGAGCGGGGAGAACTCTACGCTGATGTTTGCTATTGCTGACAGAGCCAGATCTATGTAAAGAAAAGCATAGTGATGTCACCAACAACGATTCCCTCCTATCTTCCCACAGCAGACTGATAGATCTGAGGGATCGATATGGGTCAGATTCCTCTTTGAGTGACGTGTCACCGCAAAACCCTCAACTTCTTAGGCCTGTGCCAGAGATACATGCTGACGGATCGACGCCTTTGCGCCCAGACAGAGTGGGGAGGTTGCAACTTGCGTGTCTGTATTGTATTTTGAACCCAACAGGGACGGTGGTCAAACACGCAGCTTCGGCGCCGTCTCAGGACAGCCAGTCCCGCTCAACTGATGCGATTCCCCAGCACTCAGATTTGATAGTTCCTCTTAAGAAACCCGGAGAAAGCGTGATCCCTGTTTTCAACCCGAGACGGGGGCAGAAAGCGCCGTCTTAACGCGAAGGCGCAACTTTTCAAAAACATATCACCGCCTGACTGGCTTCGGCACTCAATGCCAGAACCCTGGGCTGTAATTTGGGTCCCCTGGAAATCCCTGCAACACCTCCGCAGGGCCTGCACTGCTTTTATAGCAATACTTATCACCGCGCCATTAGACAGAACCTGTCCCCTTCGCTGCAGCTGTGCCTGAGATTAGCCACCTGTGCCACCATCCAGCGGCACAATAAAAAGGTGTAAAAGGCTGGCAGGCGAACAAATAAGCGATAGTCATTCTTCACCATTCCCCGCGATGGCCCCTTTCTTCTGTGCGGAGGGGAATCTAATTGCTGATAGCAGGAGCCTCTTGCGGGCACTACATAGGGATGAGCTCCAGCGCGAGGTATTCA
This sequence comes from Arapaima gigas, assembly GCA_900497675.1. Classification (NCBI taxonomy): domain Eukaryota; kingdom Metazoa; phylum Chordata; class Actinopteri; order Osteoglossiformes; family Osteoglossidae; genus Arapaima; species Arapaima gigas. The sequence goes on from UFQX01000243.1 coordinate 55,405, forward strand.
TTAAATTCCCCGGCAGAACTGGAGCCGCTGCCGAGCCCATTAAGGTGGTGACGGGCTCCCGCGGGGTCAACAGGTCAAACCGTGGAGAGATTGCCTAATGGCCGGCAACACACCGAGTGTCTTTAATTATTTCGAGCCGGAGGAGAGAGGATCCGCGTGGGTCGATGGGCTCTCGACGACAAGGGTCTGCACTACTGCCGGATGGGCCGCGGAGGTCCCCGTCCAGGTTAATCCCTGCCGGTCTCACCGTGACTGCGGCGAAGCGGGACCAAATCAAAGGTGGACCCATAAAAACAGCCGAAAAGGTAAACAAACACAAGTGCGGCGGCATGTAGCGTAGCGGTGAAGGAACCGCATTTGCGAGCAGAGGTTTCCAAATCAAGGTTTCTCACTCCCAAGATGGGGATTCAGCAGGAGATGGTGTGATAGAAACATCCAGCGACTGACTGCGCCGTTCTGGGTATAACTGTCGCGGCGAAAGGTCCTCATAAGTGCTGCTCGGTTCAGTCGACGTCCTGCAGGCGAATTTAAACTATACGATCGTGACATTTTGGTTAAAGCTGGGCGAGAAATGCTCACCGGGTCACCGGGACCTGCACTGAGAAGCAGTGGGGTTTCCATTTCCAACTGAATTATCCATCTGTGAAGCTTGTTGCAAAAGTGTCTGTGTGGTTTCTGTGACGTTACTGGCCATCTGCTTATTGCAACCAATGACCTGGGCGGTGACCTGCGGGGGGTGACCTGCGGGGGTGTGCAGGGGGACGAGTCTGATTTACATCGAGATGTTTGACGGTTGCCGCAAAACAAGTCTGGAGATGTCATACAAGCAGCATCTGATGAGCACATGTCACCACAGTAAATATAAACACTGCTGTTCACAGCTTAGCAGATGCTTTACTCCAAAATGCTCGCGATCGTGGTTTCCGAAAATCCGGCAAAAATCGGACCAAATCATTTCTAGTGCGTTTTTCACGTGCGAGTGCCACGCTAACCAAGAATAACTCTGCAAAGGCACTTATTCCAGTGCAAAATTCCTCAGCCGCTTTGTTTCTCTGCTGGCGGGAGAAAATGTCAAGTGAGAAAAGTGGTGCGAAATCAGGACCAAGTGGAGGAACAGACGTGATTTCACAGACACCGTTTGCCAGCAGGGGCTACGTGAGCACAAACCGCAATCTGTGTTTGCTGCATGAAAGCTGCGGTTTCTGCTCTGAAAAGGCAGCGAGAGAGACCGGATCTACCGACTGCAGCCGGCAAACTGCGGATCGAGCCCCGTCTTCCTGACTACGCGAACCGAGCCCAAATCTGCACGGCGCGGCTCTCCGGCGCGATCCTAACAGGCGAGGGCCGAAGCCGCGGCGGGTCGCGTCTGCGGAAACGGACACAAGGGTCCCGCACCTGAGCCACACGCGTCTCGCACACCTGGGTCACACCCCGGCTGCGTCAGCGCAGACACGCGAGGCCTCTGACAGCCTGGATCGGCCTTCAGGGGGCCTGTTAACCCGCCGGGGTCTCTTCCAGCCGACGGCTCTCGGCGGTTCCTCAAAAAGAGCGATTTGTAAGGGCAGGGTGTTTCCCACAATCCCTCGCAAATACTGGATCAGTGACACGTAAATGCAGCTGTTCTGCTGCCATTGCCATGTACAGCACTGCACTCGGCCCAGTTTGCCCACCGCTTGCCACGACTTCCGTACGTTTATTAGGGAAACGGGGATAAGGGGCAACAAACAAGCATTTGTTTTTATGGCTGCGATTCATTTTTGTTGTTGAGGACGTTCTCAAAATGTGTTGTATGAATAAATTAAAAATGAACAGATCGACATAAAACGAATAGCATTTTAGTCAAGCAAATACAGTAAAACGTACTTGAAATGCACTTAATGAACATCTATGTAAACGCAAAGGTGACATTTATCAGGACCTGTTGTCATGCAATGCTGGACACGACAGGCTTTGTCTGTAACTTGAAGACAGATACGAGTGCAAACTTTGAGACGCGGTTTGTAAAGTCCAAGACGCCGCCAAAACACACCTGAACAACCTGTGCCTTATAACAGCTGCGAGGAACAGTAGGATTAAATGGAGCAGCAGATATGGTGCTTTGGTTGCAAGGATCAGACTGACGTGTCATTTATTTATATTTCAGCAAAATTATACGTGGATGGTGAGGCAGGCAAAACAATTAATAAAAGTTTCAGGAAGGACGTGGAAAGACACGCAGTCGTGCGACTATAAGAAAATGACACGGACAGAATGTGCTTTCTGGTATGCGGATCTTTTTTTAGTTTTAACAACACAGTCGCTGCCCACTTTCTTAGGAACACCTGTACCGACTCACACGGTCGTGGCAGCAGCAAAGTGTATAAAATCACGCCGTCGTGGGTCATGAGCTTCAGTGAATGTTCACCTTAAACATCAGAGTGGGGGCAGGGATGTGATCCAAGTGACTTTGACCATATCATGCTTGTTGGGGCCAGACAGGGTGGTCTGAGTATTTCAGAAACTGCTGCTGTCCTGGGATTTTCGTGCGCAGCTGTCTCCGGAGTCACACAGAATGGTGGGAGAAACAAAAAACTTCCAGTGAGAGGCAGCTCTGTGGGTGGAAACACCTTGTTGATGACAGGTGACCGAAGACAGGTAACTCAAATAACCACTCTTTACAACAGTGGTGGCAGAAAGGCATCTCTGGATGCATGACACATCAATCCCTGAGTCAGATGGGCTACACAGGGACGATCACGTCGGGTTCCACTCCTGTCAGCCAAGAACAGGGAGCTGAGGCTACAGCGGGAACCGGCTCATTGAAACTGGACAGTTGAAGATTGGAAAAACGTCACTTTGTCTGACGAGCCTTGATATGTGCTGCAACACGCAGATGGTCAGGTCAGAATTTGGTGCAAACAACATGAAGCCATGTGCCCAACCTGCCTTGTGTCAACAGTTGAGGCTGGCGGCAGTGGTGTAATGGTGTGGGGAGTGTTTTCATGGCACACATTGGGTCTGCTAGTACCAATTGAGCAGCATTTGAATGTCACAGCCGCAAACTGGCCACATTTTATGGCCACTTCCAGCATGATAATGCGCCATATCACAAACCACAAGTTATCTAAAAATGGTTCCATGAGCATGAAAATGATTTCAGTGAACTTCCGTGGCTCCCCAGTCACCAGATATGAATCCAACAGAGCACCTTTGGCATGTAGTAGAACGGCTGATCGGCAACACGAATGCGCAGCTGAAAAATGCGCAGAACTACGTGATGTGACCACGTCAACATGGACCAGGATCTCTAAGGAATGTTTCCAGCATCCTGATGAATTCATGTTATGAATTCAGGCTGTTCTGAGAGCAACGCGGGTCCTACCTAGCAATATAATTGTGTTCCTAATAAAGTGGCCAGCCAGTGTATTTTATGCTGTCGGCAGTTTGCCGTCGGTTGCAATACAGTTGATGTGGTGCAGTGGTTGACATCGGTGACCTGCAGCGCTTGTCCGCATGGACGTGGGTTGTAGTCTGGCTCAGCTTGTGTTGGGTTTACATGTTTTTTCCATGTTTGTGAGGTAACTTAGGAATAAATTTCTGGGTGCTTCTCCTTCTGGCTTTGTTGTGACAACAGCAGTAAAAATGTAGCCCACTTCTCCATTTCCTCCTCTCCGTCCGCAGATTGGAAAGCATTAACTACAAAGGCGTAGCCCGACTGTCCGTTCAGTGAGCTCACGGGGCCCCACCTCCGATGTTAATGACCTTTTCCAGCAAGCTCCTCTCCACCCTGAGTGGGAGCTGAGAGCTGGAAGCCGCGACGTGAAGGTAATTGGGAGGATCTGATACCGATTCTGGAACTTCTGTACAAAATGGGCTGCGTGAGTGAAGAAGACCCTCTGGTGGGTCCTTTAGTAAACAGGTCATGAGACGCTCATATCCAACAGCTTCTAGCGGGAAGTGACCAATAAAAGTGACATCGCCACCAGCACAACCAAACAAACATTCAGGCTGGGATCAGCTGCGCCTTCCCAGCTGGGAGTGGGAGCATCTTGTGCCCAAGCACTTTATATACTTTCAGGGCCCTTAGCGTAAAGGGACATTTGGCTTGGCTTCCGACAAACATGCGTGAAAAGCTCGACATGATTAATGGCCGGTGAACGTGCACAATGGCCGGAGCGTTTAAGAGGCCGCTCCGCTTCCATAAATCAAAACGTGCATGAAAGGGGAAGGCTGTAATGAACGGCCGGGCAGGAAGCTGTCATCCGTAACACGCTGTAGACAAAGTTTTAGCATGATAAATGGAAGTGGAGTCTCCGTGCTCTGTCCCATTAGGTGGGGCGTAGAAGACAGGCTCTCAAAAAGCGCCTTATCTCTTTTTTTTCCCCCCTTTGAGAAACATTCTGTTATTTCGCTGTCCTAGAAATGGCAGCGCTAAATTATATCATGATATCAGTGAAGATTTGTTTAGAATATTTAAGCTGCCCCTACAATCTCGTCAGTGTCCTACACACACTTAGTCTCACACACACACACACACACACACACACACACACACACACACACACCAACCTTTGACAATATATAAAATTTCACAGAAATTGCGCGCAGTTGATTTTCTTTGCTATTAACACACTTGTCACATTTAATTGAAAGCGAAAGTGGGCAAGGAGGCAAACAGGTACACAGTCGGCTTGGTGATTCAGGTCCAGCAGAAAAGCGAAGCGATCCGCAGATAGACCAGAAGGGCGGGTGACTGGTAACGTGAGACGGGCTCGCGGTTGAGCGTGTTGCGTCGTGAACGTGGGAGACACACGCTCGCGCTCCAGTGTAGCTCCCAGTAAATCTAAACTGGCTTTTTAATAGCCGGGGTAATGAGACGAATGAGCAGCGGCGACTGCGCCGGCTGCGCGGCGTGAGCCAGCCATCTGATTGGATTAGCCACGGCGTGCAGGAGCAGGCCAGCGATGTGATTGGATTAGCTGTGCCGTGCACAAGAAGCCAGGAATGTGATTGGATTAGCTACTCGCTGCCCCAGAGGCTCGTGTTTTCGGCCCCGTCGACCCCAACAGGTCCTCTGTGTCTCGTCCCAACTGCTGCCGCAATTGCAGATTGACCTTGTGTAGAAATAACTTTTTTTGTCTGTAAATAAAAAGCTTCCTTCGCTACTCTCATATTTTTTGGGGGAAATGTTCCAGAAGGTTCTTCTGATCAGCTCTGGTAGAGCAACTGCAGTGCAGTAGTGTGGAAAACCACAACCCTTGACTGGAATTATTGGTAATGGATGGACAACAATATCCACAAAAAACCCTATAAGTACAGGGACCAAAAGCCGCGTGCCACAGTCACACATATCATGAGATATTTTTCCTTTCTGTTCTCCTAAATAACAGCGTCACGTGTGGTAGACGCCGAGGGTGAAGAGTCATGCAATAGGCTCCGTACCAGTGATGCCTGTGTGAGAGGTCGCTCCGGGGAGCCGGTCAGAGGCGCCCGGGTCCAGTTGAGGCATCTGCTTTGTGTTGGCTGTGGCACAGCTGTGCTGTCAAGAGTTCCTGACGTGGCCCTGAGGATGGACTGCACTCCAGAGCTGAAAAGAATTGCTCCGTTGTATTAAAAAGCGACAAAGAAAAGAGCACTTGACTGGCGTGTGCAGCACTCCAAACTGACTAGCTGCTTCACACCTGCAAATGCCTGTTGAAATCAGAATCTATTCACAACACCTCTAGTCAACCAGCGGAGCGCTGGGTTAGCAAGAACAAGGATGAAAAAGGTGAATTCCTGTGGCCTCCTGCTTATTGTGACCCTATTGCATTCACACCGAAACAAGATTTTTTTTCTCCCATTTCATTCTCTCAAAATAAACGATCCTGAACCAGCCTGACTTGTGCGAAGGCAGTTCTCCCATCGTCCTTTTCTTATCATTGATCAAGCAGGAGGTCTTCCTCAAATTTTCGCTCTACTTCTCAACCCCCCGCTATTTCCTTGACTGACACTAACTACCGTACCACTAACCGAAATGGCACCGTTACCGTCTCGATGCGGCGTGTGAGAGAGATAGTGAGTCCCAGTGGCAGCAGCCTGTCTGCACCACGCAGTCCGGAGGCTCTTCTTCAGCTGATGTCTTGAGAGCTAAGATCTGTGAGGAAGGAGGAAAAAGACATAAACAGCTTAAATGTTGCCGCTGTCGAGTCGCGACAACTTTAAACGTCTCAGAGCACATATGAGATGCTGTGCTGGGCGCCATTCTGTCAACAAAATGCCAAATGGAAAAGTAACGGGAGAACCTCCAAGTCACCTTCTGTCTGAGTAATCCACTTTTTCGTCATTTGCTCAATTGACGAGGCTTGTTAATGTCTTTCCCTGAAGACCTTCTGGGCCTCCTCCTCTAACCTCATTTTGGTAAATCCATGTGATCGAAACTGCTTGTGTGAATTCGTGCTGGACAGATGGGTCATTGTGAGCGTGGACCTGGGAGGGAGAGAGTAGGACTGGTGTGATTGGTAACTGTTGCCAGTCGATCTGGGCCACAAAACGACACCCAAGCTGCATGCGAGCGGGACCTTCTCTCTCCGAGAAAACCTTCCATTTCCAATGCCAGTTCTCCGGCGGAGTGGAAACCGCACACGTTGAAATGGCTGGTTTGTTAAATGCGAGAGGTCTTTTCATTCCTTGGCTTTGTGGAAAGCGTGGCCGTGGAAATCGGTGGCATGATGTTGACTTCATGTTCAAAATGATAATGATGATGATGGTGATCATCATCAGTGTGGGTGGCCTGCAGAACAGGAGTAACAGGAGCTATTAATAAGTGTCCATAGCCAGTGATTCAGGCCTTCTGTCTCCACCCACACCACCCACCCCTCTCCCTTTGATCCTGTCAGCCTCGACTACTGTAATGATCAGTTATTTCAGATTCACAAATTATATATTCAGTTTTCATGATTTGTTTTTTGGTTTGTTCTTTTGTGCCTCCATCTGCACGTGAATATTGTCTCTTTTTTTTTGGCTTTTCCAGTTCATTTTCCAGAACAGCATCTATCAGGCATGGAAAGATCATTAAAATCACAGTTGGCTACAAATAAAGGAATGAGGTGACCTTAAGGGTGTTGAAGATAAATGTGTCCCCTCTAGGAAGGGTCTGAACTAAGACAATATCAACCAAGGAAGGGTCTTCAGACAGAACTGCACGGTGGGTCATTACACACCTCTCGAGTGCTCCCTTCAGGAGCACCTGAACGCGGACGTCTCCGACTGCAGACCAGGGACCTGGTAAAGAAAACGAGACTGATGTCTGATTTATTAAACCTAATGCTCTGTGATAATTTTGCCATCTATATCACTCGTGTGGCCTGACTTTAGGGTACTTTCAGAAAATCATTATAAACAACAGCTCGCCGGAAATGAAATGGCCTTGAACCTCCGTTGTTTGCAACTGCTATGGGTTTATGGCTCAGTTGCTTTTCTGGGAATGTAAAATTCCTACCAAGTCCTAAATCTCATCCGTTTTTTTCTCATGAAGTGTTCAGCTATCTGGATTACTTCTGCTGCACGTTCATCTTGTGCGACGCTCTCTACTCACATGCACCAAGCACAAAGAATATTTTTGAAAGGATCACTCAGACTTTGTGCTCTTTTTAGCACGTCCGTTTCTCAAAACTAACCTTAGGGGACTATCCTCATTTTCCACACAAGTTGCTCATACACGGAATGTTTCCCATCTCACGGTCGCTACCAGACACTCCTTGGTCTTTTTTCCCCAGTGCCAGGTAGCCCTTGGCCTCCTTTGCTGCAAAAGTAGTCATTTTGTAGATGTAGAACATAGGGCAGGTGATGGAGCTCTGTGTACGGCTGCCATCGTTTGTTCTGCAGTCCTGCTTCACGTTCAGGTCGTGATGGAAAGACAGATGCTCAAGGTTGTTACAAACCCAAACTAAGTTTCACTGAAGCTTCCCGAGTGTCAGATCTAGATCAGAGGACAAAATGCCAAGAATTAATCTGTTACTAAAAACATCATAAAACTGGTTCAGAAACTTTGTACAATTATTATTGTTATTATTATAAATTATGGGGAAAACGCTGACAGTTACTTTCCCTTGACCAAAACCAAGAAAATGACACGACGAACAAAGGTAAATTGAAATTCTATTTCGAGGTCTAAATTGTGAGCGGCAGGGGTGGGGGGCGAGATGGCAAGTTCATGCCTGGGGGAAAACGTTTTCCCATTAACCCACCGCGATCGGCTGCCGTCAAAGACAAAAGCCCTAAGAGCCATTCTAACGCCATCTGAGGCAGAGCACCGGCCGCCACACTATACCCGCTCCCTCCTCAGGGACGTGACGCGCAAATGAAACCTGGTGGTCTCCTGGCTGATCGCTACCCTACTTTCCAAGGAGACCGACTCCTTCATGCTGTACGACAGGCCAAAGACTCTTACGAGGCCTGAAACCGGAGTGACGAGCGACGGGAGAACCTCCAAGTCATCATCCGTCTGAGGAACCCACCAGCTGGACCGAGTGAATCCAGGTGCGAGATCATGACGATAAGTTCCATTAACCATTTTTAACTCATTCACTATTAATCCATTATTTTGTTGTCTCTTGCAGGTCTTGTCTCTGGGTGATACCTGTCCCCAGACCGTTCTTATGAGATGAATTGTGAGGACATGAGATGGGAAACTAAGTTCGGGGAGGTTGTCTCTTAGTCATCTAGGCAAGTAGTAAGGTTTATTTGACCCTTTACTAGCGTTCTTTCCTCTCTAATTGAGAGGAATGGCTGACAACTGTTGACCTTTAAACCACGTCAAAACAGTCGAGGTAGAAACTGTGAAGAACAGTGAAAGTCGAGGGCGGCCCCTTGAAGGGACCTGAGGGTGTTGGACGTGACTGGGTGTGCAATTACCCGGCTCTGCAGCCTTAATGCACCTTCGCTCTACAAGAGAATCTTCTGCTAGCTTTTTATTGGGTTTCCAACCCTGAAAGAAGGAAAAACAATAACGTTTGCACTGACTGCGCCTGAGCCACGTATCTGGGACAATTTTGGCAGACGGCGGATGATGGTTTCACGTGGGACCTTCTCCTTCCCCACGGCCGCAGCAGGGGACTATTTCACACAATTGACTTGCTTTGGGCCGTCGTCAGGGTGGCGGAGCTGAACAATCAATAACGTAGACAGGGACACACCAGTCTTCCCACAGCGCTGCTGCCCGTCGGCTAAAGGACTGTGGTCAAACACCAGAGGCGAAAGATGATGAATGAATGGATCCTCCTTCACTTTAATGAAAATGAGGTTTGGGTTAAAAAAAAAATGGCAGACAGCAGTCAGAAATGCACACCTTGTTTCAGAAAGTAGCTCCTAGCCTCCAAAAACACGCAGCCAGTCTCTACTACAGAGAAATACCCTTCTCCCCCCTCAAAAGGAGGCAACAACGGGGGGTATCGTCTACTGTTTCCCCGGGTGCGACTTCTTGTTTTGGGTGAAAGGATCCTTCTCGGGATCTTGGCTGTGCTGCGGCTTTGGATTTAATGCTTTGCACAGCAAATGGAGTTTCATTCAAATGGGTTATGAATCAAAACAACTTTGTTCGCTCTGGAGCGAAGGTTTTAATTCCATTACCTTTGGACTGTTATCTATTCGCTTGTTTGTTTATTTTCTTGTTCTGGCAAACAGCAATGTAGGTGGGAATTGTTTGCAAAGACAAACAGCTTTTCACAGATCTCGCCATGGCACAGATGCTCGTGTGAATGTGGAAAAAAAAATGTTGAAAAACACTTTTTTGTTTGCCATTAAGAAATAAATGCTTCGAGCAAGCATTTTTTTCATGTTTCCCATGTAACTATTCAGATTTCATCCAAAAGAGAAGTTTTTAATTTTTTTAATGTTTTGTTGTGATAAAAATAATCATCTTACATTAACAAAAGAACACAGAAGCAGCCTCGGGAAGAAACAGTTGAGCAGCACAGCAGCACCAAAAGCACACGGAATTAATGTTGACATCAGAAACCGAACGACTGCAGATTCTTCAGGGTTTGCTGGAAATCGCACAACACACAGTGAATGTAAATACGCAGGGAAACGCAGCCCCCCGATTGCGACCGACGTTTCCGTTCCGGGCTGGGCGTCAAAAACAGGCGATTTCGGCCACACTTTTGTCCCACGTGAAAAAAGTCTCGTCCTCAAAGCAGCTCTGAAACGGAGACTCTCTAGATGGGTGAAAGCGAGAAAAAAAACTCTTCAGAAATTCGGCTATTCGTTCTCCCCGGCTGCCTCCCGTGGAATAACGGAAGGAACGCCGTCGTCCCGGTGAAATAGCCGGTCCGTAGACTGTAGTCGGGCCACGTTCGAAGTAACCCGAGGCTCGCAAACCTCACCCTGCCTGACACCGAGAAGCGGCGCTCGGCAGCCAGCCACAGGTCACAGCCAGTGTTTATGGAGACACCTGAGAGTAGACACCTGGAGGCTTTATTCTTTCGGGCTACAATAAGCAGCCTACTTGTGGGATGCATAACACCACGACTATTAAACATCCCCGCCTATAAGAAGTAACGTGGGACGGCTCAATCTTATCGGGTCTTATTATCCGTCCAGAACTCATTACAGTCAAGGATGACTCGGCTTCAGGTCTTCTCCGTGGAAGGATCAAATGTTATAAGCACGTCCTGAATGGAATGAGAAGAAAATTCCTTATCCTCATCCAAACGGGCCGATGACGGCCAAGCCGGTGCTTGATCTAAAGAGTCCGGCGTAAACAGGTACAGAATAAGGTAAAGCATATAATTCCACGAATGGATCAAAAGATCTAGATGAAGAAATGTCTTGCATCGTCTTCTTTCAAAATCCCTATTTGAAGTGTTGCTTTCCATCCAAACGTTCAAGCGGCCCCCATTACACCGCGGGACACAGCTGCACCACACTGCAGTTTCCCAGCCCTTTTCTCTGCTTTTTCACACAGTTCCTGTTTTCACATGGATTTCCTGCAAATAAACCACATTCCCCACACACTATTAAGAATTTCTGTGAAATTTTATATATTGTCAAAGGTTGGTGTGTGTGTGTGTGTGTGTGTGTGTGTGTGTGTGTATTTGGGAGTGCAAAGTTAAATCTGTGTTCCCATCACTTGTAGCTGTCGCCTTGCAGTTTGTAGCTCCAGGCTACAAATTTGATTCATATTTTCAAGTGATTTATGGATTTATCTGGCATCATATTCCAAAGTGACTCACAACGTCCAGCTGCTTGCAGTGATTTATGCAGCTGGGAAAATGTTCACAGGAGCAGTTAAATGTAAGTCCGTCGCTCGATGGTCCGACAGCAGGGGTTGGGTTCCGCTCCAATCACTGCACTACCTCCCGACTCCCTTACTGGAAACGCTCTGAGATGTAATTTTGACTTTCAGAAGCGGGTTCCTGTGGTGTCCCACCCCAACTAAGCAGCAGGTAGTTCTTCTAATCGGCGTGTGAGGAGTAACAGAAATGGGCTTTTGCGTCAACAGTGGTTTTCTGTAAGAAGCTCCTTGGACAGCTAGTCAAATGTGATCAGCGGGTTTATTGACAGAACGGGCCACGGGGGCCCGGGGTGTCTCTGACGCGTCTCAGAGCTGACAGCGGTGAGGGGAATTGAGTCTCGCAGGACTAGCAGCAGGGCCTCGGGAGGCACGGCGCTGAAGGGGTTAGTTCCCAGGGAGCTGATGCTTTACAGAGGAGGAGGAGGCCACAAGAAAACCTATTAGCCTCCGGGGTATTTAGGAGCAGCTAAATTCGGTTCATCTGCAAACCGCAGTCCTCATCTGTCTCTCACTATCTTCTCCACCGCAAACTTCTCCAACAGGAAAGGACCAAGAGTTGGGGTATTGAAGATGAAGCCCACACTCGCAGCATCACCACACGTAGCCTAGAACTTCACACCGGCCTCAGCGCAGGTGCAGCAGTCAGCGGCTTCCTTTCCCCCCCAGTATAAAACACACACAGGCGTTCTGCACTGTGTAAAAGGCTGGAATTTGAAAGGCACTCTTGCCACCTTCCACACCCAACACAAATATTATCCCTGGCTCCCGTGACTGGCGACCGCTCGCATCCTTCCAGTGCTTATCTCCCCCTCCAGACCCGTGTTCTGTTTTCCAGGGGGCTTCGGGTTTGCGTCGGGTTCTGTTGGGCAGGCAGGGGGTGGCTTTCCTGTTCTCACAGCCCTCAAGAGCTTAACACCTCGAGAGCCGAGCGGCAGCCCCTCCCCGGATGTCGTGCGCTGCCTCATTAGCGGTGGGATTACACACCAGGCCCAATTAGGCCTCCTGTTTGGCTCCATGCCCCCCCCCCAAACGCCACAGCGCTGCTTCCCCGCGTAGCTCTGTTCCCATGGCGACACCGTATTCTGAAGCCTGACTCATTCGGGGTTTGAAAAGGTGCCTCGGAACATCGGCCGAGTTCGCTACCGCCTCCGTATCTGGGTTGGATGAAGCTTACGAGACTCCGTGCCGCCGAGGCCTGGAGAAGAACACGCTTCTAAAGGACTCGCAGTCAGTGAAGCTCTGCTGTAACGTTTCGCCTTCACTTGCCGTGTAAAGAGGACTCGGTTTCCCGTCCGTCGCTGTACACGCTGGGACACGGGACCGACGGCTTTCTAACTCAGGAAGCCGTTTGGACTTTGGAGTTTGCTTCTGCTTCAAAACTTTTATGGAACTGTCTAACAATTCAGACAAATTATACAGACCATAAAGACCACAATTCCATGTGAACCAACGTTATTTTTTTCCCCAGCATCGGAAACCGATTTAATTCTTGGGGAAAAAATAAAATTTTTTTAAACTCCTTTGTCTAATTTATTTGTTTTCTTTTCACCAAGGCAGCAGGATTAAACTTTGCGCTCCACTCTTATAAGAAGAATGGCAGGTATCGCAGTCATTTGCATGATTTATAACTGGTTGTGAATGAAAATCATTTCCCCACAGTCCACATACATTGCAGGCTAACGTGCCACCGAAAAGCAGCTGAGCCGTTTTCCTTCTAAACCACCCGAGTGTCCTGGATGCAGACCGATGCCCCCGTTGAGTCGTCGACGTCCTTCATCTTGATAAAGTTATTCCAATAAAACAAACAGGTTCGATCCCATTTCCCCCCTGTGGACTCTGTGGGCTAATGGGCCCGTCTGACGCTCAGAGCCGCAATGTCTGTCTGCTCCGGTTCCATTTCAGCAAGCAGCGAAGTATAAATTACTTTCTGAGAGGATTAACTTTTGCTTCTTGCTTTTCTGTGCATGTTCCAAAGAAGAAGCCATGAAGGCTATTTATACGAGAGCTGAACACAGCCAGCGAATATCACGTAACTGTTTTGGATGGACACCCTCGCATATCGGGATCCAACTGCGGATGAGCAAGAGGAAGATTTGCGACGGATGGTTTCCGAAGCTTCCAAACTGACTCCCCCATCCAGTTCTATTTCCATGAGGGACAACCTGCATTCAGACACTAAACATTTCCTGGCAACACAAAGCCGGGGAAGTGAAACCTGTCCGACTCGCAGCCCCCGAGTCCTGAGGTTAGTAGGTCTCATTTAGGGTGATTTGCCGCTCTTTGCTCCAGCAGGAAACCCCCGCGGGCCAGACTGAGACGGACATGTGAGCCTGCAGCTGTTTCGACTTATGATGCTCCTGCCTGATCGCAATTTTGTGCTTCTGTAAGACAAATACTGTCGCTCATCGCGGCTGCCTGTCTGTCGCTGTAGCCTCGGAGACCACAGCAGCAGAATGAGACGGAGCTCAACGCGTTTCCCCGACAAGCCTCCGATAGGCCTCTCAGTCAAAATTACACGAAGCGGAGGGCACAATGGGTGTGAAATGACGATTTGAAACATACGAGGGTGTCGGGTGATTTATAGACCAAATGAAGCTGCAGAACATCTGATTCAGGGTGTTGCTAACCTGCCCATCTGTCTCCAGTCTTTGTGACTGAAAAGCTAAGCTTTTCTTTTTCCCCTTGTGATTTCCAAGTGCATTTATTCTCAGCGAGGCAAAGTTGCTCTAGCGTGAGATCAATTATCCCCACCTCGCGCAATTTCTCATCGCTTTACTTCCTGCGGTTACTCTCCGGCGACTACGCGGGCCGCTCTCTAACTCGCGTGTTCGACCGCGCCGGCTCGTTCGTATCATTTGCTTCGCGGATCGGACATCTGGAGAAACGCGATGGGTGGGGAGGGTGAAAAATGAGCCCCGTGCCCCGTATTCCGCTAACACGTCCTTCACAGGAGAGCAAGGTGCTCGCCCCAGAATGGTGGAATGAATGACTGCACCATCCTGTCTGCTTGCAGGGCATCGGGAAAGCTAGCCACGCTCCTCGGGAATGACCTCCTGAAGGGCTTCCTCTGATGAATGGAGAAGGATGGAGCTCTGACCTCTGATTTCCAGCATCGTTCACAGATCTAAAACAGGTTGGCTTCGTGCGCGAATTACAGCCTCGGACAGGAGGTCTGGTTTTTATCATTTATTATCATTCCACCGTTCTGCTGCCAATAGAGCGTTGAATTGGTGGCCTGATCATCCCGCCCGCTGATGATTATTTCAAGTCGCCCTCAGGTCCGCGGCCACGCCGCGCGATATGGGGATTAGATAAAATCTCTCCGAAAACGAAAGCCAACAACACCGCTGAGGTCTGGTCACGTGCAGCCAGTTGGTTAAGGAATATTTACCTAAAAGCCTGGAGAGAGAAGACTAGAATATACAGCTGCTGGTAAGAACCAGCGTTGTGACTTCTTGGCGATTTTTGTTGAGTTTTGTATTTATGCTGTGTACTTCTGCTTGGTTTATGAGGCTTGTTGGCTCCCTTGTTTTCTTAGTATGTAGCACCGATGCTTGTTATATTTCGGTTTTCCAACATGGGACAAAAATAAATAAACTGAGCAGCAGATCCTCCCACACTCCCGCCCCACCTGCTGCAGTACCTGCGTCCTGCCAGCCGTCCATCCAGCTCCCCTCATCACGGCCTCAGATGAAATGATTCCTTCTACAGTCAGTAGTTCACAGGCGTCTGGAGAAACCTCTGGATTGCGGCCGTTGAAAACTGGAAATTTATTTTCACGCTAAATTTCATTCGCAAGTAAACTATTTTTGATTCCAGCAGAGGTTCCTCATCTGCGACACGTTCACCTCAATGCTTACTGGAACTAACATCCACCGGCGAACCCTTTGCCCATCTGAGTTCAAACCTTAACCCAACACAGTTTAGAAGCCAGAACGTCTGTTAACTGTGTCATGAAATCATGACGGGTACAAAAGAGGTAAAAAAGGTGATCGAGGTGGACTGAGCTGAACTGTTCCTCACTGTGGTCCGGAGACAACTCTGTAACTTGTGGACAAAGGCTACCGCCGTGGTTCACCTGAAGGGGACAAGATTCCACCAGGTGGAAAGACAAATACTTGAGTAGGACAACTGCGTAATGAATTTCTCTGAGGGTCAGCGAGCTCCTTTCCCAGAGAGGACGCAGCGCAGGCCATATGGAGGCTGCCGGGCTGCATTTCCACCTCTCCTGCCCATAGGGAGCCTTGGAACGTATAAGTCTGCCATCGCTACTCGACACCCAACACCCTTCCAAAAAGGCCTGCAGTGCCAGCGAGGCATCTGCCCACCTAACCGCTTAATCATCGTGGTCACACCATCACCCCCTCGACACAGGCAATTTCATTTCTCCAACTGTTCTGTACTGCGAGGCACATCTTCACCAGCAACACGGAGCACCCTGGTCTTCAAATCAGACCTTGCAGCTGTTTCCGTTTCGGTTCAGGTGTCCAGATTGCAACTTAGATACAATGAGTCACACCTGCAGTGGGATTTGCCCAGATACAAAATCTGTGGGTGTTGCTTTCAGTCCCCTCTTACTAGGAGGCCTCGGTGCTCCGTTTGTCACCGTGTATCTCAGGTGGACCCCAGAGGGGGACCAGACATAGATTTTGGGCACCGGGACAGCAGGGCCGGGAGTGGAGACCTGCCTCCTTCCAGCTCCGTACACTGATCCAAGTGGAGAACTGTATCAGCAGCACCCAGCAGAGCAGCAGGCGCAGGTCGGCCCCGATAATCTCATTCTATCTGCCAAGTGGTGAGAGACATTTTCATTTTCAGCTAATTTTGCCTGCACTGCTGGATTCCTTTAACTGGAGGTACTGCATTGTGTGCCGGAGCAGAGCTCCGGCTCAGTGGCTTTGTTCTTCTTGGAACGGAGAAGCAATTGTTTACAAAAAGGGTTTGATCTGATTGGAAGGGGGATGGAGACAACGTGACTGTCCTGTATCCTGGAGAGCTCGTGTGATTTTACTCTTAGTGACCATGGAATTCATCCCTTTCAGGGACGCCGTTCCAGGCCACGAACCGCACAGCACGGCGTCTCGTGTACTTAGCGCCATTGTCGCTGCTCTCAAACGGGGTATCGCTATTCAGCACCATGGAGCGAAGCCGACAGTTTGGCCGTCTGTCAGAAAAAAGGTGAGTTTCTCTCATTCCAGAAACAGTGTTTCCACTATTTGATCGTACACAAAAAGCCAAAATAATAAAACGGTGGCACGTACATACCCATCTTCATGAAAATTACATTTTCTATATGTCACCATTATAGGATGTGCCAAAATGCACATTCTTTCTGCCAGAAACGTGGACATAAGTGAACAGCAGCTTAAGATATTTCATCAGTAAATAGACAGCCCTGTGCAAAAGTCTTAGGCACCTGTGGGAAAAATGCTATAAAGCGAGGATGGTTCCAAAAATAATGCCATGAATACTTATTAATCAATAAACCTTCTAAAAAGTGCAGCAGACAAAAAAACCTCAGTCAGATCAATATTTGGTGGGACCACCCTTTGCCTTTAAAACACCATCAATTCTCTTATGGGAACTTGCATGCAGTTTAAGGTAGAGGTTGGTAGGTTCTTCCAAACTGGCCACAGGTCTTCTGCAGACTTTGACTGTCTCTGCATGTACTCCCAGACTGACTTGATCATGTTGAGATGAGGGCTCTGTGGGGACCAGACCATCTGTTGCTGAAGATAGTTGTGTATGACTGAGATTAGGTGTTTGAGGTCATTCTCAGGCTGCACAATGAATTTGGGACCCATCAGAAACCTCCCTGATGGTAGATAAGAATCTACCTGTACTTCTCAACACACATTCAAGTTGCACACCTAACACTTTTGCACGGTACTGTACATCAGTAGGTACTTTTCCTATCAAAGAAGTAGCGGTGGATCATTCTGCGTTTGCTGCATTGCTCATGTTGAGGTTTGGAACTCACCGCCCAACAAAAGTGCATCTCCGCCTGGAGGCCACGGAGACAAAACGATCGCTTCTGCTGTCATTCGCGGTGCCCAGCAGAGCAGAATCGGACATTCTGGCGTCCGTTATGTCCAACACCAACACTTTCCCTCCTGGTCAAGCCTGGTTTCCTCTTGAACCCCTCACAGTGGGTCGCTTTCGACGACAACTTGCAGAAGCGATGCTGGATTCTCCTGGGTTCCACACTGATGCCTGGGATTTGGTCGGTCAGCAGATGAGCTCTATAGATTATGACTTCGGGAAGGATGAGAGACCCCCTCTGCACCCCCTGTGGAGAAAAGTCATAAAGCCAGAATAAGAGAACGCGTGCGTGCGTTCAGAAATTGCTGCCAGCGCCTGTGTCCATAAATCTGGTCATTGATCACATGAAAGTGAGACAATAAAAGACACACAGAGGGGTCCTTTTGTTATGCTGCAAATTAAAGTTCTCGCTCACTGGGCGAGAGGAAAGGTCACGAGGGATTCGCCACACACGCCTGCGTGCAGTTTTAAACCCGGCCTCAAGCATATCACAAAAAATATGCTTTTTCTGACAGTCCTAAAATCATTTTCTCATGTGGATCCTCTCTTTAAAGACCTAAGCCAAACCAAAAAAAACATAAACTACAGGCCCTGATAACAAAGACCCCTCGCTGGTCGGCGAATAGCAATTGAAAAGCCACATCGAATAAATTAAAATCATTTCCTTTAGCCACGACGGGGGGTCTTCGACTTTTAAACACGGTTAGGGCTGGAAGTTTAGGAAGACCAGCCTGAAGCTGTAAACACTGTGGAAGTGAGCTGAACAAATGGGGTCGGGTGTTCGTGGAAGCGCAGATGGCGTTCGCGTCGCAGGAAGCAGCAGTTTTTCCTAAATAAACGAGAGATGAGGATTTAGTTAAAAAACGTAAAAAAGGCGTCTTTAAAACGCGTAACTCGATCGTTCGCGGCACGAGGGCCGCCGTGCTACGCGATTTCTCACAGCCAGCGAGCCGTCTGTTTTCCTTATTGACTCACAGCCACGTCCAACACGTCAGGAGGAATCCAGAACATCTGCGGCTGTGCGTCTGCCGCGGTCTCGGTTCTCGCTGAAGGGGGCAACTTCGGTGGACCTCCTAGGGTCTGAACCCGCAGGGTCTTCCTGCTTTATGAGTCCGGTGTCTTCCGGCTCGGAGTAGCAAGACGGGTTTAGAATAGCAATTCCGACAGCTGTCGCTCGGTCGAGGGAAGGCGAGGGGTCTGCTGTGGTACCCTTCTGCCTCCCTCCTGCCCTCCGCTTAACATTCATATTCATCACACATCCATCAGCCTCCTCTCATCTGCACTCCTATCCTCCCAGGCGTTTTTTATCACTACATTTGCCAACTTTGCCGCTATAAAGGTTCAATTCAATGAGCGCGGCACTGAGCAAAAGTGGATCCGAGCGATTAGACAAATCCCGGCGTTTGACGGTGGTCAGCTGTTAAATGTAGGATTACAGATGCGTAACGCCGATAAGACACACAAACAGAAACGTGCTTTTTTTCATTTCATTTTTTTCCCCCATTTTATCGCGCCGTCAGACATTTATCGGCGCGGCCTACAGGGAGGACGGTGGACGGAGGAGGGAGTGGGGGTGAGATTGGGTTTCCTGAGTTCAGCGTCGCATTTGTACAGCGGCCCGGGCTTTGGAGCGTGAAGCGGGAGGACGCTGAACCGGGCCGGTGACGGGCCCCATCTGGCCTTACCGCGGGACTTCGGTTCACCGTACCTCAGATCTGTCCCCGGCCATTACCTGAACCCTGACTCCTGGGCTAAAGCCGCAGAAGATATTAACTATGTCTCCTGAGGCCACAAGGTGACTACTGTTCCTATTTGCGCTATAAAACCAGTTTCAGTGGGTAAATATTAAACCCCCATCCTGCCTTATTGCCCAAAATGGATGCTGAGATCACCGCTCTGGTCACTGGTACTTGGCACAAAATTCCATAAAAACGTGATAAAGGTGCAGTGTATCCTGTTATATATGTGCGTTCCCTGTTGGCAATAAGGCAGGCAGACTAAAGGCGCGTTATTTTGCCCCGTCTCTCTCCGGCCTTCTGACCCCACAGGGCTGCAAGAGCGGGAACTCAAACTCTGCATTCGCCACACGGCCACCGCACACTCAAAACTGTCCCTTAGTTCCGTTTTTTTCATACTAGTAATCTTGCCTCCCATTAAATCATGTATTACTATTTTAAAATACTTTTGACAGCCTTTACGAACTAGCTGAAGGACTATTGTTAAAAAACTACACATGGGCTTTAAGGTCTGTTTGAGACCTGCTGTGGCATTAGGTGATGTGCGGAGTAGAAGGAGAAATAAACGCATCCATGTCTCCCCAGGAAAACCGCTCGCTTCTCACGTAAAGGGCATCGAAAGGGAAACGTGACGGTACGCAGGAAACGTGGGGTCATTTGGAGGGATCGTTTTATCTGCGCAAACTGGACGGGTGATTTTGGCTCCGTTCGTACGAGTCGGAAAAGGGAGCGCAAAGATTCACAGGCAGACCAGGCAGACGGCATCTGAGGCCCATTTCATGTGAAAAATGGCAGCAATTTATTTATTTACTGACTAGATGGGGGATTTTCTATTTTCAGCCTGTGGATGTGGAGAATATTCATTAATACGCGAATTTTCACATGTGTAAAGGACGCCTCCGCTTTATGGATGTTGTCCCCCCCCGGGTGGGAAGTTGGTGTATCTCACGGCTTTGGACCAGGTTCGAATCTGGCTCCATTTCTGTGAGGTGCAAATTATATCAGTGAAGGTACCAGAGAACTACCTTTCAGTTACACACAGCGGAAAGGTTAACATCTCCTGAAAGCGGCCTTTTTGGCACAGCGAGAGAATTTCATCTGTTTTACGTTCCTGCAGATACAATCTAACATCTCCTTTCCGCGTTTTCGCCGAGAGTCCCCACGACTGGTGCTTCTCCCATGTTCTTCCACGTCCCGAGAAGCGTAGGGTCACCCTGCCGTCGTGCGGTGTTAGACAAGCGAGGGAGCTGTGGGTACATCTTTTACATGTTGTCCTTTGGAACCCGCATCAGTCAGTGGTGACAGTGAGTGACACTTACGTGGGGAGGAGACTGACAGTGACTGACAGCTCAGTGGGGAGGAGAGACGGGTGTCAGCGCTGGGCTTGAAGGAGTTGTAGCCCCGTGTCACGCCCAGCCGCCGGCGTGGAAACACCGACTTTACGTAATGGTGCCCTTTTGCCCCCCCCCACAGCTGATAGACGGACGAGCCTGTTAGGCAGGTGTAAGAGGAACCGACAGAAACAGAAATTAAAGGAGCTCTTTGCTTTCAAAAACAAAAAAATCCAACTGTGGCATGCGGTTCGAGAAAAGAACCGCTGGGGAATTTCAAAGCCGAGACCCTAACCTGACTGGTGTTGATAACTCTCCAGGTGGGAATTAGACAAAACACCCCGAAAAAAGGCTAAATCAGAACGCGATGGGGGGACGTTGCCCGATAAACAGGAATTACAGGCAAGCGGGCAGGATGTGAGCAGCGGCTGCAGGATGTGGTGTAACATCCCGCTGCTCACATCCCCTACTGTCTTCAAAATGAAGGATGGGCTTCCATTCAAACCGCTAACATGAGGAAGCCGGCAGATCAGAGACACACAAAATGGCCACAGGTCAAACAGTTTAAACTGGTGTTATAATCTGAACGTAAATGAACTGATTTTTAACACAAGTAGGTAAGTCTGCGGTGGAACTCGGGAACTCAGATTGAGCCGTGTTCAAACCCACCACCCAGGAGCTACTGGGGGGCCCTCACCGATATTTTGCGTATTTTCTTCCCGAATCGCGATAACACCCGCGGGTCTGGAACACGGCTTTGCTCAGCTCAGCTGCTGAAGGGGGCGCTTCTTTAGGATGCAATCTAAATGTGTTTGTAGCCCTTTCGCTTACACTTTTCTACTAGGCCTGAAAGTTTGCAGAGTAATTCTTTCTGTGAAGAAAGTCAGCTGATCCCCTGAAGTTTTTTGTTTTGTTTTTGTTTTTGATGTATGACGGCCTCAGAATCCATCTTTAAAAATCCTTCAGCCGAACAGATAAATTATCCACTTCCGAGAATTTCTCAGAACCCCGGCATCCGAACAACCAATCACGTTCGCGTCATAAATAAATTTGTTCGCGGCGTAATGAAAAACTACGGGGTGGATATAAATATTGTCCCCGTGGTGTCAGCTAGTAACTCAAAATCGTCCGCGAGGCGTTAATACAAAAACAACGGCGAACGAGGTGGGGGCAGGAAAGGTGGGTTGTGGGGGGAATTTGTCGCGTCACGCTAATCCGTCACCCCCCCCCCCCAGGTCTCCCGCTTTCCCTGAGCGAGGCTGTTTTTCCGCTGCCATTATTAAACAGCGAAGAACAACTTTAATAGCCATAAAGTGACAATGTCACATTTTAAATCCTTTTTGACCTTTGCAAGATGACATCCCATGAAAGGGACAGGGAGGACCTTAAGTGATCATCATCTGCATGGGAGCTTTCTGATGAATGTAACAATCGCGGGGCCGTAATGGGTAATTTTATTGTTAGCGAGCCCATGGGGGAGCGTGGGCGGCCGCATAAATCGGACCCATGCCTCACGCAGCGCGGCGTCCTTGACAGCGCAATTTAAAACTCACCTCCAGTAAAGGTTTGCCTCCTGCTCACTTTAACTGTGGAGCCGCTGGGGCTACGAACGGACTCACCTGAGAACCTGCAGGCGACACGACTCCTCCGCGCCCGAGCTGTCTGTCAAAACGGCGAGAACGCGAGACCCGGCCGGTGAGACTGCAAAAATACATCTGGAACATTTCGGCATCGGCGCGTAGAAGGGAGGCGTGCGAAACGTACGGACTGATTTAGGGTTTAATGTTCAACAACTGTTAGAAGCTGTAGTTGTGCGACTTTAGGAACGAGCGCATCGGTGGCTCTCAGGA
The DNA here is from genome assembly GCA_900497675.1 of Arapaima gigas. NCBI lineage: Eukaryota > Metazoa > Chordata > Actinopteri > Osteoglossiformes > Osteoglossidae > Arapaima > Arapaima gigas. The sequence goes on from UFQX01000243.1 coordinate 77,618, forward strand.
GATTTCCGGAAACCCGCTAACTCGTCTGCCCCTCATACACATTCGGGCTTTTTGTCGACACCATCGCCTTCAAAACAATCTGTCAGAACCGATAACAGATGAACAGGTGAGCAGGTGAGCAGATGGGCAGGTGAACAGGTGAACTGTCGCCGAAGCGACGTACGCAAAATGGCCACATCGTGTACGGCTTCTGCGGACCGGGTGTCCGCTGGAGGAAACAGCTGTGTTGCGTCCGCGCGGCCGTTAAACCTCAGAATTATTATTCTGACGGTTCCGTCGGATCGGCCGCTACGTGGCATCAAAAAATACGAATCCATTTAAAAGCCTCAATTACAGCCGATCTAAATATGCACCTCGGTTCATAAAACCCACACATTTTCCAAGGCGGCACAGATACCTGTGATTATTTCCGTCAGACAAACTCAACAGTGATTATTTACCTGCTGCACCACAGCCCGTGTTCTGAAAGATAAAGTATATAGGTTGGCCGTAAATGAAACGGAGACGTCGCATTAGCCGTCCTCTCGTCTCACCGCCCGGCCGTAAATACGAAAGGGCACAGTTTATGAACCGTCGTTCTAATCCTAATTCGAGTTTGACGGCTTCGCTGTGCAACGCGGGGAGATTTTTGGTTAAAAAAAACTGGCTTCTTACTCAGATATAACGGCTAGTACAAAATAAAGGTTTACAATAAAGATTCGTAGGTAACTGCTTCTTGTTTACAGCGACGTGTCGTAATTTTGCAGTTGAGTTTCGCAGCGGGGACAGCGTCCGTCAGGTCCGCGGGGGCCCCCCTGTGAGCCCCGGTAAATATTAACGTGCACTTCACCCAAACGGGCCCGAGAAACGACGAACGCGTTTGCCATTGAATGGCGACAAAAGTCGATATGAGACGATTTCGATTTAAAAATATGCTGTAAAATTGACGCACTGGAGAAATTCTTTTTTCTTTCTTTTATAGTTAACCCTCATAACTGAGTTAGTTTTTTTTTTCAGCGTGGATACCCCAAACTGCAGAAAATGGTCCCACAAAGCACCCCCTGCCGAGCTGGCTGCTGCCTTTGCATGCCGCCGTCCTGCGGCACCTGACCGGGGACCCCTGTCGTGGACCCCAGGTGAGAAAGTCCGATTCGCTCAGTCCGGCTGGGCAACCGGCCCTCAGCAGGAGACGCCGCAGCTCTGCAGGACGCAAGAGCTTCACTTCAACCTGCATGGGATGTGTGTTGCCGCACCGGGTGGCTCCACGTTCCCCAGACTGACCCCCCCCCCCCCCCCCCCCCCCCCCCCCCCCCCCCCCCCNTGAGGCATTAGTGAGAATTGTATTGCATTCCCCCACCCCACCCCCCCCCCCCCCCCCCCGCTCCACCGCATGTTCACCAATACCATTTAGATGCACTCGGCCTTCTGGACGTGCAACTCAAAGTGAAAAATCGGCTTCTGCAGAAGAAGAATGGAGCACCCAGGAGGAGAACACCAATAAGGGCAAACTTCTGTTTATGAGGGACTCCAGAAACACCTGCACTGACAGTATTGAACGCTCTACTTAGCCTTCCTAAATATTCCTATTTCCAGAGCACGTTCTGTGTAGGCAAAGCTGTTTAGAGATAAAGGTGTGAAACTGAAATGTTGCCCTCGACAAATTATGTCATTTTGGGGTGAAAGCGAAAAGCAGCAGCACATAAAGACTTGCAGGGACCTGGAATTAAGCAGGCTCTTCATCCTGGCTGTGGAAGAAACACACTGACTGTCAGCTGTACGACAGACAGGTACAAACAGCACATCCCCGAGAGAAAGCAAATAAAAATATTATCCTCACAGGAATTAAGAGATCATTGCTTCTGTGTGGAGCCATATCAACACCTGGCAAAACCTTCCCCTGCAGACGCGGCTGAATCATGAGCGTCGGCTTTCGGCGAATTAGGAGAAGAAACAGAGCGAGAAACAGAGCGTTTATTCAGGAACAGCAGGGCATTACACTGCGTGTCACATGAAATTGGTTCATGTCACGACGTTTCAGCCACATTAGCTGACATATCACTTAGGTTCACGCATCTTAACACAGGGTTAGAGTAATGTTTGAAGTGAGCGAGCGAGGCGGCGCCTTCTCCCGTCTCCAGACTCAGGGGTGGTGAGAAGAAGACAGGATGAACGAATGAAATAAGCCTGACTTTGCAGCCAACTATACACGTTTGCTTGTTTTTGATGCCGTATCACACCAGCACACAGCTGCTTGTCTGTCACCGCTGCTTCTCCGTAACACGTCACAAGATGAGAATTTCAACCTCAACCTGAGTGTGGGGAAGAAGAAGATGGAAAGAGGGTGAAAGATGCATAAAGACAGAAACAGGAAGAGAGGAAAATGGACAGAGAGAAAAGGCTTAGCAGAAGCCCTGAGAAGATATGAGGGGGATGAGGAAAGGAGCGCTACATGACGTGTGCTGGCACTCTGTTCTTTGAAGAAGTGACACTTTTTTCTTGCGAATCATCGATTCCCACAATTCCCTGGTGCTCCTGTCTACCCCTGGCCAACCACAGGATGGCTGAGCTGTTCGCTCAGGAAAACACGACAGCTGTAGTGCATGGACATCATTCATAGCAGCTGCACACCTACGTAATATCCCTCAGGTGCACTAAGTTATGCTGCAACTTACCTCACACCACTGTCATTCAGTATGTCTGAAATTTTCATCCCTTCATCATCAAAAAAATAAGTACGAAATGAATTCGGTTACAGTAGAAAAAAGATGCTCGTTTAAAATATATACCATAAATATATGATGAATAACATCTCCCAGTATCTCTAATTCATTGCAAAAACTCACCAGGCAATAATTACTAACCCTAACCCTAACCCTAATCCTAACCCTAATCCTAATCCTAACACCTAATCTTAACCCATAACCCTAACCTTAACCCTAATCCTAACCCTAAAACCTAATCCTAATCCTAACCCTAACCCTAACCCTAACCCTAACCCTAACCCCTAACCCTAATCCTAACCCTAATCCTAACCCCTTACCCTAATCCTAATCGTAACCCTAATCCTAACCCATAACACTAATCCTAACCCTAACCCTAACACGTTATCCTAACCCCTAAACCTAACCCTAACACTAACCCTAACCCTAATCCTAACCCTAACCCTAATACTAACCCCTAACCCTAATCCTAACCCTAATCCTAACACCTAATCCTAACCCGTAACACTAATCCTAACCCCTAATCCTAATCCTAACACCTAATCCTAACCCATAACACTAATCCTAACCCTAATCCTAACACTAACCCTAACCCTAATCCTAACCCTAACCCTAATACTAACCCCTAACCCTAATCCTAACCCTAATCCTAATCCTAACACCTAATCCTAACCCATAACACTAATCCTAACCCTAATCCTAACACGTTATCCTAACCCTAATCCTAACCCTAATCCTAACCCTAACGCTAATACTAACCCCTAACCCTAATCCTAATCCTAACCCTAATCCTAACACGTTATCCTAACCCCTAATCCTAACCCTAATCCTAACCCTAACCCTAATACTAACCCCTAACCCTAATCCTAATCCTAACACCTAATCCTAACCCATAACAGTAATCCTAACCCCTAATCCTAATCCTAACACCTAATCTTAACCCATAGCACTAATCCTAACCCTAATCCTAATACTAACCCTAAAACCTAATCCTAACCCTAATCCTAACACTAATCCTAACACCTAATCCTGACTCACCATGTAATAAGTTTGCTGACACAGTTGACGCGCCAGATGCCAATAAGGGAAGCGTGGCGCTGGTTTTTTTACACTGCAAGGGCGGTACACAATTGTCAGAACTGCAAGCAGGGGGGGCTCTTAGAAGGAAACAGTGTGGCCACCTAATGATATAACCTTCAAAGCGAGGGGAGGTAGAGACCCCCAACCTGAGCGAGAAACACGCAGCGAGGGAGTGAGGACAGCAGAGGAGGGACACGGAAAGTCCCCGCCGACACGTCCCATTGTGAGGAAGCCGCGGCGACAGGAGAGTACAAACTAATCCGTCCGCCCGGGGACGACGGCAGCAGCAGTCATTACCGCCGGTAAGATAACACTCTTCGCGGTTACATATTGGCTCCGACCTGCGCGGGTGATAAAAACGCAGCCCCTGCGCTGCCTTTCTTTTAAATTATTTGTGTATCTCTTTCAACGCTCCTTGGAGGAGAGGGAGAAAAACAAAACCTGACCGCATCCTGCCTGGGTCCCTGAGGCCAGGCTGCAGAGTCCGCCGTACGAGTCACCGTGGGGGGCACCACACCTGGCCTGGTCCACCGGGGTCTGTGGGCAACATCTCCTGCTCTTCTAAGTGCTAAGAGCTAGTGGGAAAGGAGCTGAATTAGCTCAGCTAAGGAAAGGAAACTGCTCAATTTGTGCATCTCTTTGACACACCAGACCGCCTGCTCAGTTTTACGGTCTTCAGGGCTCATAAAACACTCCAGAAATGGGTGCGTGTCACAGGGCTGCGTAAACGCAAACGCGTGGGCGGTAAGGAGAAAGAAATGAGCTGTGTCGTGGAATGCAGATCGCCGTGTTTTGGCTGGTATCTGCGGGATATGGAGCCCCGAACACGTCACCTTCCGGTGTAAAGGCACCCGGACCACCGGCGCGGCTACATTTGCCCATCGTGGTGACCTAGCAGGGGACAGGAAGCTTTTGGGGACAATTCTGCAGCGTGGCTCAGCTGACGGCGTTTCGCAGCACATCAAATTAAAAAAAAAAAAATTCGCAGAGGTCAACGAAGGCAGGAAAAAATATTCCAGAAAATACGGAGAAAAACATGTCGCAGATGAGTCACTCAACTCCCTTGGTTCACAGAACCAAAATGGAATTGGTTCTGCTCACCATGGGCCGCAATCTGATAAATCTTTTTTTTTAGTCTCGATGGCTGGTTCGCTGTACGACGAACTGTAAGAACACCTCTTGCAAATTAACATGGAACCACATTCTCTTTTACGCTCCAAACAACAAAAAGCTCAATAGGCCCAAACAAGTTTTGTCCAGAATAATGAGGTTGGTCATCTTTAAAAAGCTCCCCTGAACTAATACCTCTCTGGAAGTGTCTTTGATGCCCTCAGCTATTTCCCTACTGCCTGCTGTGAACAGGCCTATTTTCTGCCTCTTCATCCCTCCTCCTTTAGAAATTGCTTTTCACGGTGTCTGTCAGCTGCTTTTTTCGCACAAGCTTGAAAACGTGCCTGTTGCCTCCAAGATTAACTTTTGTTTTATTCGGTGAACTTCCAAGGGACCAAATACACGGTTGCAGACACGGCCTCCAGTGAACGCTGAGGTGCAGGGAGGCCCTGGAAAAGGTCCGGAGCGGAGCCTCCAGGAAACATCTCCAGAACTTACACTACGCAGAGGCTGTGGTCCAGACCAGAAGCTGTCGCTCTGTCGCACCGTTGACTGCAGCAGGTGGAGTTTGTGTGACTGGGCCACGTGCGGCCTGACGTTGGAAGGAGACGCGGCGGGGCTTCTAAAACGGGCGCGACCCTCGCGGGACGCGCCATCCCCGCCTCGTGAGCCTGTCGTGACGTGACGCGGCGAGACGAGCAGAAGCCGCCGGCCTCCCTGTGCGTAAATAAGGCGGCGTGGGAATTGAAAGGCCTTGAGTCACCGCGGCGCGCGGTTTCGGCGCCGGGCACCAGCTTCTAATTCGGCGGCGACGGCGAGCCCGGCCGGGGGACGTGTTAATAATTCATGGATTAATTATGTAGGCGATGCTGAAAAGTACGAGGAGAATAACAGCGGATGAATGGCAGGGCACTTGTGGAAGCGGGAACAGCGACGTTATTTTACGGAGGCCTTCCAAGGAGAAGCAAGGTGAAGAAACAAGGGTAACGGAAAAGCCTCTGAGCCCTTCCCCTCCTTCTTCGCCCACCGGACACTGGAGCCCAGGATGTTCCATCCGCCAGATAAATGAATGACGGTAAAAACCTGTGAAGCAGCGATGCTATAAGTGTGCAGCACCTTCCCGGCAGGGGCTCGTACCCGGAACGTTGCCGGTTCAAGGCCCCCGCCGTGGCGCCCTTGACTTTGCAGTAAAATATTCGGCCGTGTACCTTTCTCTGTCAGCCGGGAACGACAATAGCTGCGGTGCACCTCGAAACCCCCTCGATCACACGGCAAATGAGGAGTTTTTAATTATGCCGGAGACACTTGGGGGCAAAACGGCTCTATTGACCAAAAGCGTTATTGACAGAACCTGTCCGAAAAGTTTAGATGCTCAGGCAACCTGCTTCCAGAAACAATTCAACGTCTGCCTCTTGGGATTAAGCTGAAAAGAGGTATTGAATTCGGCTCGATCAACATCCCGGGTTTCTCGTATGGATCCTCTGCGCTTCTCAAGTCAGGAATATTGCTTTACTGTCTCTGCAGGACGGCGGCCTTAAATCATTTACCTTCTCCAGGTTCTCCCACGCGACGGCGCTCACTTCTGGTACTTTGTCCTACCCGTTTATGCCGGATCGCGATGGCATTTTGGACACGTTGCGGCCCGATGTGCCGCTCGTGCGCGTAGATGGAAAAAGATTTCAAACTAAAGATCACAGCCAAAACCCCACAAGTATCTGTGTTTTCACAACATTCAGCGGTGCTCTATTGACGTTCTTACTAGGTGATGGAGGATCACTGTAAAAGCTACAGGGAATTTTTTTTTTCCACTTTTATTTACCAGGCTCCTTTGTTCAAGGTGAAGGGTGCATTAAAATTTCATTCGATATAATTGATCATTTGGCCCTCTACGACAGGCATTTTTATTCCGCTGTATTACAGTGCAGAAAAGCACAGTGAAGAATTTCTGTGTCGAATTTCTGATCACTTTGGAGCAAAACGCATCCGCAAGGTGAATTGTTTTTGTAGCAGATGCTTTTCTCCGGTGCGCCGTAACAGCAATCCTCACGGTCCTCCAGCAGAGGAGTCTCGCCCCATCGACTCAGGGTAGACACAGCTGCAAGAGCGGGACTTGAACCCAGGACACCCGGGTTCTAACACAACGGCCGTCGGCCTATATGAGCTGATGTCATCCACGCTGCCCTTATGGGGGGGGGGGTTGCAATGCTGTGGCAAACCTGTGGAAAACCCATTCCCAAACCCGCACCCCCGCAGGAGCCTCGGGCAACCGGGCCACGACTCTGGGTGACCTGCGCCGAGCGAGAGCTCGACCCGGCGACGTTCCCGCCTCGCCAGCCAGGTGAACGCGCATAATCGCACTGTCAAATCCCCTTTAACAAACAGCAGGGTTCCCATTTTATTTGAAGCACTTACCAGCTGCTAATAATACGCTGAATAGTGAGCGAGAGTCAAGAAGAACCTCAGCACGAGTGACGGGGCACCTGAGGAGGAGCCGCGAGAATAAAAGGAACTAAATTGGCACTAATCCCACAATCAATCCCGCGCCTCCGTTTTCCGGGGGCTTTTCTGAGAGGCCAAGTCCAGGTCAACTGAAACAGGCGGCTTTTCATTATCCGGCGCTGTGACCGGCCCATTTGCGTGTGGATGGAGACAGAGGGCCCTTCAAATGCGGGCAGATTTGCATTCGAACGCTTCCGCTGGGACGCCAGCGCCGTCGGCGGCGGGGAAACACAGTTCGCTCACAGACCCTGAGACCGGATCGTAAGGAAGACGCCATTTTTGTCCGTTTAACGTTTCAAAAAAAGGTGCCAAAGGTGCAGAGTAGCTAACAATATGCCTGTCCTCTGGAATCAGAAGAGAAACTTGAAATCCAATTAGAAATGTGACTCCGATCGTCCCCCACAGATCTGCTCTGGGACCTTCCCTTCCAGCGCCACGGGGAGGTTGAACTTATCGCAGGACCACGGATCGGGCACCAGACCACCGGAAAGCGCTCCGTCACTCAGAATATCACCTCTGAGGACTGGGAGGAGACAGGAACCCAAACAGCAGTGCGAACACAGCGAGACCTGCGCAGGCTCGGCTGGAACCGGGTTCCGACACGCTGCCGGGGTGAGACACACACGTTTTTCCTTTCTTCACAGCGATTATAATAAACCGCAATGACTGTAAACCGGCTGTAGCTGAAAATTAGATGAGATGTCCAAGGTTTTGTGAAAAGTACGGTGATGATGCTCAAAATAACCGATTTATTTGTCCCTGAATAATTTGCCCGTAACGAAACAGGTAGAGAAGCGCGGTAGAGAACTTCCGACCAGGACAGAGTTACTTCGCCTTGGAGAAAAGTGACCGCGAGGCTCATAAGTGCAGCCCACTCGGCCGTCAAGGCACAGCAGTCCAGTCGGTCCTTTCGAGTGCCTGGGACGCACATTCAGCTGTAGGTTCGAATCCAGCTCACGAGTGCGGACTTTTCCCGCAATCCTTTGCGTTTGTATGCCAAAGACACACGTGGGCCTCTTTCGCTGCTTCAATTCACGGCAAGTACTTTGTTCGAAGGTACCGCAGCAGGAGCAGCAATTTGAACCCGGGGCCCAGTGTTTAGACCTGTTGTCTCTCACTCTGGAGGTTCTCTGCTTAAATCCCGCATTCACCGATGCTGCACGACTAGCCCGCCGGGTACGCGTTTAAACCGCCCCGAGTCGCGTGTCCGACACTGTAAGTCAGATCGTCGCGACGCCGGATGATTCCCGTCGCGGGACTGAGCGGATGAGCGGAGCGCAGCGTGCGGTGCCTCGACAAGCAACACGCAGCTCAGAGATGGGCGTCCTTCAGAGACTCGTATCAAAGGAAAAACAAACATTTCCTGAATCGCGCTGTTGTCGCTGTGCGGCTCTTTCTGATCGCGGACCCGCCGGTCTCCGGTGACGCCGGCTGCGCTGGATCACCGGTTTGTTTTGTCCCCCGGCTCCCCAAACTCCCCTCCAGGCGTCTTTCTTACCCCGCGGCCCGGGACGCCACCGGCATGAAAATCAGTGCCCAGAAAGAGCCGGTCCTCATCGTCCCTCCTTTTTGGCCCCTCGAACCGGTCGCATTTGTTGAAAATTTACATCATTGAAACTAAACTTTAACGTGGCTCAGCTCTGATATCTTTCTCTGGCTTCCTCCTTCCTCCCTCCGTCATGTGAAGGACTTGTCTGTGGTAACTGCTTCATCACCCTTTCTGATCTCTGAAACTAGCCATTTAGAAATAATTGTCTTTTCTCCTTTTTATGCCTCAACTCAGTTGTTATGTTATTTTCACATCATTATCAGCGATGCTCGTAATAACCGGAGACAGTTTGAACACGCTGAGATCAGAGGGGTAATCCATCTCCCCGACAGACAGTCAAACAGCCCGTCGGCCGCCGGAAATCTGCATATCCGTGCCGCTGCTTGCGTGTCTCGTCACAATCGCTGCCGACGTCTCCCTCGAGGAGCGACGCTGTCGGCTCACAAGCCATATTAACCATATTCCCCGCGCGTCGCGACCCCCTGCCGGCCTTACCGAGACCCCGAGTCACGTCGGCACCGAGGAACGGCGCGTTTTCCGTTTCTCACACGTCGCTTTAAAGGACGGCGACGCGCTTGTTTCCTCCTGTTAGAACCTGTTCGCCGATTCGCCTGACGTGCCTTGTGACCGAGGAACCCAGACTGGTAGCAGCTTAAACGTACAAATGCGACGTCATCGGTCCAACTTTATCTTGCAGGATCTTTCCTCTGTTTCTCGTGAACACGCCAAAGAGGCGTCTTTTCGCACGATAACCGCCCACAGCTACCAACTTATTACGTTTTTTGGACAGTTTTATTTGTCTGTGCTTGGAACCGCTCATAAATAAAGCCAACTTTGAAAAAACATCAGCACGAGGTAGCAGGACACTGGCTCTTTGTCTTTATCCTTATTTGACCAAACCGAGCGTCTTCACAAGTTGTCTTAGTTACGTCTCAGAATGAAGCCATTTGTTTCTACACCCTTCATATCAATAAAAGAAAACTCCTTCTAATGTTTACCGTTGCGGTTTAGCGTTTGCAACATGTTCCCCCGATCAAGGGAGCGGTGGAGTCGCCGGGGGTCACGGCGAGCAGCTGCTGTACCGTGAAAGACGCCATTTTGGTTTTTTTCATTACACACCAAGCAAAAAGAGAAATGTGGACTGGAAGGTAGCGGCTGCCATTTAAATGAAACGGTTGACTTTTTCTCAATGCGATCGGCTGGATGACGAACGAGTTCGGCTTCTGATTGTGTGACTTAAATCCAAACAAATGAAAATAGATGAGGTTTTGGTTGACTCGCATCAAGAAGAATTCAAAGTTTAAACTGTGATGAATCACCGCAGGACTTTTGCGTACGTTCATCTCAGAAAAGTTTTTCCAAAGCTGCGTACGCAGTGTTGCTCGGAATCTCCAGGATGTTCCTCTTCTACTGACGACGGATGTTTGTTGCGCCCAAGAACGATGACGCGCGTGAAAACCTGTCTCGCTACGGGATTCTTGACTGAAGCTTTAGGGAGAATTGCGTCACGTTGCCATTTTGAAAATGCTGCGAACCCCTGAACGTCCTTTTGTTTTCTTCGCTTTTCAGTCGTTGTTTAAGAGACCTCATAAACATGACACGGTATTTGTGCGTCAGGCAGGAACCAGCAGCTGAGCTGCTGTCTTGCAGAAGTCTGCAAGTCTCAATGCAAGAAAGTAAAAAGAACCGAATGACAGTGAAAGATGAGGTCAAGAGTCAACCTGGTTGGAAAATAAGTCTTCTGTTTGGCCTCCATGTCTCAGGGTGGAACTAGCTGACAGGTTTCTTCAGCATTCGCAACCTCTTGACTTCTTTTCGAAGGCTCAAGCCCTTCCAAACAGTGCCCCGTGTTTCTGCCACAGTTCACCCCTTCCCTGCATCTCCCTTCAAGTCAAAGAGAGAAAACACGAGAAGGTTACGGGATTCTCATCTTCCTCTGGCAGATGAGAATCTCTGACTTTCAGTCCTCGGAAGTCATGTCAGCTTAAAGGGTCCTGAGTGATGTCTGGTGATGCTTCCAAAGTGGTCCGAACTCCCCGGCCACCGCGTGTTGACCCTCAGCGAGACACAGAAAACGCGTCAGCAAATCCCGCCTCTTTCATTCCGTTTTTTCTTCAAAGGCGGTCGCACATTTGCACGTCTTCTCGAGAACAACACAAACCTCATCCAGACATCCACCCCCTCCATTCTATAATCCGAGCAGCAATTACAAATGTGAAAATGCTAAACAAAGGAAATCCCGCTTGTTCTGAGGTGCTGCCGCTCTCCCTGCTGGGTTGTACACGGAGTTTGCAGGAACCCACGTCAGCATCTTCCCTCGCGTCCTGCCCGGGTTCCACTCGTGTCACTTGTCATCTGTATGTCCCCCTCGACCCTCTCTGGAGACACCTTTTCCACATATCAACATTATTTTCCCTTCCGAAAGGGCCTTTTACTCCCAAAGGTTTTCTCTAGGTGGACCGTCTTGCAAGAATAACATCCAGTAACATCAGGTAACCTGTGGACTGACCAGGCCACCTCTCTAGGGATAAGGACTCTGGTTAAGTATTAAAATCAGCCAGACCTGTTATTAAGTGCTGTTTAAACCTCTGCAGCCCATGTGGTGTTCAGGTGCTGGGTTCCAGGCTTGGAAACGGTATGATGTCAGAAACAGTGTCTTGTTTTCTGCTACAGGCTCGGGGTCACAGGGAAGGAATTCATAAATTGCTCTGACATTAAAGCACATGTTTCTAATAAGATCTCCGCTCAGTAATCCGATTCGCATCTGCAAAATTAAATAAATCATACTGTCCGTTTTTTTCTATTGAAAATACTCTTTGGCCATTTTTCTAGTTTGTTGTTCTTGTCATTCTTGCTGAGGGAAGTCTTCCAACTCCCAGTCTAAGGGAAAAGAGCAAATGTCAGGAAGAATTTTTACAATCCATTTTCAGTCGAGGGGATGCGAGTCGTGTTCTGCTAAGTCGTAACGGCAGGTTTCGGTTCTATTCAACACAGTTGCAGAGAATCTGGACCAGAATCGTCCGCATTGCCTGGTGTGACAAACAGCAGTTATGGGACGCTGGCGAACGGCAGCATGTGAAAGCGCTTCAAAAGAGGAAAACAGCAGGAAAAGTTCAATTTGAATTGCATATTTCTCCAGAAGATCATCTGTACTTACGATCTATTGAGAATGCAAGTATCTGGCAGCCTACACAGTCTGTAAGAAGTGCTGTGTGTTGCGTTTGAGCAACAGGGTTGCGCAGCTGTACGGCCCACATCGAGCCAAGTGTGAGAAAGCTCAGTTTCTGCTTTACTCAGCCAAACTGCTCCCTTTAACAGGAAAACCTTCCATAATAAAAATTAAAACATCGACAACATGGCGGTAAAACACAGACTGATTGCTAGTGCTGGTTTTTCTGAGCCTTTTGCTCACAGCTTTGTCTCGGGAATCGACCTGTAGGCCTCTGGGAAAATCCTCACAGTTTTTATACGTTTGCTGTGTTTTCCCGAGTGAAATAGAATCGCTTGACGGTAAAACTGTCACAGCGTCACCGTTCGGCACCCTTCGGTCCTTCTGTCTCCACCTCCACCCACAGGCATCGTACAAACTGCTCTACACGCTCGATTTTGGAAAGTTTCAAAGTCTGGGGTTACGCTCCGCCCGTGACGCAAATGGCCGATCATGCGGTCGACCCCACAGAGACCGGATGCTGCCTCGATCGGGTCCCTCAAACCACTCGCAGTCCAGCACAGACCCCTCATCACCCCCCCCCCCGCTGGTCTACGAGTGGTCATATGGTGAAATGGGACCCCCTATTGCATCCCTGGAGCAGAACTTGTTTTCTTGCATCCACCTTTTCAAATTCCCAGAAAAGAGCTCCCCTGCTCAGGATGCTCAGAGACGGAGGGAAACTGAGGGCTCAAGAGAAGAGCGAACCTTTCAAGAAGAACCAAACGATGTGCAGCTGTTAGCGTCGCATCCTGCAGCCATTGTGGTTATGAACCACCGTGGAGGATCTCCGCAGGCTTCCTATGTTCTGCATTCTCAGATTTTCAGGAGCGTTTATCCACTTGCTTCATCAAGTCCAGTCGCTTTGCCATAATATTGTTCCATCACTGAAGCTTTTGCTCAGTTTTTATTCATGTGAGAAACATGAAAACCCCCCCCCCAAAAAAAACAGGAACTTAAAAGGAACTTCTGCTAGTGATTACAGTGGATGTCAAACTGAAAACCTTTTTTAATAAAAAACAAACACGGCAATTTCCCACGCAGAGAGAAACGCTGTATGAATGAGCCTTTTTCACGAATTAGCTGTGCTTGCCTTGCCGGTTCATGGGAGTGAGAAGTTTTATCAGGCATGGACCAATCAAAGCTATAAACCGGACGGAAAATCGGCAAAGAGCTCCACGCTCAGAGCTCGCGCTCAGCTTCTGGGTGTTCGCTTATTGACTCTCTTTCTCCTCACAGAATAATTATGAACCCCTCCCCAAATGACTGTGGTAAAACGCGGGTCCCACCAAGAGTGGGGATGGAAACAGCCAGCTGACTCTCACCTCTGCGGTTTGGCTCCTCTCTCCAACACACTAATGGATTCCTACAGAGGCCTCTATTCTCTCCAGCGAGCCGCTGTTCAGATGAACGTTTCGCATGTGGACGTTAAGCGAGATTTTTTCTTTTCTACGCTCAGGTTGGGTAGCAAGGGGCTCGGGGCCAATCTGGTTCTACTCTGAATGATTGTGAAGCCCGGTGGCTTAATTACAATGGAGCAGACAATAATTTGCTCTTTGTAGATGTAGCTATCTCTCCTCACAGCCGGCGTGCGTTTCCACCTCGTGAGCCATTAATCTCACCTGCCTGGGACAGCGAGAGGGGTGATCCATCACTCCACCTGTCCCTACAGCTACCTCTCTTATCCCAGAAAGAGATAAACTCCTAATTTAACACGGTGACGTCCAACCTTGAATATGACTGTTGTGTTCGCCGTAGTTAAAGGACAAGTTTTTCTGCATGCAGGCCAGAATGTTTAAGCAGTAGTGAATCTTCTCGTGTTCTGCCTCCAACGAGAGCGTTTGATCCCGAGATAGACTTCTGCATATCTGAAAGGCCCTTGGAGATCACGGTGCTTCGCTGCGCTGATTTCAGAATTTCCCAGAAAAACGACTAGGGTGAACATCTCAAAGTAGAAGAAGAGGGACGGTTTTTAAGGATTTGCTTTACGTGCAGGGAGGTTCGCACTTATGGAGAGACTGCTTCGCCAGAGGAATATTAGGTGCTGTGATGGACTCCAGCATGTTCACAAGACCAGTGGAGATCACAATAACCCACTGTGTTGACTTCAAGAATTTCTTGAAAAACTGCTGGAGAAAAAAAAAATCAAAGTAGAAGAAGTGGATGATTTTTTTAGTCTTTTTTTAGCCTTACATGTTTGGAAGTTCACTGTGGAAAGATATCAACATCTCCTCAATGCCTTCCTTCACCAGTCCTCCCTTTTCTTCACCGTCCTTCTTCCCCTCTCTCAAGTCGTGCACTTCTCCCACTGCCATTCCCTCACCTTAAATCCATCTTCCACTCTCCCTCACTCCAGACCTTCATGTTTCCATCAGTCACTCTCCTTCCTTGAAACTGCTTCAGCCCCCCCCCCCCTTCCAGCTCCTTTCTTCTCGCTCACCACGAGCTTCTTCCTTGAAGCCAGCCATCCATGACCAATCTTCTCCTCTTACAGAGCCTGTAAAACCTGAGTAGTGTGACCTCCTCCATGGACACACCAAATATCTCTGCAAGTTGGTGACAAAACCCACTCGCACTAAATTACTGTGGACAGCCTACAGCCTAGGGGCCCAATCCACTGTGTACTAGAAGCAAACACTAACTCAACGATATAGAGTGTATACACATCTTCATGGTCCATTTAGGACGAACGAGCTTTTCCCAGATGCTCACAGTAGTCACAAAATAACTTTTCCATCGCTCTAATGGAGGTGTTACTGTCATTTCTGTTTACAGTTTTACCATAAAATACAATGACAGGAGTGCAGTGATAAGAGCTCCGACACCGGCTGGTTATTTTGCCAATTTCGTCTCTTTTTTAATGTTAAATTTCCACGTGTCGGTTGTTTGTCCTCATGTTCGGTGCTCTGTGTCAACGTGTTGACGGGAGTCGCTGTACAAAAATAAATTGGACCGAACTGAACGTTCTGGCTCTCCACATGTAACCAAGTGTTAAATGATGCCGTGGTCCGTTCTTGTTGAGTTCAACCTCTGCGACCTATAACACAACAGCTGAAAACTGAAGCAAAAAAACTGTACAAATTTCAATAATTCATTTCAGTGCAAAATTATCATCATGCCGATTCAAAGCAGTGACTGGCGTTTATTGAGGTTGTGTGTTTCGTGATGTAACTGGAAGCATCATCACTGTTGCAACAAGAGGTCTGTTGGTGGTTTTGGTCTTTCGACATCAGACATTTACCAGGCAACCTCAGCCACGTTGACCAGACCTCAGTCTGCATCCATGAAGGGTGACCATAAACCCACAACTCACCTGTCCTGATCCGTGGCAGTCTCGATGCCCTCTAGGCAGCCTCACTAGCTACTCTGACAGCTTTGATAGGGTCACTGTTTCACCAGCTGCTCATATCAGACCCCTTCCGTCATCCCAAGGAACTGCGACATCCAGCCAGGCGACTTCCATAATCAGCAGTACAACATCTGGCCTCAAAAGCGTCTCTGTGACGATGGCTGGAAACCCAGGCTACCTTCCTGAATCACCGACCAGGTGTCTGCGTCGCACCATCATCGCGAGCCCTGAACCGGCTCTGGTTGACGATCCTTCTCTTCGCCTTCCTTTAGTGTTTGCGCGGCCAGCCTTGACAGCTGGCTCCCCCTGCTGTGTTCTAGTCCCACGCCACCACAAACTCGAGTGCCTGCTGAGGTTGTGCTCCAAACCGTTCAAACAACTTACCTCACTTACAGAGATCTGGAGGCTCGTGGTTTGAAACCCGGTCCTCTTGATATGCATCTCAAGCCCCTGCAAAATGCACCTGTTTTGGGAAATGGGTGACACTGTCACTGCTGAGTCATCTGCAAAGCCTCAGACGAGTGGTTGCCTGATACCTGACTTAGAGGAGCTCTGCAACTGTGCCTCTGCCATCATTGCGCAGGAATATATTCATGACCAGGGAGAATACGGTGTTACACCCTTTACCAGTCTGTACTGTTATGATGGTGCCCTTCTGGCTGTGACCCACACGCTGGAGCCTGTGCAGAAACCCAGAAGGAGTCCCTCGCACTGGACGTGGTATCGCTGTAACGTCATCTCCGCTAGCTTGCGTGAAATGGAGCTATAGATGTTTGTGAGATCTACCCAGGAATGGAAAGGTTACCTGAGCCCATGACATTACAGCACCACATCACCATCCTTGGTGAGTTCACAGGCTTGACAAGCACAACACCAGTACCAGCTTCTGTTTCACATCCCGGCGGGACGGAAATCGATCGCAGCAAAGCGGCCTCTTATCTTCCTCCAATAGGCCTTATCGTCCTGGTCAAAGGTTGTTCCCTGGGAACTCCGTGCAACCGGACCCCCTCCAGAGGTCCGATACAAAAGAAAAACGGTTTACCGTGGTGGTGTCTTGCAAATCAGCTGCGTAAAATAAACTTACTTGTGGACTGAATGCAAATTCCAGACTGAAGATGGAAGACGGGGGGGGCGGGGGGCATTTTTCTCTGGTCATTTCTCTGGCCTGTCAGTTGAAGAGATGTCCACACCAGTATTTTTTGTAAGAAATTGCTAAATTCATTTATTTAATAACTGCAGGGACACTCAATGCCAAAGACACGCCGAGTACCTAAACAAAAAAGTGGCATCGACACCATTAACCCCAACAAACCCTGACCCCGGTGGCACAGACTCATACGGCAAATCATCCATAGTTTGATAAGCTGGTTCACCCGTGGGTTTCTCACCGCTGGTTTCAGGTTAGCTTTAGCGGTTAAAAAAATCCTGAAACCGATGGGACACGGAGGAGCGACAACGATTAGACCGAAGCCACTCGGCGCCCGACGTTTCCGAAAGCGCTGCTTTGACCAGGCGGACGTCATTCCCTCAAGAGCCGCGTGTCACGAAAGAGCAACGCGACATCTCCGAGAGGTTAAGCGTGAAAACTTTCACACGGCTCTTGCCTCTGCATTTGGATGTAAACCTGCTTTCAGATTTCCCCCCTTGCACACATGCACTTTAAGATGATGCCATCTAGTGCAGTTCTGCAATACTGCAGCAGAAGCACTTGTCCTTCAGCACCGGAGCCTGACGCCACAAGCAGTGGGAAAAGCGGGGAGCTCCAGCCATTATTTCAGCGGAACAGTCAGCGTGTGACCGGCAGAGTAATGCAAAAGCAAAGAACCAGGCAAGAAGCGGCAGGAGAATAAAACAAGGTCGACGGTTATTATCGTGTCTGCTGCTGATTTTGAAAAAAAAAATCCTAAATTATATTATCATCCGTAGACTGAATAACTTTTCTATTCAGTGATGAATATTCAACCGTAACGGAAAGAGCAGCAGTGCTGAGACACGGTGCTGGTGGGAAGACCGTACATCCATATGTTCATTATAACTCACATGGTTTATTATGCAGTAACACACATTACCATCTGCTCTCTGGCCTTCATTAGGCGAAACACCTGAAGGGTCCAAAGGAGCTTGAAGTCGTGACTTGTTCGCCCACAGAAATTCTCCTGTTTTGTTTCTGGGACGACGACAGAGAGACACCGCATGGTATGAGGGGAGTAAAACAGTGTATAAAGTGACGATCGATCGCGAAGCAAACGCACAGCTGCTGCTGAGAATCAACTGATGTCTCCCTCCTGTGGACACTTCTCAGCCGTCTCGCCCCCTGACAGCTCGCTGTATGAGGCAGTCGCTGTGGCTTCTTACCGACATACGTATTCCTGTCAAATAGTCATAACCTGAAGCGATACCGCGTATGAGTTGATGGTTGAAAGGAACACAAACATAAAACAGGAGTCTGGCCCCCCACCGTGGCCAGGTCAGCAAGGGCTTCCGGGCCCAGAACCAGGCAACTTCAGGGAGTTCAGCGTTTGTTATCTGTGTGTTTTTGATTTAACCAGCAAGAAATGTATAAGAAACACACACACACACACACAGTCAGTTGACACTGCAGGCAGGAGGACCAGAAGGGGGCAGGGAGGGAAACGGTGGGAAAAGCTGGGGAACCGGGCAGCTGTGTAAGAAATTCCACTGTGAAAGAACAATATTTGTTCCGGCAGAAACGAGGTAACTCTGGCAGCCGAGCTGAGCTGGGACTACAGACGCGAAGAGCCTTTTATCGCTGAGTTTGGCCCTGCCAGTGCACCGCCGCTGGGACTGACGTGCTCCATCGACACCAAGTGGCTCTTCAAGGGCGGCCCGTTTCAGCCCACGAGCGAATCGAGTCCGGCTTCCTCCCCCGCGGACTGGGTCGTGCTCGGCGGTGGTCGGCGGTCAGTTCCAGACCCGATCCTCGCCCACTGCAAAGCAAAGCTCTCCGCTCCTTCGTGCTCGGCTCAGGCATCTCCACACAGAGATCCAGATGAAAGACAACAGGGACCTTCTCAAAACCATCTAAAGTGTCCCTGCTGGCCGAGTTCTCCGTGCCGGTCTGTTTTGCATCAGCGTGGCGGGCTTCCACGGATGGTCTCAACGGGAAGGATTGATGAATGGCATTGCACGATGACCTCCTCTGGGTTTGGCGAAGAAGATGTGGGGGGTCTCGCGGCCAGCTGAGATGACACGCTTTTTCAAACTGAAAAGAGCAACATTGCTCAGCAAGACAAAGCCACATGTCCACAGAAGTTCAACCTGAACACACGAGGTCAAGTGTTAATGAAGACATCATCCCCAAACGTCTCCATTATTAAACAGCGTAAAAATAATAATCTGATGTTGTCTGTGTCTGGATGAGCTGTCTTTGGCGAGACAAATCCCAGGGCTCCGAAGACAAGAGAAAAAAACGTATGAAAAGTGAGAAGCACGAGGGCATAAATTGCAGGGTTGACGCAGGTAAGAGCTGATGTGTTATTAACAGCCTCGCTGGAACCGAAGTGAACAAAACTAGCAGCGAGTCACCGACTGCCGCAGTGTATTTATAGCTGCTCTTAAACAGCATTTAATGTCAAACTATGAGCCACAGCTGCAACGTCCTATGAGGGGGAAAAAAGCAGTTTTCTCTAACAGAAGGTGTCAGAAAACATACCGAAGCAGAGACAGCCAAAGCACTTAACATTACGCAGAAGAAACGAACGAGACAAAGGCAGCCAAGTTATGTTCTCGCCCTCTCCGGGACGATGGAGGCGCCTGTTTACTGCTCACAAAATCACCAGATCTCAGGCCAGGTGAAAGCAGCTGAATTGAGGATTAAAGCCGTTATTCCTGGTAAGAACCGGTATGGAAACGTAACCGGCCGTCCTCGAGGTGTCGGTCGACCCTCTTCTGTCCCGAGCCCAGTATGGGTTCTGTAATTCCGCACTACTGACCGGGTTAACAGTGTGAGTTAGGGGTGGATTTAAGACACACGGGTAACACAGGAGACCTCTGCTTGATCAACCTTTTCTTTATATTCCCACTACTTGCTCTGGGTTAACAGGCACGGCTAAGAGGGCGGTAAATTTTACCTTTTTTTTCCCAGCCTACAGGATCTTCTGAGCACGTGGCTCCAGCCCACATCTTCCTCTAATGCGTATTTATTAACCTCGTGGTGCTCAGCCTCGACCCATGTTGAGTTGAACAAATTCTAGCAGCACCTTCTTGCACCGATGCACCATGTATGTCCAGGCCATCTCAAACACGCCTCACCTCAACACATTTGCAGTTGTCTTACATCTCAGAGAACTCTTACCGAGTAAACATGGCGTAAATACTTTCCGTCACTCCTTTCTCTCGCTAGCATCCAGTCACTGTCATCTAAAGTTCTGCACAGTCTACAGCGGAGTTCAATTGATCTTCCCAGATGTGATGACCCTGAGTGCAGCGTCTCTGCACGGCGTACGCAGATCCCCCTGGGATTGCTGATTTCAAATGTTGGACAGTGAAGAAGTAAAGTGTAATGTGCCTTCACGGTAGAAGCCTTCTGCTGCACGTTCGGCTTGTCTACAGCTTTATTTATTACCAGTGTTCGTAGTCGGTCTTTCCTCACTCGCTTTTGAGGCCCCCCCGTCCCATCATATGCCTGCATGAAAATGCACTACGTCTCACTTCATCGTCAGTGGAAACCTCCTGAGTTGTGTGGTCCTCAGCTGCCCGTGTGGTGTAGTATCCGTCCCCGGCCAAGCGTCCCATTTATCTCCCTGGCCGTCACTCTTCATTGGCGTCTGAATCACTACTCTTTTTCTTGGTGCAACAACGCATTACCCATGAAGACTCAGCTGCCAAGAATGCACTGGGAAGACATGGCTGAGCCCAGAGGGTGCAGTCCATTTGCCTGCTGGCCCTTTCTTCGCTCGCTCTTATCCACTTGGGGAAACACATCAATCCCTCATCGCTGCAGCTGGCATCAGGGGCCCGAGGTTCTTCCAAGCCTGTGCTGAGCATGCAGGGTTCTCCAGGGGGGCTCCGTGTTTCGTCTCCACCACAGCTAATTGATCACGGTTCATTAAATAACTACGATTTACTTTAAAGGACGTGTGGGATGAAACTAGAAGATACCCTACTAATCCAATGTCTACTGAAGAAAATCCCAACCCGGATGGGACAGTCAGTCCCGCTAAAATTTGGTAGCCGTGCAGTTTTTCGGTTTCTCATACACATCCTACAAACCTGTTCACCAAAGTAAAGCAGCCAAAACCACGTCTATCGTAGAAGTGCAGGTCAACAAACACCACTGTGTGCTGTGCAGGTGGGCACTGGTTGAGTTAGCTGACGTAAAGCTCACCGAGCGGGGAAAGACTTTCGTGGTGAAAGATATAAAAAAGAAAGTAGGCAAAGACAAAACAGGTGCCAAAGGACACGTGGGCATGTGACCCATGGAAGACGTGATATCCCGGTTCTGGAGACCGATAGCACGTGCTCAACCGTTCGCATCATCTGATTCTCCCGTATCTTCCGTGTAAGTGGGCTTCCTGGTGCACTCTGTTATGGGCTGTCATTTGAACCCTGCACTGTAAAAAAATCCTTCTGGGAAATAAAGAAGTCTTCCACACTCCTTTAATGTGTTCTGGGCCAGACTTTCACACTGAGTTCTTTGCCAGTGGGTTTTGTTGAGTGCAAACCTGAACGAGTGAGGTGGTCCTCTATTGTACTTTATTATTCTCCGTGGGAGTTCAGACCCTGGTGCCAGTTGGGTAAGTATAGTATTTATGATCACATCTTAGGATCCTCTCAGAATAACAACTGTCTGTCTTTCTTGGATATTCTCTCTCTCAGGCGCTCTACATCTCAAACAGTGCCTGCTGTAATATTAGTTGATCCTGCAGTCTAGACTTAGTATTTTTAACTTGTGAGGCAAAGGAAACACATATAAAGCTCACTGAAGGTCTCACTGGAGAGATCATTATGGGATAAAGTGTCCCAGCATCCTCATCGTGACTTTATGCCTGTCATTCTTCTTATTTCTGTGGATTTCCCAAGGGGTTCACCCT
Source organism: Arapaima gigas (assembly GCA_900497675.1). NCBI lineage: Eukaryota > Metazoa > Chordata > Actinopteri > Osteoglossiformes > Osteoglossidae > Arapaima > Arapaima gigas. The sequence goes on from UFQX01000243.1 coordinate 99,165, forward strand.
TCCAAAAACAACAAATGCACCTTCTATTTTTTACTGCTGGTTTCCAAGGCAGAAGGTCCAGGTGGATGATGAGTCCAAATCAGTACAATATTTTTGGTCAGTGAAAAGGCTAGGAAGGAAAAGAATGAACTATTTCTGCACCCTTATTCCTCCTCCTCAGTCTTTCCCGAAAATAGGCAAGATATCAAAAACACTGACAATAACATTACTTTTTCCATTATTTCTCTTTCAGAAAAATTTGGATGGATGAATGGATTGATGGATGGATGGATGGATGGATGGATGGATGTCACCTGTAACTCAGGATACACCAAACTGGAATACAAGCAGAAACAGTACATCAGAAATTAGAAATTATTTCCACACATCTCCCACAAGAGCAGAAGGTCCAAAGGTTACAATAATGCATTTCACAGGTATGATCACAGCACTATCTAGTAGGTTCCGGAAGAGTGCTCAAACGTTCCATAATTCATCTAAATTTTCATGCAGAACAAACCTTAACACAGCATTTCAAGTATCTTCAGCTCAGGATTCAGTGATACTGCACATGCTTAGAGCAAGGAGGACAGCTTTGTTGTGGTTAGATCTCACAAATGCCTGTGGCTCAGTTCCCCATGGATGTGAAGTCAACAGGTTGAGTTCAGAGGTCCACAGTCCAAGCCCGGTGTCCGGCAACCGCCCATCAGTGCCTTCGTAGACGGCGAGTACATCATCCGTCCCAGGACGTAGACATACTTTGCAGGGGCTCGAAAAGCTTATCAATGGGCCAGAATGACTTCTAAGCCAGTGAAATCAAGATATCTGGTCCTGGGGAAGGGAGAACCTACTACAGGGCACAACTCATGCCAGAATTTCTTATAGAATTCCACAGAAAGCCATCTGGTCCTGGTGTTTTTCCCAAAAGGCGCTTGACTGGATAATATCCCAGATCTCCTCGGGAGTAAATGGAGCATTTAGAGAAGAATGGTGCTTGTCGGAGACACTAGGCAGCAACGGCCTTTCTAAATATGATTGTATTTCATCGGCTGAGCTCGCGTTTAAGTGGCGCACAGAGAGCTATAATACTCTCGAAAAGCATTATTCATTGCTGGTGGATGTTGTGTAACTAGACTTGATGGTGTCGGGGTCTCATTCTGTTGTGATTTCATTTGATAGGTCAGAAGACGACTAAGCTGATTCCCGAGTTTATAATAATGCCGCTCTGTAAGGAGCACGAGCTCGTAATATGATTTGTATAAACCAGATGGTGTTTAACCTTTGTGCAGGTTAGCTGCTTCCGGTTTCTCCACGGTTGGAAACTGTTTATGTTCATGCCCCAGATGCTCCACTTGTAACTTATGAAGTTAATAAGTACTAATGTGAACCTTTGGAAATAAAAAGAAGGACGGAGCATCTTTTGCTGCATCCCAGACCACAGCAGACGAAAGACCGCCTTTTAGTCAAAGACACGTGACTTTGCTGTATGTTTTGTCATGGATCCCAAGTCTACTTGCTACAGAACCAATTTTCCTTTAGGAAGCTTTGCGCAGATTTTAGAGAATTTACAGCGGTTCATAAATGAACGTCACACAAGACATATGCAACTGGACAATAAAAAAGTCTCATCTGGGCCTCCACTCCTCTCCACGAAGGGTGCGAGAAGCGACAAGAGTCGCCCAATAAACACAGGACCCTGACAGATGGCCTGACTGCGGAGACACGTCAAAACTCATTTCAGGCCCACGGAAAACGATATTTTTAAATGTTAAGAACTACTCATTAAGGCTCTTGTTCTGAAAAAGTGACTTTATGCCCCTGACATCTGCATGCAGTCAAGCTAAAAATAAAATAGCCCCGTCCAGGGCTGGCATGCATATGAAACACATTTGCAGGGCTGGTTCCCTGAATCGACGCAAACTATATCATCTGTCCAAAGAAAAATAAACGTACAAATTGTTTAGAACACACTTTGACCACAGTGGTATGAGTGGTAAAAACTACTCATCTTATGCCACTGCTGTTCTAGGAAATATGGGATTTTTCTTTTTAAATGTTTCACATTTTTTCCCCAGAAAGTTCACTGATATTCTCTCATTTTAATTCTTTTTTAAGACACCAGAACAATTTTAGAGTTAACCTCTAAATGCGATCCGCAGATTGCTAGTTATATCAATACTGATAACCGATTACGTAAGGAGGGGGTTGCGGTGGTCTGGAGTCTATTCTGGAAGCACAGGGCAGCAGCAGGCTGTGGGGGGGGGGGGGGGGCCCCCCCCTGCTGAGATTTATACC
>UFQX01000243.1:101448-120514 GCA_900497675.1 Arapaima gigas
GGGGGGGGGGGGGGGGGGGGGGGGGGGCACTCCACTGCTGAGATTTATACCGAAAGGCTGTCTGCACTTCCTGCACTTCACCTGACTGGAAATAATTCAGTTTCTCTGAAGAGATGAGGTTTCTTAAAGAATCTGTAAAATCTCTGCCTGGTCTGACCAGCGTATGCAGCCTTCTCAGCTCTGTGCCGCCGGAGAAGGTGACGGAGAGGACGGCCGTGGGAAGGCCGCAAAGACGGGAGAACGGGGAGCAGGCTGACACAAGTAATACGTGACACTGGAAATATAAATGAACTTGGCGGTTATAACTAAAGCACCGGCAGAGTGAACGGGCAGACGGATAGCAGGGTGGAGTCGGCTCGTGTCTGCTGAGAAGATGCTGCACGTCCTTTCTAGAAGTTCCACAAAACAGTCTCAAATAAGCTAGCCGGTAAGTGCAGGTTCAGCCTGCTGGGGTTCTGTGAGCTGCTGTAGATTTATGCGACTTTCCATCTGCGGAGCGGAGCGTTTTTGGCTTCACACATTTGGATTAACTTTGGTTGGGGGGGGGGGGGTCACACATGTCTGCTTCCTCTCGCTTTTTTGCGTGGCAAAGAGCAGGTCGTGCAGAGCAGCCGCGGACGACGGCAAACCGGGACCCGGCCGAGGAGCCGAGCTCCTGCCGCAGGCTGGACTCCTGGCCGAGAAGCAGCTGAGTACATAAAACCCTTTGCAGAAATCCAAAACAATGACATTCCCCATTGTGTGTGTTTAGTCTCTCCGCGAGTCTCTGCAATTATCTGTTTCTTCTCATCACTTGACCTTGAAGCCAGGGGGCCATCTGGCTGTTCGAGGCGGAGCAGCGAGAGAGAGGAGCCCAAGGAGGACCTCGTGGTCCCTGTGCACGTAGAGGACGGCTGGACGGACGCGCCCGGCGGGCGACTTCGCTGCGGACCTGGCAACGTCGAGGCCCGTGAACCATGGAACCGGCAGGGCTCTACGCAGGAATGACTTTTTCTGAAAAATCTTTCGCAGATGGAAAAAGCCATCGAAACCGTTTTTTCTTCGGTCTCGGTGTCGACTCCCTTTCTGTCTATATATAGAGTCGAGAAAAACATGTTTTTTTTCCCGCCCAAAAAAAAAGAGCGGCGCACGATTCTGGGATCCGCTCGGCGAATGTGTTTTCAAGAGAGGATGACATCTCGTCTTTTGCTCTCCCCCTCTCGGCCCGGACCGTCCCCTTTGTTTAGCTAAATTCACGGCCAATTTATTTCTCCACAGTTGTCCATCACCGGTGTTGTTCTTCTCTCAGTTCCTACCTTTCACTTCCACCGTGGCAGCAGCCTTGACACGGAGCGAGTGTCGGTTACACGGCCCACACCCGTGCGTATCGCTTACCCCGCGTGCGGGTCCCGCCCCCGACGCCGCGCGTATCGGCTCGGCCTGTGTAGGTCCTGACTGCGCGGGTGCGAAGTTTGGCATTTATCGCACAAATCTGACACGGTCAACAAGCTTCTGAGACAGAACCCCTATCGTGTCCAACATGATATGCCGCTTGTTTCATCTCGCGATGATATAAATAACCACAACCAAAGTGCTAAAGGGACCGAGAATCATTTCGACGCTGGTGCAGATAACAACTTTAAAAGGGGACAAAAAAAAACCTTCGGCAAACTACCAGCGCCTCAAGTCGAGCTCAGAAAGAGTGAAGATTATTCAAATTGTGTGGAAGAGAGCAGCAGCTACTCAGTCCTGACAGGTAGACAATGTGAGCGATAAAGAAAACCGACGCCTTAATTCTGACATTGACAAAGTAAAGCGGAGTCAACGGAGCACATTACTGACAGGCTCCGTCCACCACAGGCGTAATTGCCCACGATGCATTAGGTTAAGGTTTCTGCCGCGGCTGAACCCGGAGCTGCTCTGCCGTCCGCGCGGCAGGAGGGCGCTTGGCTGCCGTGCGGGTCCCCGAGAGCCGCGCCATGTGTCCACCTTCAGCCCTCTAAAAGCAATTTGTAGCTATTGTGCAGCTGTGAATAGGCACTTATTGTTCTTGCCGGAGACGTCTCCAGCTCCTTCGCACATTTCGGACGTTTTCCAGAGACTGTTTATGTGCTGAGTGCAGCCCGGCGTGGAGCTTAGAGCCTAATGGACTGGAAGAGAGGGGCCTGCACTTCTTCAGCTTGTGTTCAGCTGTACAAACACGAGCGCCTTTTCGCCCCTCTGGCCTTTTCTGCCGCGCTCCTCGCTCCCGCTGACCGTCCCTCTCTGTCCCTCTTCGCTCGGGCCGGTCCGGCCCGCCCGTCCGTCGGCCGCGGTCCCCTTCGCGCTGCCCGTCCGACGCTCTCCCGCCCCGGGCCGCCCCGCGGCCATCTGCCCGCTCTCCCTCCCCGGCTCCAAAAGGGCAGCTGACACTTCGCAGAGCAGTTCCATTAAACATACCTCGGCCCCTCTGAGAACCTACTGTATCACATCCAGCGTGTTTATTTTTATATCTTCCCACATGCAGCCTAAAGAAAATAGCACAGGGGTCCCGAGGAAGACAACGGCAACAAAATGGCCCTTCTCTGCGCCATCGTGCGGCTTTGTGATGGAAATATTTACGTTGGTGAGAGACCTCTGGGCTGCGCGCCGCTGGTGTTTGTGTGACGGCCGGCTTGTTTGTTTAAAGTCGAGCTTTGAGCGGGAAGACCGGGCTTCGAAAAAAAAAAAAGACTAAAGGTAGATGTGTTGCCATTATTTTTGGAAGTGCGGCAAACGTCACTTTAGAGCCGGGGAATTGAAAACCCCAGAAGAAGCGTTTTTCAGCGTTTTCAGCAGCGCCGCTGCCCGGAGAGCGATAGACACGGTCCACGTACCGTCCAACCAGGACCACACACGTCTCGCCGGTGCCGGGGGAGAAAGACGCAGTTAAACACATTTCCACAGGTCATCACCAGGAATGTGACTCTGGCCGGCGTCTCCGCCCCAGGCTGTCGCTGTGGGGAAGAACTCACACCTCGACCTGCTGGGGAGAGCGGCCGGGGGGGGCCTGCACTTGCGCTTTTGTGTTACCTACGGAAGGTGAATAAAAGGGGCAGAAGTTCCAGACGTCCGTGTGGTGCGGCCGGAGTCGTATCGCCATCGCAGCAATTCTGCGGAAAAACGTGTTTTTCCTCTGTTTGCGGGTCGTGGTATTAATTCTTTTACGCGACACGGGAACCGGCGTGACAAGCTTGATTTTCCGCACTACGGGGGGGTCCACGTAAGACGGAAGGTTGGAAATTCTAAAGCATAATTTAAAGGCAGTATTTTATACGCTGCACTTTTATAACCTGCGAAACGTGCCGCACAAAGTATCCGTGCTGCAGCCGCAACGTTCATTCAGCAAATACGTTTGTTTTGTGTGAATGACGTGCAGACGGCAGTGAATAAGGGTGATTCTCAGCAACTCGACGCGACCAGCTGGTGCTCCACCACTTTGTGCACTAAAGTCTCCAACAAAACTTAAAATTACAAGACATTTTATATATAAGTGTACATTTTCCCTTTTCCACATTATGCTAAAAATAATTATGAAGATCATCTATTTTTCCGTTTTTCTACTTTTTTCTCGAATGTTTTTGCAGTCGGCCACAGTGTCCAGAATCCGTAAAATCAAAGTGCGGAAAATTAAAAAATTTTGACAACTCCCTACAATTCCCTGTCGTGGACGGTATTCGTATGTGTTTAAAATCGCGTAGCTCAGCGGTGTCTCGCGTGACGTCGTCTCCTACGACGATTCATTTTTTTTTTACATCCTTCGCCGTTTTCCTGTTTAACTCGATACTCTGAGACCCACACGTGGCACCTTCCTACATCCGTCCGCTCGACGGTCGTGTCTTTATTCGCGCGTTCGTTCGTGTGTCGCTCGCGGTCCTCGGAGGGGCCGACTAGGGCCGTTACCAGGGTAAAGCCGAGGAGGAGAGGGGTGCCGAGAGGTGCGGGCAGCCGCCCGTCCATCTCGCCGCCACCGACAGGCCGTGAAATGAGGTGTCCCCGCTCGGCTCCCGCGCCCCCCGAACAGCTGGCCGACACACGGCGCACAGCAGCGGCCGCCGCTCGGACCCTCCAAGGCTGCGGCTAACCCCTCTCCGAAGTACAAGCACCTGAACAAACACATTTGCTTCGGCCAGCGCGTCCAAGAAGAAACGCTTTCTAGTTAAATATAGATTTAATATCCCTCCCTCCCGTTTTGCGGAATCCAAACAAATTAAACGTGTCATTTTTGGAGGTCGGCTGACAATAAAAGCGACTCTTGAAAAACGGCAACTAGGTAAAAACTGTTTGTTTCCGATCACTAGCAGGTAACACCTCACGTACGTGCGGCTAAAGTTTTTATCTCCTTTTCAGCGCCTTTTTTTGGGCAACCGGCTCTTCCCTGGGATTCGGCTTTAACGCTTTAACAGGTCGAGCGCCTGGCAGCGGAGGCGACTGTGGAACTGTGTAGACAAGCAGAACGTTCTCACTCAGGCGCTTCTTAGGTAACCGAAAAATCAGCTCCGATTCCCCTAGTCTGAGACGCACTGATTCTAGCGACACCTCATCCTCACACATAAAGGTGCACGTGCGCGCAGAAGGCTCACGCGGTGCGTGTGAAAGTATAGACCGGGAGGTGGGCCGGACGGACGCCGGAACGGCGGCATCCAGCAGGTCCCTCCGCAAGAACGGTGGGGCCTGACTTCGGACAGGTGGAGGCGGAGCACCTGGGAGGAGAAGCACCTGCAGCTTTCGGCGCACAGGCAGGTGGGTCAGGTCTGGGTTCTCTGGAGCAGCAAGCGGAGCTCACAGGCACACAGGCCGTCCAGAGGGCTTCACAAGCACTTCCAAGTCCTCTGGATTTGACTCTTCCTAACAGCACAACCGTGACGAAACGGAGCGACATGAGGGCCAGTGATACACACACACACACACACACACACACACACCGCCTGCAGTGCTGGACTGGGGCGAAATCACTCCAGATGTTCTCTCCAGCGTTTGGACCTGGTTCTATCATTCCTTCTTGAGGGGCTTAAGTTTTTTTTTTTTTTTACAATTTCCTTCCAATTTCTATTGTCATAACAGACTTTTCCTCCAGGGTTGAAGGGACTTTTCCCAGTCGATCGCTGAAACAAACAACAGAAACTAGTGCGACACCTTAAGATGACAACCCTTAACCGACAGATTTTAAAAACACCACATTGCCTACAGTGCCGCCCAAGGCAGTCTGTCTCGTCCACAGGGGGTATCGGTTCACGTCCGCAACCTGATGAGGACCCGAGGCCTTGTAATCCGAACGCTGCCGGTTCAAATCCCTCCTCTGGGCCCGAACCCCGAACGCTCTCCGCGAGAGCTACGTGTTCTGCTGGGAGGGTGTAGCAGATGACCGTCAGACCTCGTGAGTAACACATCGTAAGTTCACAGCGTCAGCCAGAGGTGTGTGAGGCGTGTGGCACAGTCATCACTGATGAAGGTGTCACTTTGGTCTCGCTACGGTACAAAGTCCGTTGGCTCTCCGGACGCACCGCACACCAGCGTATGTTCGTGTTCCTCGCTTCGCCGAGTCCGTCTGTCGCCCATAAATACGAGCGCGGAATCTGCCGCACGTTGCAGAGCGGATCGCGGAGCAGACAGAACTAGCCGCTGACAGATTCATGAGCTAATAATGATGCACAGAAAAGAAAAACAGTTTTGAACTTTTATGCCCATTAATCTTCAATGCATGCGACTCATTTTACTGTAAAGCCATTAAAAATTTATTCTATTTCCAATATGGAACTAAAGAATTATAATTTCTCAAAAATTCTGGTCTGCGGTCAAATACTTTCCATTTTACATGACCAGAATTCCTTAGCGCTGGAGACGCCTCTGTTTTATTCCTGTTTTACGATACTGTGAAATGTTTCGTTAGGGCAGCATATAAAACACAGGGAATTAATTTGATGTAATTCATCAACCCGCCGTTTTCAAAACCCTTTAGAAAACACTAAAGCTAAATGACGGCAGAAGGTGGCGAACGGCTGAAATTTGAGAGCGCGAAGAGCGGATCGACGGGAACGTCGAGCCGCTCGCAGCCGAGAAACCGTCCGCTTCCTCCTGGGGAACACATTTCACCACGGAGCGCTGAGCCGGAGGATAAATATCAGAAACCAGACCAGGGAGGGACCTGCAGCCGATGTCACGAACGTGAGAAACAGCCTTTCGTATTGTAGCGCGATCTTAATGTGAGGAGTTAATGTATCCGATACAGGATGGGGGCGAGGATAGATGCCTGGACTGGGTTTAGGATTGGGGTTAGGTTCAGGGTTTGGATCGAGTTCAGGATCAGATTTAGGATCGGGTTTAGGGGCAGGGTTTGGATCTAGATTTGAATTGGAGTCTGGGTCGGGATTTCGATCGGGATTCGGATCGGGGTCAGGACTGGGGTCAGGGCTTAGCTCGAGGGATCGACAAATGTTTATTTACGTTTGGTCTGACTGTCCCTCGGATGTTGCATCTCAGGGTACGTTTGAGAGAACCCGAAGCCTCGTGCTGTGGAAAAGACCCCGGGGTCCCGAGCAGACAGACGGTGCTCCGCGCCGCTGTGGACTTCAGGGCCCGTTTGGGCTCCGTCCGCCTCTCTGCAGGCCTTTCTCGTGGACGTGGCAGATGATGTATTTACTATCCCTTCTCAGGCACAGGCACATCGTAAAGTGCCGTTTAGCTAAGAGCCGCTGGATGTGTTAAAAGCCGACTAAAGACTTCCTGACTGGCTGCTCTCGCTTTGCGGGGCTCCGGCGGCTCCCGTCGCCAGGTTGCCACTTAAAAATACAGAGGAAACTTTCCGCTGAGCTGAAGAGCAGCTTGAAAAGGTGAGCCGGGAAACACTGCTTTTGCGAAAAAGGTTTTCTCTCCTTTGCCGTGATTTTCTCACGGATCCTGCCGTTGGCCGCCGGCGACGCCTCGATAAACGGCATCGTTTCGACCTTTAAATTCTGGCAGCTGCCGAGATAAAACCCGCCAGGAGATCGGGGAAGGACAATCGTCCGAAAGCAGGGAAAATCCCCCAAGAGCATCCAGAGAGAAGGTAAACGGAAAAGGTCCTTTATTTAAATAATAGGCATGCAAATTCCAAGTTAACGTCTGGGCGCGTTGAACATTTGCATTCATTCGTCGCTGGAACGTGTCATCCCTGCTCAGCTTTTTCCACAGTCTCCATATGGCTGCCTCTGGTAGAGCAGCTCAAGAGCTGTTTATTTTTAATCTGGATTCTGCAAAAGCAAACGCATTCATTCCACTAGTTGAAAAGGTGACACGGCGTGGATTCGAGTCCCGCTCAGCCTGCGTACTCTGTCAGAGAGGGCTTCTTCCCACAGTCCAAGGACACATGTCTCAGGTTAATTCATCACGGTTAATTGCCCATTGTGTGTGTGTGTGTGTGTAACGTAAGACTGTGCGTAGAAGAATGTGTAAAGGAGCACACACCCGCCGGCCTCCCCTGCCCCGACTCGCCCCCCGGAGTGCCAGCTGTCCGGGCTCCGATTCAGGGATCGGAGCCTCTCTGAGGAGGGAACAACAATAACACAGCATGTGTGGACCGCAGAAGCACTTTACCTGCACACACACCCACCACCGACTGAGCCCGAGCAGAGAAAATGTTTGCGTACAACAGACTAAACCTTGTTCAGTAAAAAAATCATTTCTCAAAACGTTTTTTAAAGCCTCCAGCTTCTCGCCTCATCCATACAAACCGGGGGAAACGCCTGTTTTGTCCAGCAGAGGGCATCCTGCTTCTGCTGTTGGCTCTCTGCGGTGGTCTCACAGAGGACCCCCAGCGTAGCGTACAGCGCCATGTTAAACGGTCCCGTCACATCCAAACGCGTTTTACGAGAGCGTAAGGTGCAATTTGAAACGGTCAAGCTGCAGAGTTTCCTCCCAGAGGTGAAAGTTGTGGAGTAAAAACGGTGTATTCTACAGCGATTACAAAAGCTGCGCAAACGACAAAAACCGCAAAAACAAGGCGGCGCGGAAGGGATCCCCGAGGTGACCAACATCCACGACCTGGTTTGCTTTAAAGTCTCGAGACCCGGGCGGCGCGGCTCAATTCGGCCCGCCTCACACAGAGGTGATGCGGTGTATGCTGGGAAAGCGGCGCTTGCGCCCCCGACGCGTCGAACAGATTTTTTACTCGACGTTTTATCCTTGCGCGGGTCACGCCTCTCGAGGCCGCACGCGTCGCGTCCGAACAAACCGCCAGCAGAAACGCGGGCAAACGCGACGGGCCCATTTTCCCGGGGTTCCCACGGCGCGGCTGCGGCACCGCGGTCGGTCATCCGCCGGGCAGTTTGGCACCGAGGACAGGCTGCGGTCGGTCGCTCGCCGGCCGTCGTCCAGCCGTTGCTCAAGTTAAACTTTAACAGATGTCCCTGCGCTCGGGCCGTGCGATGGCCAGCATCGGAAGACGACCGACCGGGAAAACATGTCCACGGGCTCAGCGCGCTGAGCGTGTACAGACAGCCCTACGTTTGAATTTTATCCTGGGATTAAAAACGGCCGCGATTTCTGTGCTTCGCGCGAAACCAGGTTACGTGCAGGCAAGAGGTTCGCTTTGGTTAGAGGCGGAAAAATGTACTCAGTCGGTCGGTCGCACGTACACAGCGAGAGCGGACCCCGTTCCTCACCCCGTTATCCACATCCCGAGCCCTCGAAAGGGCCCGGAATACGTCGTCCGGTGCTGCGCGACGCAGGCCCCGCCGCTCCGGCCCTTCGCTTGAATGACACGTTTCCGACCTGAGGGCTTGTGGATGTATATTTGGACGGAAAGATTAGCAGACGAGCTGCACCCCGTCCATTTTATCGGCCGACTTAAAAAACGGGCCGTTCCTGTTTGCCGTGGCAGAGCCGCCTAAGAAAATATTTGTTGCACTTTGACTATTTATCATACTAAAAATATTTCTTCTGTTTTAATTATGTCAAACCTCCTTTTCCGAGGCCCGCTTGACATAAATTGAAACTTTATGCTGCCTTTGCCTGATTAATAAAGAGGGCGACTGTGTTCAAACACATAATCCATGCAAGTGCCTGTTGGAGAAAAAATGGGGAAAAACTTAAGTGGAGAATTGCTCTGCCGCTAGCAGTCACAAGGGGGTTGTGCATTTCAGCCGTGTTTCTGCGCTCCGCTTACTTTGGAGCAACTGCACTGGCACATATAATGGAGCAGTCAGTGGCTGCGGCCCGACGCGGGACAGCCGGCCGCCCCGGCCCCCGTCTCCTGCCCCTTACCGGGAGGCCTGGACCGAGAGGGAACTGCCGGCTTCCGCCGCTCTTCTCTCCTCCAGACCCCTGAATTCAGAAGCATTCAGTCGCACGTCAACCGGGCTCTTTCACGGCGCGCGAGTCCCTCGCTTTCCCGCCCCCGCGTTCCAAACAAATAAATCAGCTCCTAAGTGGCGCCCTAATAAAACAGCGGGCATCGGAATCGCTCAAATCCCGGACGAAATGGGAAATCGAATGTGGCAGAGCTCGCCGGAGCTGTTTTCCTTCTTTCCTTTCTTTCCTTTCGCAAACATCAGCTGGAATCCTCAGCATCGAGCCCCTCGTTGCTTTAAAGGATTTATTATTTTTCCCTCGACGGCATTTCCACCTGAAACGCAATCTGATTCTTTTTCCCCCCGCGTCCAGCTAAGGTCCCTCCTACTCCTTGTCGCCACTCTTTCGGCATCGGAGACCCGCAAATCCCGAATGGCCTCGGTCCTCGCCATGTTAAAATAAATATGTAGCTGCGCAAATACAAAAATAAATAAATAGACAGGATATCGCACATAAAAGACACGTGTGCCGCCGCAGACGCCATTTCGGGCACCGACGTTTCGCCGGATCCCCCTCAAAATGCCGGAAGCGGCGCGGCGCTCCGCAGGTGCTTCTCCGAAGAATCGCGGCTCTTCGAACCGGTTTCTCTTCCCTTTGGCAGAATCAGTTTGTCGCTGAAGTGCTGGAATTTGTTGGAAGCGACGCGTTTGGGGAGAGCGGGTAGAAAGCGCGCTTACGGGCTTCCGATCCTTGGCGTTTGGCGCGGGGGCCGCGAACCTGAGATCACGATCGCGAGAAAATAACATGCGTGCGTACCTACGTGCGAATATTTGATAGCGCGACTCACAGTAGCTCTTGTGTCTTTAAGAATGTGTTTAAATTTTGCGAAGGGCTTTTGCCGCGCAGCCAATGGCAGATTGACACCACAACGGTTATAAATTGTCGGGGGCGTAATGCCAAACCAAACAGTCCGACACAGATTTCTCCGTAGGCATACTGACTGCTTTTAATTTGAATACCGTGTAAATAAGCCTTTATAAGTCATGTAAAACATTTGTAAATAACACATAAAATGTACATCTTGATATGATTGTAAATCCTGTTTGTGCGTTGATGTACGACACGTTCAGGACTATAAATGCGAAGCACACGTATAACTCAGTCATTTATGCCGTCCGTGTTATTAGACTAGAGTAAAACTGAGTAGAAATGGATCAGGAGCAGCTGCAAAACGTCCGCACTGCGCAGGGTTTCTAGTGGCTGGAAATGGAAAACTTTGATTTATCTCAAGGCCAGAGACAAACAAAATCATCTACGTTGTAATAGTGCGACGTGATAAATGAAGTCTTCTTATGGGAGTCTGGTGTGGTCCGGAACGGGCAAAAATTAAACATCTGCCCGTCCGTCCGCCCGTCCGTTATCGTCGACCGCTTTGTCCTGGTCGGGGTCGTGGCGGTCTGGTGCCGAAGCTACCGTTCTCCGGGCCACGAAACTGTACCCTTCGCAGGACGCCAGCAGATAGCAGAGCGGAAACGAACCGGTTAAAAACAGTGAGAAAAGATGAGCGACGGAAACGGGAGGTAAACGTTCAGAAAAGGAGCCCGAAGGAAGCAGTGCGGGTGAAAAGAAGAACGCTCGCACTTTGCCGGGGTAGTACCTGAACAAGGTGCGACTGCGATGTGACGCGTTTCGGCTCCGCCCCGTCGTCCGAATTCGAAACAGTCCGGGAACTGACCGCTGTGGGGAGGGAACGCTTTCTGTCTGCGAAAGGACGTCACCGGCGAGGAAGGCGGCCGGACGGCCAGACGCAGAGCGTGTAAGTGACGGGTGTAAATAAACTCCATTGTGAGAGGGACTGCGAGACCCCGTCCAGGCCCGTGTCGCGCGGCCGAGTAAACAGGCGGCTTCCTGCGCACGCTGCCGGGGGGCTCGCAATTAACACCCGCCACCCGCTTTCTCTCGTAAAACCGCGCCGAAACAGAGAGGGGCCAAAGAGGCGCGAGGCCAGCGGCTCCCGCAGTTTCAGTAAATGAAGTTTGTCGGACACATTGTCGGCGGGTGGAGCGAGTGTGACGTGACGGCGACGACGCACCAGCCGACACGGGCTCGCCTGTGTCCGCACAAACGGCGCAGTGTTGCCGGGTCCGCGTCGATCCCGCAGAAGCTCACGTCACGCGCGCTGAGGTAACCTGAGCGCGATACGCGTGCTTCGAGACCCTCCAGAACCCGCCGACTAATAACAAGAAGGACGAGGGCGACGGCGGTGGTAATAATGCCGACTGGCAAATAAATCCTTCAGAGCTGCTGATGTGTAAATAATAGTACGGCAGGTCCTCTATTTATCTATTTACAGTGATGTATTCTAAGCACGTTCTGAATACTGTGGCGGGAGCGTTGGGGGAGAGCCAGAGCACCGGGGTGTTATGTCGGCGGCGATCGTCCAGCACGTTCCTTCCGAACTGAGAGGAACGGGGGACGGCGGCGGCGACCGGGCTAAAATCGGAGGTTTTCCGAACAAAGGAGCCCGAGGGTTTCCGGCGTGTCGCCGGGGAGCCTGGCATCCGATGCCAAATGGTGACATTATCTGCTGTTTTCCAGCTTTGACAGTTACTGCAGCCTGGAGCCGCCCAAATGTAAAGAGCGAGCAGAGGAAAATTCTTGTGGTAGCTGCTTACTGTGAGGAGACAGGCCCTTGACGGGACCACCTAGGGATGAGGTGTTTATTGTTGGAGGACGTGTTTGGGGGGGACAGAAGCTTCTCCCCGCCGCTAACAGGGTTGATGTTGGGGTTGAAGCACGAGGAGTCACGGCCCGGGGGGAGGGCCGCGGCGGCTCTCGGCCGACCCCCTCCCAAGGTGTCGCTGTTATGACATGTGCACTCCTCTTGTGTTTTCTCTCACAACACTTGCACTTCATCTTTCCGGGTGGTCAGGCTCATAAAAAAGGGGCTTGATTTACGCCCCGGGTTCAAGCCGTCCATCTGCCCTCTTCCTGTTTCACTTACAGGCCACTTCCTGTGGGCCAGACGGTCAGAGCGACAAATAAACCAACGGCGCATTAGGAGGTTTAAGCCCATCTCTTGAACAATGGCTATTATTTATGAAGGACAGAAGTATCATCTGGAGATGGTAGCGTTTCCACTGTTGGCCGTAGGTTTGCTTCCGCCATTTTTAAATACCGGTGGATTTTTTTCTTTTTTTCGCTCATTTTCATGCACAGAAGCTTCGACCCTCACGCCACCTCAACGCGTCGGCGGCTTTTTATCAGCGTGGCAAAAACGTCCCACCTCCCCGGTCTTTGAGCCTGAAACCGTAGCTCCAGAAGCAGCGGCAGATGATGGGCTCTGAGTCGGTCACGTGCAGGACAGCCCTGTTCGGACCGGCTTGCACGTGGGGAGCCCCTAACCACACGGGGACAAGGATGTTCTCTGAGGAGCTGCACCAGGAGACCAGGCTATTAGCCACACCTGACAAAATAGGCCAACGGTCTGGATGGTAAAGACGTTCTGGCTTATTGCTGAACCGTGTCCGCTTGACCTTTCAGCGTGTAGTCGAATTATGGGCCTGTCTGTAGTCATTACGCTCAACGTGGAGAGGAAACCTGAAAAATGTCTCTCTTTTGTTTTCTTTAGGCTGTCACACACACGCAGTCTAACGCACGGCACAAACAGCGATTTGCTAAACTTAAAAGCCTATCGAAACAGTTAGGTTCTGACCGATTCTGACAGTTGCTGCGGCATTGTGGGTAATACATTCTAAATTGCTCAATTTTGGCATTAGGAGACACCATTTCTGCTCCTGTCGTGGATCACATTCTGCCAGCAGTCAAATAAGGCAACTTTTTTCACGGGCGGCGTTAGACATGAGCTCAGCCTAATCTAAACCACTGTCGCATTAAACCCAACCCGCTTTCTCCGCCATCTTCTCTGTTTCCTGCAGGAGATGACGCTTCTTTTCCTCTGTGTCCTTATTGTGCTTCACTGCGCACTGATTCAGGGTTTGGGTTAGAGGGTTAAGGTGAGATTAGGGTTAGGATTAGTATTAGGGCCAGGATTAGGGTTATGGTTATGGTTAGGTGCTGGGGTTAGGGTTGGGGATAGATTAGGGCTAGGATTACAGTTAGTGTTTCCTCAAGTGTAAATAAAGTGAAAAACAAACAATGAAAGAGCTTAATGCAGCACCAACACCTGTTGAGCAGCGGTTCAGCCGACACTTAAGTACAGTCATATTTTAACTGGCAGACACTGAAGGCCCTGTTCCAGCTGAGAAGATACAGTCAGTCATTTACCATAATGCTGATGTGGAGGAGCCAGTGGCTGTGAAACGCGCCATAGTCGCCACACCCTGGAAATATCGTCCAACACATACGGGAATCCTCACCGTCTGCAGAATTTATCGAGGCAAACTCTCTGACCATATGGCTGTTTCTATGGTAACGCTTTTTTTTGGCCTAGATCACGAAGAAAATATATTGTGTGTGTGAGTGTGTGTGTGAGTGTGTGTGTGTGAGTGTGTGTGTGTGTGAGTGTGTGTGTGTGAGTGAGTGTGTGTGAGTGAGTGAGTGTGTGAGTGTGTGTGAGTGTGTGAGTGTGTGTGAGTGTGTGAGTGTGTGTGAGTAAGTGTGTGAGTGAGTGAGTGTGTGTGAGTGAGTGTGTGTGAGTAAGTGAGTGTGTGTGAGTGAGTGTGTGTGAGTGAGTGAGTGTGAGTGTGTGTGAGTGTGTGAGTGTGTGTGTGTGAGTGAGTGAGTGTGTGTGAGTGAGTGTGTGTGAGTGTGTGTGAGTGAGTGTGTGTGAGTGAGTGAGTGTGAGTGTGTGAGTGTGTGTGAGTAAGTGTGTGAGTGAGTGAGTGTGAGTGTGTGTGAGTAAGTGAGTGTGTGTGAGTGAGTGTGTGTGAGTGAGTGAGTGTGTGTGAGTGTGTGAGTTTGTGAGTGGGGGGGGTCGGGTGGTCCTCATGAATTAGTTAATTAAAAAATTTGCCTGGATGTAAAATAAGATTTAGGGCAGAGAAAAACAGTGATGTGCGAAACACAGTTTCACATTTTCATGTTTCACGTGTAGAAAAAGAAAAAAAAGCACCTCCACATGTGATGCTACAGTTCCCCCTCCAAACGTGTCCTGTTGTGCGTATGAGGTGTGACGTGGACTCAGATCTGAACTAAAACCCCTCCTGACCCTCACCCTCACCGCTTCCTTCTGCACCGCGAAGAATACTTTTCTTTAGCAGAAATACGTCGGATAAAGGACGGAAGGAAACAAATAACGGCGAGCTTTAAGAAACAGCAGAAGCGCGTCCTGCGCCGTCGTGTTCTCCTTCACGTTCGGCACTTTGCTGCGTGTTATTGCTGTGACGGGATCTCGCGAAACAACATGTGCAGCCCATTTATTTACGGGTTGGTAAGCACTGCGTTTACTTTAGGTTTGGCTTCCCCGTTTTAAGGGCCTGTGCGTGTTTAGGACACGGCCTGGCGGTTTGCTTTTAGTTAAGTGGCACAGTCGCTTCAAATGAACTTCTTATATTTTCCAGACTGCATTCCTCTCTAGACAGATACTGTCTAGAATCCAGATTTCTTTCCAGCCGCCGGGCAGATTGGGGAAGGAGATAATGATATAAGATTTTAGGGTTAATCGATATTTATGATCCCCGCCGTGTTTTTCAGCGGCGTGAAAGAGAATTACACGCTTAACGTTTTGCCGCCTGCGTCTGCGAACTAACCCGTCTGCCGTCGACCGGCTGGGCTCCATCCTACCGCCGACGCCTTCCGCCGAACTGACTCGCCCGGCAGGTTCCCTGCGAACAGTTTTGGGGCTTCGACTGCTGTACCGCGCGCTTACGGCAGGACCAAAGCGCATCGGGTTAAAAAACAAAACCGGCACGCGAATAAATACGCGGGCGAACCCCCTTCCCCGCTCGGCCCCAGCAGCGCGGTACAAAGGTCCCCGGAACGCGTGCGTGATGTGCACAACGGCGGCCCTGTGAGCCCCGGGGTGACACTGTCCATGTGACCCGTGAATGTGTGCCAGCCCCCCCGCACACCTCCCGGCTCAGCATAAACGCACCTCACATGTAGCATGGCGAAAGAGGGGAACTTTATTCCACGTTGCCACCGCCAATAAGCTGCCTGGAGGATGATGTTCCCACATAAATGTTGCTGTTGTAGACGACGTCCAAGACTCACAGGCCGGCAAGGAAACCTGCAACGGATCAGCTGAGAAGGACCGGCAGCGAGCAAACGGGGGGCGGCATCCGGACGGGTCGCCGACGACGACGTCGACGGGCGGGAGTCCCTTTCGCGTCGCCGAGTCGATCCGGCTCGGCAGAAGGGGGTCCCGCAGCGCCGGTCGGGGCGAAGGTCCGCGCCGGGTCTCGATTCCGACATAATTTACATGTTTCTTTTAATGGCCCTTTCCATTCCATTAATTAAAGCAAACATTCGGCAAAGTGCTCCTTGAATCAAACCACAACATTCAAAAGTGTTTTTCAAATAAATGAAATTTGTGCAAAGCGTGCTGGTGGGGGGGGTTATAAATGAGTTTTTCTTTGCTAAGTGTCTCCGTCTGTTTTCGTATGTCAAAGAACATGATGGACTGCGCCGAAGAATAAAGCTTTTCAAAAACCTAGATTGCGTTTAAGAGTGAATTTACATTTCGGTCAAGACTTAAAAACCCCACATAGGCAGCAGTTCTAATCAAAGCAGCTCGAGGCTCTCGAAGCCAGATAGTGAGGCCTGTCAAAGCTGAGCGGCTCAAAGGGTTTTTAAAGGCTGCAAAAACACGCGGCGCGAACAAGTTCCACTTTATGCGTCGGCATCGAAAGGTTGCGCCGCGTGCCGCGCCGCGTGCCGCGCCGCGCCGCGCTTCTCTCCCACCGCCGGCTTCCAGGTCCTCGCGAGGTCAGGAGCCGCACGTTTGTCGCGGAACCGGGAGGCGGGGGCGGCCCTGGCCACGTGACGCGCCGCGGCCCGACCGGCAGGACCTCGCGAAGCGCGCTCTCCTCGAAGGGTCGCCAAAAAGCAACCCCGGCACGGCGAAACGGGCCGCCCCCGCCGCGCCGCCGGCGGGAAGGAGAAGACGCGTCGGCTCCCTGCTGCCGACCCTCCTGCTCTCCGTATCTCGGTATCTGCGTGGAAATTTCAATACAAAATGAAACCCTCGGCTTAACCGGAGGCCCGTTCAAAACTTGGCACGGGACGAGAGTTTATTTATACATCGCATGTGACGAGTCCAGCGCGGGTTCGGGTACGTTTCGCTCTATCAAAGGTTTCTTTTTGCGGCCTTGTTTTTCTTTTTTTCCCCTAAGCTCCTTTTCCACATCCACGTGAGCCGCGCAATGGCGCCGGGAGCAAACGGCGCCGCAAAAGGCCTCCTTTCCGACATCCGTTCCTGACGCGTAACGGCGCTCCCAGGTTCTACCGCTCCGAACCGTCGGACGCGTTAGCCGGAGAGGCCCGCTGGACGGACGTCGCCTTCCGCTTTCCGGAAAGAACCCTCCAGACGCAACCTCTCCGGCGACGCCGCGCGCGGGAGTCGCCTCCCGCGCTCCGCGGGACCTCATGGAACCGCCGCGTCTGTCACTCAAACGTCCTCGGAGGAAATGACACGGGAGCGCGGGGAGCGACGAAAGGCCAAGCGAAGCTTCGTGCGGGGGACGGCGGCGGTCCGCGGGTCGCGTCGAGTGGATAGTGAAGATATTATTGATTGTTCTGCGCGAGAGAGAAAAAACGCGGGCAGGAAATGATTCATTTTGGTGTGTTTCGCTCGTGCCAGCCTCAGGAGCCGTGCCACACGGAACACAGGAAATGGGAGTGAAGTAGCCTTTCGCTGGTCGCCCCCCCGTCCTATGATGAATGGACTACTATGTGAGGAAAGCCAACCTGGTCGTTTTAGAGCCTCCGAAAATCTAACCAAAAGTCTTTTTATAAGGCAATAAATTAAATTGGTGGGTAGGTGGGGCGGGGGAGGTGTTTTTAGATGTGCGCTTTTTCTGTTTTTTTCTTTTTTTCTGCGAGGGCCATTATGCAGCAGTTCCTGGTACGCCTGCGGGGCGGGGGGGGGGGCTGTAGCTGGCAGAGGTGGCACCTCTATCTTCTCAACCGCATCTCCCACAAGCCCCACAGAAAGTGCTCTAAACCTGTAATGAGATGTTTCCAACTGTCCAAACCCTCACATCTCCGCCATCCATCACAAGGGCTGTTTTCTTTGCCCTCGATGCACTTCTGTGGCTCACAGTTCCACATTATTAGGTACATTACTAGTTTTCAGGTTCTCTGTGGGGGGGGGGGTTCACAGGATGTCTCAGGAGGAGGTGCGGAAAACACTCCGTCGTCGTTTTTATCTCACCAAACACAGCACTTCAGACACGTTTTTGCCCAAATAATTTTATTTGTTTTTTTTTTCCAAATCAATTTCCCACAATTCTGTAAATAGCGAGGAAGCGGCGTTCCGGCTTGAGACTGACGTCTCCGTCAAACTGCTCGAGATGAGAGACGAGTTTTTAAAATTTGGCAAAGATCCTTCGCGTCGGGACTCGGGACGGACGGCTTCTTCGCGTACTTTCGCTCCCGGGGAGTAAAAGGAGGCCCGTGAAAAACACCGCCGGCGGACCAGAGCATCGTGCCGCGTCGCGCTGGGCTCGCCGGCAGCTTCGCGCAAAGGATCGGCGCGTTATTTTGCAAGGGCTCCAGCCGCGGATCCCCGGCGTCCAAACACGCGACGCCTGCCGCGACTCCGCCCGCCCACCCGCCTTCTCCGCCGGCAGGGCGGAGTCGTTCGGCCCGCCTTGGTGGTCTCGCGCGACCCCGCTGCTCCCTCACCTCTCGGCTCATCCGCTGCGTTCCCGATTGCCCGTGGAGCTTCTATTACCCCCTTCCAGCTGATCCAACAGGCACACAGCAGCCCTCCTCATCTGGGGTGGGGGTGGGTTGGCAAAAATTTCAAGGACAACACAGGCCTCCTTCTCTCACCACTGGCTCTGTGTCAGGTTACCAAACATGACCAGTACAATAACTGCAATTACAATTCAATGCGGAGTCGGACCGTGACGGTTGCCGGCGACCCTCGACCGGCGCGTCGGCCGCGCGCCTCCGAGGAAAACGAGGGCTTTCGCACGTTTTGAGCCGACTTTAACTCCGCCGCCGTTTTTTCTCGCGGCCGAGTCGTAGAAAGCGCTCGAGTCGAGTGGAAGGCTGGATGAAGAATTATTGCCTTATGTTGCCATTGAATAAATTGGTTCCTCTGACAACCGTTTCAGTGGTTTTCTCCAGACTTCAAATTCTTTAGCCTCACCACAGTCGATAAATTAAATTTATTCAAATAGATCGTGGCCCCAATTTAGCGCAGACCACTCCGAAATGGAAAATACTGTCAAAGTGCGTTATTTAAAATATAAGCTGTAACAATAAATATTTTCCACAGAATGAAACGGGCCCTAAATTTGTGCAATTGTAAGAGGAAACCTCAACAACCAAACTGAGAGCAAATTAAGATTTCCAGGGCTGATTTTGTGCAGCGCGGCGTCGAAGTCAGTTCCTCGGTTTCTCGTGCGCTTAAAATCCCCAGGGCGGCCTGGAGCTAAATCAAACCCCGTGGAAGCTTTCAAACCAACGATATTGTTTAACCATAGAAGTGTGTTTCCTTTTTTTAAGGGCTAGGTGACTTCTCCCCCGCTTTGCTCCTCCACGTTTTATTAGAAATCCACAAAGGCTGCAGAGTCACGCAGGTTTGGAGGCGCCTGTTGCCACCGTGTGCATGTGTGACCCCCCCCCCCCCCCCCAAAAAAAAAAAACCGGGGCCCCTGGGGGGGGGGGG
>UFQX01000243.1:128106-244489 GCA_900497675.1 Arapaima gigas
GGGGGGGGGGGGGGGGGGGCAGTGCCCCCACCCGCACCCCAACCCCCTTCTGGACATCTGGATCAGCTGCCAAGACCAGGCTAACCCTGGTTGTCAAGGACACATGTGGGAATGAGGAAAAGTGGACCTGTTTCAAACAATTATAGAAATTGCTTTTAAGATTATTTAAAAAAAAAAAAAAAAAAAACTACAAAAGCATCGGCGCATCGTACAGGAGGCCGTGTTATTCACACGTATACGTGCTGGCAAACAAACGCAACAAAGTCGACTCTCGCGTTGGTTTTCGGCTCACTTTGGGACCCGTGATCCCCGTAAGGACTCGGCAGGGGGAACGCAGAGCACAAGCGCCAGGTGTGCGAGGAAACAGAAAAAAGACAGAACCCGACTCATTTCCACATTTTTGGATCATGCCTAATAAGCACCTGTCAAAGCCCAGGGCACAGCGAGGTCCCGACCCCTCGCTTTGAGCTCCGAAATGGACACCTTTTAATAGCTGCCCATCTGCGGGATTATAATTGAATGTTACATGGAACCCTACACTAAAATTGGCTCTTTTTCAAATCAGACACGTGTGGGATTTGGACTGATGGCCCATTGACTCCGCCGGGGAGCCCTTGTACAAAGTGTTATTGTTTGCCCCGTTTCCCGCCGAAGGCGCAACCCCTGTTGACAAGGGCGTCGCAACGTCGTTGCCGTTGAACGTTTCGCCACGAAGGACACGCTGCCGTCCACCTGGGAAACGGCCCAGACGCACGGCGGGGGGCCGGAGCTCCGAAGGGAGCATCTCTGGGAAGAGTCGCAGGGAAAGTCCCGGGGTGAAGAAATGACCGTAGCTATCTTTAAAGAGAGCGTCGTATTTCTCTCGAGCTCGGGCAGCCTATTCTATGGAGACCGCCGTGCTCTTCGCTCTGGGTGTTTAAGTAATGTAGAAAGAATGACCAAAGCTGGAAAGTAAGGTCGACAGAATTACCTCATGTACCCACTCGGGTTCTGCACGGTTCCTCACGGGAAATGTCTCATCTTTTCCTCCTCTTCAGCTGTATATCTGTGGTGGGTTCATGAGGCAATTTTGGAAAATTGCTGCGGCTTTGATTAGGATCATTTATTCTTATTAAAACTTAATTCAAATTGTTACAGATCCTCTTGACACTTGGTAATTTGTGGGGGGGGGGGAAATGGTAGAAAATCCAGTTTTCGGATGTCGTCACATTTATTTTTCCAGCACCAAGGTTGACTGACTTACCAGAGTAACGCGTCCGTCGTGTGTGTGTGTGTCTCTCAATACACGTAAACTGTGTTTTGCACGGGGCTACAGGTTGTCTAAGCAATTTTCTGAAGAACAACTAGCGCAAAGTATATCTGCTGCCTCGCGGCACCTGGGTGTGGGATCAAATCCGGGAAATTGCTTACAGGAGACCCGTCAGATCCGTGGCGCATCAGACCAAGAGCCATCGTACAAAGGGGTTTTACCTGCAGAATGGAGACGTGTCTCTTGTTCTGCTGCCGTTTTATACGAATGGCATTCAGAAAATAGCAAAGTACAGTAATCGAATAATGAAACACAGAGGGTTAGATAAGCGTGAATGTGAAACGCAGGCGAAGACACGTTTCATCCCAGGTTATCGGCGCTTCTGTGTCATAACGGGTCCTTTTAAGCAGTATTTCCTATGACTTCGTGTCCCACCTTTTTAAATGTCTTCTGCTAACAAGCTAAACAAAAGTCATCTGTACGCTTTCCGATCGTGTTCGTGACCCCGCTCCGCGCCGTCCGGCCGCAAGGCGCACGTTTCGCCCCCCGTGAACACCGTACAGCTCGGACCCCTCGTCGTCCAGCGGGAAGGCTGTGATTACAGAGGAGGGGCAGCAGGGGGCGTTTAATCGCAGCGCGGCGAGCGGCGCGGACCCCCCGAGACACGTCGCGGCTGCGGGGGTCCGGGTGAACCCTCGGCCCTTCGATCTGCCCCCAGAAACCGGCAGCAGTCGGTTCATTTGCTCGCAGCTTTTCTTCAGCTGCTTTCCAGCGGAGCAAAAGAAGGGTCACGAAGACAGAACACACCACGCAGCAAAGACAAGTCCTAGTTGAAGGAAACGTGCACTTTTTCCTGCATAATAAATGTCCGCATTTGCAGCACACTTGGGTTCCGCTTTTATAAATATTTTGCACGTTCGCCTGCAGCGAGACAGTTTGTTCAACATTTCAACTGAGCGCATTCATTTTCAACAGTGAGAGCAGTTCAGGGAAGGCGAAATAGGATGTGCTGCGTTACGGGCCTTTTCTGCTGTCTTCCGTCATCCTCGGCCTGCGAGTCTCCGAGTCCGGCAAAGACACGTCTCGGTGACAGAGGAGAAGTGGTCCCGTGTAACCAACGCGTGAAACGAAATCTGGGATTCCAACCGTCTAATGTTTCCAAAATGTCTGACTGTAGCGGTGTTGTAATTGAGGCCCGGGGGCCAGCAGGGTGTGGGGTCGCGACCTCTGTCGGATCAGCCTGGGAGACAGCCAGCCCCGGCGTTCCGCCCGGCTAACCGGGGCTAATTAGTCCTGTTAACTATTTCCTGGTTTTAAGAACTTAAAGAGGGAGCCAGAATCAGCGGGACAATGGGCATCCACAGCGCGTGGCCTATTGGTAACGTTTAAGCGAGATGACAGAGGCTCGAAAACTGAACCACATGCTGAGGCCTCGACCGCAGCCCGATGCGGCGATGGGCCTGGATTCGGAACGGCGCCCGCTTTCCGCCGAAACGGAAGAACGACGCTGTTTTTGACACCCTGCTATGGTACCGGTGACTGCAGCCCTGCAGGTTCTCCAGAGAGTTGAGCGGTGGAGTCCAGCGGGTTAACAAAGGCTGCAAATTCAGCTCAATTCAGTTTCGAGTCATTCTTGTCAGCAGAGAGACACAGAGGGGGACGGAAAGCTGAGGTTATAGTTTAAGCACAGCAGAGGAGAGGAAAACAAAAAAAAACTGCAAACTCCAGACAAAAGGGGTCCCTGAGGGTTCTGCTGTGGAAAACGGAACCCTGTGTAGACACAACTAATACAAGAAAAGCTGTAAAACTATTAGGACTGAGCTGAAGACTCTGGAGGTCAAATTCAGCATCCAGGCGCAAGGCTGCTAATCCTATTGGTGGCAACGTGCAGTTACCGGTTCCTCTCAGCAGGTCGGCTGGCTGCTTGACTGGAAGACAAACCGCTGCTCTTGGCCTTCCAGGGGCACAGCAGCGGAGCCTTCAGATGGACCGCTTAGGATATCTTGAGGAATTCACGCAAGAACCGGAGCAAACTTGAGAAACACGAACCGCTCCCTCGTACGGTAAGAATACGTCCGGGATGTGTATGTTTTACGCTCCCAAGGGATCGCGACCACTGCGGACATGGCAGATCGCGGCCGGTATCTCCTGCCGTCTCAAGTTCCCGTCGCTGCGCGTTACAGACACGAATAAGTCAAAGCAAAGCGAAGTTTAGACCATAAATACATAAACGTAACATAACGACTGCGAGTTTCTGCACTAAAAAGGTGCCAAAGTAAACCGTATATTTACTGGAGCGCCAACGCTTGCCATAACCTTCATGGAAATAACGTGTGAGTCATACTGCAGAATGCTTCAGATTTGTGACTCTGGAAATTTTTAATGATTTCTAATAGAATTTGAGTGCAGATTAAACTGAAAAGAGGCTTATAAGTAAGCAGATTAAGGCTGCAATATCTCTCCAGTCATCTGGGCTTCGGTCAAACAAAAGCTGATTTAGCAGATTTGTGGGCTGGGATATTAACTAATCACCGAGTTATGAACCTCATCACTGCTGCAGACCCCATTAGCACTGAATAGGGGCTCACATTCACACGCCTCCAATGAGTTCGCGAGGAACCTGACGGAGGAACAGTGAGCCTTTCTTCAGGCCAACATTCCCATTTTCTCCCCAACAGACACACATTCACACAACCTGGGGACATGAACTAACACCAGCGTGTCAAAAGCTCGCTGGTTTCTGCACGCGTTCCGGACCCCTCCGACGCTCAAAATTCACGTAAAGGTTTTAGCTGAAGAAAACCGGCGGCTGCCACTCGCCGCCCGCTGCGATCGTGAGCCGAGCGGAGACGACGCGGCGGGTTTCCTCCCCCCACCCCCCAGGTGGCACCTTAGCCCAGGTTGCGAAGCCAGGCAGCACCAGGTAACACGCTCGCTCGACAAAAGCGGCTGTCTGCAGCACTTAACACCTGACACACCTCCTTTAGCTGACCTTTCACCCCTGACCTCTTAAGTGACAAGTGAGGAGACGTCTCATGTGTTCCCTTTCCTTCCTCGACCCGTTTTCCTTTCTTCCCCGTTGATGGTGAGCATCGCTCAAAGGGACGGGTCGAAAGGGCTGTGGGGGTGGGGGGGCTACGCACAGGTGTTCATACCTCACACCTCTCAAGTTCAAAAGCCACCGAGTCCCTGGCAACCAGGGAACAACCAAACAAAGACCTTGGAGAGAGAGAGAGAGAGAGAGAGAGAGAGAGAGAGAGAGAGACGCCTTCAGCCTTCGGGGAGCCTGACAGCCCCTTACACACTGAGTCATTCCTGCAAACATCTTCACCCACACACACACACACACACACACACACACACACACACACACACTTTCACTCTCAGAAATACACACCGTGCACCATCCTGCTTCATTCCAACAAGCTGCTTTACTGATACTCTTTCCTGTTTACACAACACATACATTTTCTGTCTCTCACACACAAATACCGACGAACCTGCTTTTAAAAAGTGCGTTTCCCTGAGTTTAATACGCGCTCATTTAAATTTGCCCCCTTACAGGGCCGGCGCGCGCGCGTCCGTTCTGCAGGGCAGACACACACAAGGGGACGCTCGGTGCGACTCGACACGCAGAGATAGTCCCGCCGCCGCTTTTCAAAACTAAATACACAGGCGCACAAAAATGTAATCCTGGGCTCCGCCGCCCGCACAAACAGACACGCTCAGACGATTACGCACAAATGAGAGCCCACATCCAGCCACCTAGCAGGGAAACACACACTCGAGCACAAACAGAGAAAGCAAATCTCCTGCGCTTATCTTAAGAACACCCTTGTGTCCTCAAGTCTGAATCTGCCTCTTTTTTCCGTCTTCTGGCTCTGAAGCTTCATGGCTTCAGAAAATGGGAGCAGGTCCAAGAATCACTGGTAATATTAGTGTCAGTAATTTAATGCTCAGGTGTGAATGGATTCTTAAACATGTCAGGGAGGCCCTCGAGAAGCCCGTCCGTCCGACAAGCCGGATTACAGGTTTAAATAAATAGAGGGGCGAGCCGAGGTGCTGCCACCACGGCCCACGCTGCCGACTCTGTTCTGGATAAGTTGGCCGGAGCGACACGGGGACACGGAGACAAAGCGGCCGGTTCCTGGGCGACAGCAAAACAAGCGACGCGCAGATTAGCATCTCGCCGGAAAGGCCGACGGCGACGTGTCGAGGACTTTAAGGAGCTGTAGTAACAATAACAATAACTGCAGCAAAGCCTACCTGCAGTTACACAACTAAGCTATAAATTGCACCCTTTTTTCCCCTCGTGTGTCACGTTCTCGAAATCTGTCTTAGGAAAACCCAAAGGCTACGCGAGGTCACCCTCTGCGCATCTCCTCGGAGCGGCCGAGAAGAGAGGAGGAGTGAGGACGGGCACGACGGAGCGCCTCTTAATCTCCCAGATCTCGGGCGCGCAGACGGGGACGGTTCCGGTGGTCGGAACTCGCCCGCGGGATTAAGCAGGAGAAAAAGGAGACGATCGCTGCCGGTCTGATCCTGGCCTGCCGAGAAGCGCTCGCTGTGACGGATTGTCGTCTGGAAGAAAGAGACGTCGAATCCGCGTGGCGCCCGGCCAACGACCACATGAAGCACGTTTCATAAATAGCTCAGGTGTCGGTGTCCCGTTTCGTGAACCGTCTAACGGTGGACTGTTCCTCCTGCCGTCTTACTGTAACGCTTGTCCGACGTGTTTATCTAACGTCGGGTTCTTTAAGGTTGAAACAAATCGCTGTTTCTCGACGTTGCTCGTGCTAGTTATCGGATTCCCAAAGATGCCAAAACCGCCGCGGGTGAATCGACAACTCGCAGGTCCCGAGCAGCTGCCGTCGAGGTGAAGCGGGGCTCGCCGTGTCTTCGAGCGAAAGTGCCGTAACACGTCCGTTTGTCGCCTGCGCTGCTTGACGCCGGCGCCGTGTTCCCGAGGGGACCGCGGCGGTGCGACGGGTCGCTGTTGGGCCCACGCGTGCCCCGGCATTCCCCACCAAACCCGACAATGTCACAAACGGCGCGTGTTTGTTTTCATAACACAATCCAGTTTGTGTGCAAACGTCCGCCGGGGGCCGAAGGGCCTTTAAGGGTCAGACGTGCAAAATCTGGCCGAGAACCTCCGACACGGGGTGTCCAAGGCGGCCATTTCAAAAAGGAAACGTCCCATCCCGACCGACCGGCAGCTCGGCGACGAAGAAGCCGGTGTGGGCTGCACCGGAACCCCGAGTGATGTTGTGCCGTTGCGGAAGGTGCTCAGCTTGTCACCTCATCTTGAGCTGCACAACTTATATAGCACAGCCTAGATGGCATAGATACGAAACTGTTGAGAATCGAGGCGAAAACCCTGCAGCGGGTTAAACGGGCCGCGCAGCACCGGCTCACCCGCAGAGTGGGACGGAGGTGAAACTCTACGTAAGAACAGCGATTCAAAAAGATGCCTTAAAACGGCATCACTTTCGCTTCAAGTATTTCATGCTGCAGCTTGTGCTTCGAAGTGTGCGGTGACCAGTTAAGTTCAATATAAATAAAATGTTAGTTATGTTGCTATGTGCAGTTGGGGTATTGCGTTTCCCTTTGGTGTGTCTCCAACCGCTGGAGCTTTTTCAGACACCAGCATTTATTGGTGGGGGAACCCAATCCTTCTGGCGTGAGCTCTGAGAATAGCAGGGCTGCAGGTGGAGGACAATGGCAGGCCGGCTTCGGTGTTCCCCACGGCGGGCTCGGACAGGCAAACCTCGGTGTAAATATTTATTAACCTGCCTCTGGGATCAGTCGCCAGGACCCTCGCCCACCTGGCAGAACCACCGCAGGGGTCAGCCAGAGGAGCAGGTTGGCGGGGCCGGCGACTCTAATCCGTCACACGGACCTTCCGATGGACCTCAAAGGAAGGCAATTTTTACAGAAAGGTTCCTAGAAAGGACTCGGTTGCTTTAGTGACGCTGGGTGACGCTGCACTTCACCTGTACTCGCTTTGTGCACGTGGGTCAAGTTTGTTGGACGCTGCAGACGACAGTATCTGCTGAGTAGCTAAATATCATTCGCTTGCAAGTATCAGACTTGGTTTCCCACTTCAGAGCCTTGCACGGTTTTGCCCGTAGTTTTGAAGTTGATTTTCCATCCTTTCGAACAGGACGTTTTACACTTTCCTGCAGGGTGCTCAGCTTTCCCGTATGTCACGTGAACTTCAGTTCTGTCGGCATCGAGCGAATCCCGGCGCTGTTGTTCTGCGTCTCTCGACAAACGGCCCACGGACGAGGCACCGCTACTTCTCTTCTGCGCAAATCCAAGTTCGGATGTTTTGCCCGGCCAAGGGGACCGTCTCTTCAGCAGAGGGACTTTGTGTTGTCATCGTCAGTTGTGCAGCAGCGCAGTGGGCTTTCCCGCCAATTCCTCAGAATCCCCCCCTGCGTAGAACATTAGTCCCCCACATTGCACCTTCCAGCCAGGGAACGATCCTGAGGGTCCCTGAAATGTTCAATGTCCACCTTCAGCAGACTAAACAAATCCAACAAGACTGCGCTTGCCGTCACAGCTTGCATAGCTGTTTTCCTGCGTTACAAGTTGGCTCGACACCCGCGTTAGCTTCTGCAACACACAGGTTGGTTCGGGTTCACGTCCCTCTCATTTCAGTCTTCTGCACCTGAACACAAGAGGATCATAAGTCTCGGGAGAATGGAAAAACACAGTTCAAGTGACAGGAATCCATTCAAAGACTGCCCGGCAGCTTTTTGCATCTCTAGGTGCCAGGGATTAGTCACAAGATACTACGGTTAGTAAATTTCATAAAGCCGGTTTAATGAACGCTGCATGCCATCAAATCCCTGTGCAGCTCGATTTAATTTCTGAGCATTAGAAGGCGACGTGGAAAGATAGCTCCCCGACCTGCCAAAAACCCTCTAAAGCGGCGCTACGGCCTGTCAGGTACACGAGGAGGAAAAAAAGTGTATTTTTTACCATGCGTTGCGGCGATAATGTTTCAGGTGACATTCTCCCTTCCCGCACCTGAGACGTGTGACTTTTTGCACGGAGGAGATTATCCTTTGTTGTCGCCCACTGAAGTAAACAGTCGGAGGCCTGGCAAACGAACGTTAAAAAGCGGAACAAGGTCCAAGAGGGGAGATGATATCAACTTAAATAAATAAATATAAATATAAATAAATAAGTTAAAAGCGCGGGACATCCAAGAGTCCCCGTACGTTGGCGAGGTAAGACGACCCGCAGATGCCCGTGCATAAGTAATGGGGCTTCCGAAATTCCTTCAATTATTCAGTAAAGACCTTTGTTGGGGATTAATTGCGTGTGGAGCACGAGAGACTCGGGCCGCTCCTTAAGCGCGATCCGTCGGCGACGCTCATAATGACGGCAGATGGTCGTTCGCCGGATCGGGTGTCGGGGGAGCGGGTCGGTTGAATGTTCGCCCGGCTCACGTTAGCCGCACCAGGTGGACGGCAGTTTCTCTTTTCTGCGGGTGAGACGTGAGCCGTGAAACGTGAATTATTGAAGCGCTCCTTGTAGTTAACGCGCTCTTCGTAGGAATCTATTTTAAGGACCTGTTGCGCGGTCGCTCTTTTGGGAAACTTCCCCGAAATAGTGACGCGTAACTCGGCGGGGTCTGTTTTCTCTCTGTACATAACGCTCGGCATTTTGGCTGTAAAAATACGTAAAGGTGTGAGTACCGGTATCCTCACGATACGCGGTTTCTGCGTATACCGGTGAAACGGTTTCTTTCCCTTCATCGAGTTACACCCAAACAGGAGGCCCACATTTTGCACTTACAAGCTACAAGAGCCGAGGGGGGTTTCCCGCTTAGTCAAAGTGCCACACCCAAAATGGCCGACAGACAGGTCTCCGGAATGCACTCGCTTCCCACAATGCCTCACTCTCTCTCAAAGCAACAATTTCACACCGTGTCTCCGACGTACGAGATTCCACATCGCGAGCGGATTTTCCGGAACTCGTGACGCTCTGAAGTGGGGGGGCTTTTTCGTATTGGAATAATGCTGATAATGTAATAATAACTCTTGGTGGACATCAATATTAAAAGTGTTTTGCATATTTCAGTCCTACTTGAGAACATACATAGGCGTGAGAAGAGGTGGTCATATATATGTCTGCAGTTGAATATTCTTAATACTTCCTGGACCCCTAATGCCCGGAAGGTGGTTCTGAAAGATCCCGCCTAATAATTCGGAGCGGCTAGAGAGCCGACAGGTCGCATAACCCTCGAACGTCACAGTTCAGTGCACAGCAAGGACGCGATGTGGAGTCATACCGGACTTCATCGTGGCTGTTGAAGGTGGCCTTCGTGTTCATCTCGACCCTGCGCTCGTGTTCTCGTCGCCGTGGTGGACGTTCCTGCGGGGGGGCGACACGCGGGTCGGCCTTTTCGAACGAGACCTCGTTCGTTTTCTCGGACGGAGCCAGGCGCTTTTCGCAAACGAAAAAACCAAAATTCGGGCCCGGCTCGTGTATATTTATTTTTCCCCGTTCCGTCGCCCTCCCCATTGTAAGCGTGTCCACAGGGAACATCCCTGAGCTCATTCTATTCATTAACACAACATTAATAAAAGGCTAATTGCCTGGACACGGCACGGCATGCGGAGAAGAAAAACATCATTATTTTAAACTTTGTCGTGTTTCATAAGCTTATAGTCGCTAATGGTATGAATAGGGCTGAGACACACGCGCTGCATTTTGGAAATATCTGCCGGGTTCAGAGTTCCTCCCGAAACTTAAACATGTTCTAATGGCATGTGCACATACACACACTTAATTTCTTTGTAAGCTCATTGCTTTGTGTGTTTCTTTTCCTAATGACCTAATAATGTGAACATACTTATGTCAGCTCACTAGTTCTATAGCAAGACTTAGGAGGAGGAAACACCTGTTCATTTTCCCAATGAAGACCAAAAATAACTATCCTGCATTCGAGTGCAAAAATAAACCGATCTGTTTTCCCGCTCACAATTAACGGAGGGCTTCTCGCGTGCTGCACTTCCAGAAAGGTCTAGAAGCCAAACAAGTAAAAGGTGACAACCGTACCAGTCCCTGTCACCACCACGCGCCCTCCTCCCAGAGGCTGCGTGCGGGAATCGAGGAGGTCAGACATCGGTCCGCAAGCC
This sequence comes from Arapaima gigas, assembly GCA_900497675.1. Classification (NCBI taxonomy): domain Eukaryota; kingdom Metazoa; phylum Chordata; class Actinopteri; order Osteoglossiformes; family Osteoglossidae; genus Arapaima; species Arapaima gigas. Next base: position 138,511 of record UFQX01000243.1, read on the forward strand.
GTGGTCGGTTCCACGCCGTCCGAGTTGCCCGCGTTATTCCCTGCTTCTGACACACGCACGGAGGTATGAAGACTGTTTACATAAACCCTCTATTTCGTTTCTCTTGTTGGGGCCCCGAGCCTCGCCAGAGTCCGCAGCTTTTCCGCTTGCTTGTTCGCTCGTGTTTCACACGTTTTATCAAAAAAATTCTGCGTTTTTTTTCCAAACTTCTAGCTCCGTGCTGCCGGCCCCCACCTTAACGCACTTTCTCTTCTTCCCTTCGGTAGACTTAGTCCCTCCGACACGGGTGTGAGGGCTCAGCAGGTCTCATGGTGGAGCACCGTGCGAAGGAAATAAGCCACCTTCTCACCAGAAGGTTAAATCCAGGCCATAAAAATAGCGCCCTTCTTAATAGCAAGAAAATAAACACTTGCTGGCTCTTTTTTGCAACAAAGCAAGTCCTAAATCAAGCCTGAGGGGCCCGGAGTTACTTCTAACGTGAGCTTTCCCCCAACTGCAGTTCTCCTGGAGGGGTCCTGAAGGAGCGGCGGTCCGTCCCGCCGCCTGGTCCCCGCTGCTCGCGAGCTCACCGGGTCTTCGTGGAATTACCTTTCCAGGACGGTGGTCCTCATTAATGACCCTGCGAGTTGCAGCCCCTCACAGGGTATCACAGCCCAGTCTTTAACACTGCACCTATTGTGAGGGGCTGTACACCCCCCACCTTCACACTCACCTTATTTGCCCCCAACAGCAAGTTCTCGCGTTTACTTTTCAGCCCTGAATAACGCTGAATAATGTCAGTATATACACATATATGTATGTTTTTGTATCGTGTTGCTGTTGCATTTTCCAGTTAAAATTCCCTTTTAGTCCCATGTATTGATGCACTGTGAAAGCACTGGAGTTGATTTGCACAAAAATATTGTTTTTTTTTTTTCCATGTGGCTTAGTCAACAGTCTCAAAAGTGCAGATTTTAATCAAAATCCTATGAGAGGCCGGCAAAAAAGTGCCACGGGGGAAACTGTACAAAAGTGTCTTCACTGGATGCGAGATGGATCCAGTATCCGCATTTGGTGCCGGTCCAGACCTCTGGTTCCTTTCCCCTACTGTGGGGGTCTTGCCCCACGAGTGCCGTAGATGCCCGGGGGCTGTCAATCTTGCATTGCCCCCTGTCAGCCCCTGGCTCCGACACCTCCTCGCCCTCCCCGGCCCAGAGAGGGAGGCGGGAGGCAGGGACCTGCCAAGCACAACACGGCACGGTGCCTCGTTTCGGTCTGGTGCCGAAAGCACGGCCCCCTCGGCCGCCCTCGGCCCACGAGGCAAATGGGCCGATGGGTACAGGGCTGCTGGAGGTCAGCCGTTCGTGAGCTACTCACACACGCAGGATTGAACGCTCTGTGATTCTTCTGTGCCATCACTGTTTGTGTTGTACAACGCGACTACTGTGTGTCCCGGCGCCTGTGAAAAATACATCATCCTCGCCGCTGCCAGCTGGACCAGAGAGGCCAGAAAACACGCATTTAATCGCGGAAATGGTATGAACATTAGAAGCGTACGGTTATTTGTAACAATTAGCCCGTCACAATGACCGTGCGGGTGACGTCACACCGGGGTGCGACTGGCCGATGCGCGGCTTTGTGAGAAAAGGCTCGCCTGAAAAAAACTCGCGTTAAAAGAAAAATATGAGATATGCCTGGAAAAAATGCTCATAACAAAGGAAGCATAGAAGCCAAGTGTTTCAATTACTCGGAGGCAGCGAATAGCACCTTGAGGCCATTCAGGGGGTATCGTGGGGTTTTGTTCCCATAATAATATTCAGGAACAATGAAAATAAAACACAAAGAGAAGACGTGGCGGCTGCGGCTTTGAGAAATTACACCGCAATCCGTCTTGACGGTGACAGTTTTAACTGCTACCATTAAACGGTTATTGTGATGATGGAGCAAACAGCGGCGGTGAATCCGCAGGGGTTTCCCTCCATCGCTAAAAGAATACGAGATGTTGCATAAATTACTGCGAGGCAGCCGTGATGAAGCGAACTGTAAAAATGCATCAGATTCAACTGAACCGACAGGCTATGACCACCAAGCGTTCGGGGAGTCTGGATAAAAACACCGCGGGTGCCTTTAAAGACGGAGGCGGCCGTCACACGCGATCCGCAGGTGACGCCGGTGGCAAAAATACTCGATCCGTTTGCAGATGAAAACACGAAGAAAAAGTAAACTCTGCAGCTTGCATAAGTATTCGGTCCCCACACGTTAATATTTGAGAGCCACATTTTGGTGCCACGGCGGCTTTGAGTGTTTCGCGGTAAATGTGTAGCAGGTTTGCACGCCGTTCGGGAGTTATTCTTCTCATCCGTCTCAGCAAACCCGCAGCAGGTCGTCCGGGTTGGTTGGGTGACGCGTGAGGACCGCAGGTTCGCGGTGGGATTGAGGTGAGGACGTGTAAGAACAACACGACAACGTTGACGGTGACGAAAAACCGCTAACTGACCTCGGCGGTTCCTCGGCGATCGGCACATCTTCTCAGCCACCGAAATCGGGCCGTTTTGACCAGCATATCCAGTTATTGTCTGTGTGCGTTTAGCATTTTCTGCCCTTGTTTGGTTCAGCTGTGGGAACAACAACCGCAGCTCTCGAAGAGCGGAAAAGGAATCGTGCGCCACGCGAAAACAGAGGCCTCTGAGGTCTCGTCCCCTTGGTCCCAGCTTTGCCGAAAGGTCCGATAATAAGTAATCGATAATAACCATCAAGAGCAATAAGAGGACGGCTTAATTCTTACAAAAACATGACGTCGTTCCCACAGCTGCAGACCGGACCGAAGACCAGGGGAGGGTCAGTTGTTCATCGAACCCTCAAGCTCCCGGCCTCCGGTAGGAGGAAAGACACCCCCCACGGGGGAAAACCGGCTGAGAAGGGAATATCTGTGCATCTACATATACGGACCTGGTCATAAATCCGCGACGGCTGGATCGGTTGCCTAAAGCGTGCGACGGGGCGGCGCGTCGCGTTTCCCATCAGCGGGCATCACGCCGACCTCGGCAAAGTGATCAAGAGCAGAATTTGACGGGACCCGCAGCCAGTTGACACTTGAAAAATCTACAAAGGTTCCGGTTCTGTTTCGTGCGAAGTGCAGTGGCAAACGATAGTTGGCATTTTGATTCATTTGTACATGTCGCGCGAGTCGCCCGGTTATAACGTTTTAAACCGAACGTACTTTGTGACATCTAAATCGAGCCTTTAATGCGAGAGATTAGGCGATTTTTTTAAAACCAGGAAATTATACTCCACAAAAGAAACAATTAAGGGAAACCGGGCTGCGAAGTGACTGACATCTTCAATGAAGTGTTTAATAATGTCCCGAACGCTGCAGGGCCAGCTGCAATTGCGACCGGGGGATATATTACCAGCCCCTCCTCTGCCCAACCAAATTTTCGCAGGTTTGCCGTCTGCAGAGGCCGGGTTCTGGCCGTGGTGGGACGGGCGACCTGAGCTCAGCGGGCTGTTTTTGCTGGAACTGAGCCGTGGTTGTTTTTCTTTACTCCGGCACCTGTCCAAACAAGGGCCGAAGCCAGCGGCCCGTCCCGGCTGTCAGTGCGGCGCGCTCGACGGCCCCGGCTCTGCGTCGGGCGCTGGGTCCGGGGCCGCCGGGCTCCCGCGCGGGAGGCGGGGCGCCCGCGACGTGCCGTCACGTAAACAGGACCGCCCGCGGTCCGCCGAGGAGCAATTTGTCAAGGATCAGGGAGTTCACACTCACCCAGGAGGAAAAAAAAACAGCGCGGCTGCCAAAGCCGTCCGGAGCTTCGGCCCCGGCGCTCCTTCCCGGCCCCTGAGACTCACGCAGAGGGCGTCGCTGACATTCCCAGCAGGACAGAAACGTCACCTGAAACGGAGGCCCGTGGTGGTTGTGCCGCAGCCACGCCGGGGCCAAAGGGACTAAGTGATTAATTAATAGCGCTTACAAAAATGCACAAAGGAATCCATATCATCTGACCCAAGTGTTTTAGGGCCCCTTTTAACGCCGCACTACGGCACAATAGGATGGCTCTTTATTAAGGCTTTTTCATACGGCCGTGAGACATTTTTTGCATGCGGATTCCAGCGGGTTTGGAATTACAGCTCTTGGTCTTAAATTTCAAACCCATGAATCGTCGATCTGTCGTACTTAACAGTCTCCCTTCAAAGTGGCCTGGCCTCCCCGCGCCTCCACCTCCTGGGAGCTCTCTTACCTGGGCGTGCACGCCCAAGCCGGGGGAGCGGTTCTCCCAGGTCTCCTTTTTTTAGCCGCCCGCACCTGGCAGATGTTTCCCTTCCACCGGGAGGAGACGGCACGCGACGCAGGCGCAAAACCGCAGCGTCTTTTACCGCTTATACGCATTCGTATCGGTTTACGCCGAAGAGACGATCGAATATTTGCTGAAACAATTCAGCTTAAGTACCGGATCTTGTGGTGACAAATTCAGTTGCGCTCCAGTTGTCTGGCGTGCCGTGCCGTGCCGGAGGTGCTCAGAACCCGGTGCCCGAGGTCCCCTCGCCGGCGTGTCGGTCGGACTCGGCAAACTGTTAAGTACTAACCTGCCGCAGCGAGCAAAACGATGCTAAGCGGCTTCCAGAAGGACTTAGAGGGTCTGATACTGGAGGGCAGTGGGGTTGGGATATGAGCTCTATGTGATGCGCTGTCATACAGTGTGTTACACATCTGAGTATTCCCTTAAACACACAGTGTGTGTGTGTGTGTGTGTGTGTGTGTGTGTGTGTGTGTGTGCGCGCACGCACGCGCTGCCAGCTTAGGCGTAACCCTCGGGGCAGTAAATTAAAAAGTGCCTATGGATTTCCCACAATGCATTTCACACAATGCCAAACCACTTAATCGGGGAATCGGCGCTGCTGCCAGGGTTCAGTTAGGAAGGCGCAGTGGGTTGAACAGATACGCTTACAAAGCCAAGTTGTCTTCTTTGTGGCCCGCAGTGTTATGGCCTGTCTGTTCATGTCAAAGCCGGCGAGTTTCTCCTGACAGGAGATCCATTTGCTCCACGTTTCGTTCCTAATGAGCCATGTGACCCCATAGTCAGCCTACAAAGAGCGAGTTACCTCCCATGGGTGACCACTTGGGTGTCCATTCTATTAGAAAAATAAAAAAGGAAACATGGCTCGGGGAGACAGACGGACACGGACAAAGAACTATTGTTTTACTGAAGTCTGAGATCTTTAACTCCGCACACACGACATTCACCCATTCCTCATATAACAGGGCTGACCGGCTCCGTGAAAACCCCTTGTTAGGCGAATTCCCCTTGACAATTTCAATTGCCGTTGCGTCTTCCGGGATGAAAGTGCCAAAACAAAAGATGCGTTTCGGCCCGACGACAACAAACGGCGACGGAATCTTTTATATTTGTGAACAAAACTGCTTCTTGCTTGACTTCTAACGTTACGTTTCCCTTCCTTCATTCGTTCATTACCAACAGCTACTCGTCCCACGTCCAGATTTTTGAGACCGTAACTCTGTTGAAAACACAGCAATGGAGCTTTTCTCCGCTGGGGGGAACCTTGCCTTATTGTCTTTTTATCTTATTTACAGCAGTCATAAATCTGTTTGTTTAGCCTGTTCCTGGACAGCGCGTTGGAATGCGTGGCTCTCGAGTGGAATCTTCCCTGGGACGTGTTCTGTGTTCCTCTTCTGCAGTTAAAGCACCCTGGCAAAAAGTCGCCTTTCCTCCTCGCTGCGTTTCGAGACGGCCTTGTTCTCATCCTGCCGTCCCCACATCAGTTCCCCGACAGCCTGAAAGAGGAACATTTTCAGAAGCTGCTCGTGGGGCTTTTCTCCTACGGGACCCTGTTATTTGAGGGCTGGATTTAGATATAACAAAATAAACATTCTTATCTCCAACATGTCTAACAGGAAGAGAGAATTATTAGACAGCAAGGAGTGCATAATAATGTTTAAATTTAAACACTGTCCAGCTTTTAAATGAACGTCTTTAGCGGTGGCGCAGTGCCTCTAGCTGACCCTGCGCTGCTGGAGCCGGCTGTTTACAACAGGACTGTAAAACTGGCCCCCCGCTAAGTGGTTTCTGGTGACACGGCTGAGGTGCGTGACAGCCTCACCTGTCAAAGGTCACAACATTACGCCCACGAGAATTAGACAAAGTGGCGGAAGTGTGTCTCTCGGTGTCTGGAGAAAGATTAACTCAAACACAGAGTGGCGGCCGCTTGACAGCCAGCGGTGATGTAACGCAACTTGTTCGCGGGAGACAAGGAATAGACACAATAACCTGGACGGGAATCATCCACGGTTAAATGATAAATATTAGTTGTGAACCAAAAATGAAGACTCCTCCATAAGTTGCACATGTACTGGGGGGGTGCCATTCAAATGGATTTATTCAAAGCGTTTAATGACCAAACAAGACTATTTTTTTTAATCTGTGCCATTGTTACAAAAATGTACAGTTTAACTTCATGCTAAAACAACATTCAGTATCAGGGCTGGTCCAGCACAGCAACCGGATGATGAGATGGAAAGAAAATATTCCTTACAGATTTCCGACCAAATAAAGCAAATTTAAAAGCAGATTATTAACACAGATCATTTACAAATGTGTACTTCACACATCAGGCAAAAGTTGTCAACTGTGATTTATTTAGAAATCCAAGGGCTGCGGGGGTGGACGGTATTTCACGAAGCGAGCTTATTCACCTCGGCCTGACAACTGTCGTAAACACGCTGACAAAATCCAGGATTGTCCAGTAGGAATAATCTACACCTTTCATCCCATTTGGCCAAGTTGATATGTTTATGAGAGTTATCTAGCTGACAGTCATCTGGCTTCATGAAATGTCCCTCCAGGTCTTCTTTATAAACCATATTCCGCAATATCTTTATACACACCTACACACTTTTTCAAATATATTTTGTTGGAAACGTACGTGTGTGTGTGTGTGTGTGTGTGTGTGTATGTGTATACACACACACACATTTTCAATAGATACAAAGAAGTGAAACTTGGGATCATAGTAAATTTTCAAAAAATATATGAAGTATTTCAAAACCCCCAATTTTTCACATCTTTTTTTTTTTTTTTTACAGTTAACTGGACCATCTACCTGCTAACATTTTACTATACAAAGTGTAATGTGTATTTTAAAATAAACATGACGTACAGGACGTTCTACAAAGCTCCCCAGAAGACTCAAAACGCACACTTTCCCTGCAGGGCTGTGGTCTCCGATCATAATGTAGGGAAATTGAACCAAAACCAAACTGTACGTTTTACATGTGAAAATGTTTCATCCCAGCAACAATAATCCAACCATGTGATATTTCCTGCTCTTTGCACGGGTTCAGAAATGTTTCAAACAAATTATACCTACTTCACAAGATATAGCTATAAAGAGGATTTAATCCCAAGTTTGAAGAGCTACAACCACAAATACCAACACACATATATTTTTTTACCTTAATAGATGAACACGACACACTAAGCTGCCTTAAAGTTATACAAATGTAAAAAAAATATTGTAAAAGACTGTAGGTATGATTTAAATTGGTCACGTAGAGTCTAGGCCTCCCTTGTCAGTCAGCAAGGGATTTGAAATTGAAAAAAAAAAAAGACGAAAATTACACAATATTTATGACATTACTCTGGTACACAGACACCTGACACGTAATCCGCCGGTTACCTCCGACACCTGGGAACGACACAGACAGGCCTGGGAATGAAGATGACACTTGACTGTGTCACACGTAAGAAGGAGGCAACGATATGAAAACACGCGATTACAACTGAGGAAAGAGGGAGGCGACAAGGCGGCCGACGGCCGGACTGCAGAGGGGGGTTACACTGTGACACACACGGTATGTGCAGAATGGGCAAAAACACCCCCCGGTGGGACAATAATCAATGAATCACAGACACACGTTCACTGCAGCAGAACCACAGGGGGACGGTAACTGCACATCCGCTCCCGGAATTCTGCATCCGTCAGTAAGTGTTCATACAGAGGGGTGTGTGCATATCTACAGCCTTCGCTTGTTCCCCAAACAAAGCACAAGCGACCTGAAGCGACGCTGGATGACACTGCTAACAGCAAACATGCATGTCTGGGACGCGGCGTGTTGACAGTCATTCTGTTTATCGGTATTTTCTGCGTGTCAGTGAGTGTGTGGCTGTAGGAAAAGGACCGTTATGTGTTTGACAGTGTGTGTGTGTGTGTGTGTGTGTGTGTGAGCTTGCGTGTCCTTTAACAGACGGTGAGACCCCTGTGGACAACGGCGGTCGTGTCCCTCCTCTGTGTGGTCCTGCAGCTGGGGACAAGGTCCAGCTATGGGGGGTCTCTGCTGGGGTCCCAACGCCGGAGCCCTGGACAGATGGGTGCGGTGCGGTGCGGCGCGGGACCAACATCACTGCACCGCACACATGGAGCTGCGGGGGGGGTTCACTGTCCGAGCCACAGGCTCCTGACTGTAGTTCACAATGTCCGCTTTCACCACTCGCTGTGAAAGCACAACACAGACGCACAACACACAACAAAAAACACACACAGAGGAGACGCAGCCGTCACACGGAGAGGCCGAGTTACACAGATCGTTCTCCCTTCCGAAGCGCAGCCGTCCACAACTAAAAACCCTTCATTTCCATCTCCTCATGAATACAGAAAGAAAAAATAATGGAATGAAACAAAAATGAAATGAAATCAAACAAACATCATTTAAACAGCTTCAGAACAGTAGGAAACTGGTCATTTTTGGACTGCGCACAGTGACAGTGTTTAGCATGTATCTGACATGTAACTGAACAATTGAGGGACAAGTGAAAAAACACAAACACTGTTAACATGTGTGTGTCTGTGTGTGTGTGTGTGTGTGTGTGTGTGTGTGTGTGTGTGTGTGCACGAAACACCCCATTTTCCCCACTGTGGGCGTTACTTCACTCACACACGAGTGTAAACCGCCACACACACGTTTATTATCGCTTAATACTTGAGCAAAATGAGTACCGGTGGACCGCGTTCTTTCACAGTCGCACGTTTCTGGTTTTTTAAAGGAAAACAGTGCAAAAGAGGGCAAACTTTCATCTCTGCAAATTAAACACGTTGCGGTGCTTTCGGATACAGGCCCTGAAGACCGAAGGGTCTCAAACCCGCATCAGTTAAATTTCAAACTGACATGGTTTTTGCTGTCAGTGAAAATTCAATGGGTTGGTTTTGGGCTCATCGCTTTGACGCTAATTTTAATCGCAGAATAATCGCATCTACAGCCAACAAACTGCTGCACCACAGAGCCACGGACCTGGACACGTCACACACGTTCCCTGTGTGTCCCCTCATACTACTGGAGGCTGCAGACTTTGCTCTGGGTCGTGTCCTGCCTAACAGGGCCTTCGTCGTGGGGGTAGTCCACCAGCTCTGCCCGCACTATTTTCTGACACGTCCAGCAGTTGTCCGACGGGACATGGAGACGGAGAGAAAGACATGAAGAGGGACAGAGAGTGACGGGGGGGGGGGGGGGGGGGGGGGGGGGGGGGGGAGGGAGGGGCTCCTTTGCGCACATCCGCCGCTGTGAAAAAAATGGGTCAAANGGTGAGGTGAAGGTGCCAGCATGATGGGTTCAGGGTGACAGACAACGAGAAAAAATAATAAATATCAGAGACTGACAAGACATTAACAGCGAAATGATGCACGAGAATGTTTTAAAGTCCATCGAAAAAGAAAATAACATGGAAAGAGGAGAAAGACGTTCAGATGTCACAATATGTATGACCTTCTGTCCAGAACCGATAAAAAAAACAACAGTGGCACTTTGCGATCATTCGAGACGAAATGACGTGGTGCCGGCATTTCACGGCTTCTTATTTCTTTTCACGAGGTTAAGTTTTGAGAGGCAGTCCTGCCGTAAGCGGTCTGTCTTTGGTCGACCGTGCAGAAGGCTAAGGGTTCCTGCGATTCCGACACCCCGGGGCCTCCCTGCATAACCCTACAAGAACCGAACGATAAACACGCCGCCTGAACTGCGAGTCGGCCGCATCTGAGCGCTGGCTGCCCAGCTCCTCCGTGTTATCTGCCGAACGGGGCCAGTGACGGAAGAAGCCTCCCGGCCCGACGTTATCAGCGGCCTGCGTGCTCTCGTGTAGATCCCTCCAAAATGACAAATGTTAAGCAGCACTATCTGGCCCCCCTCGACCCCATTGACACCCCCTAAATATCACCGCTCTTGAAACTACCGCCCGGCCTCAACGGCGGGGTTCCACCCTGCCGCTTTTGTCACGCTGCCCTATTCTCCATCTCCCCAGAACTCGTCCCAGAAATAAAACCCATCTCGCAGGGTCCTGCTGGCGATCGGAGAGAAGTTGGCACGGTCGGCCCGTCGGCAGAGAGACAAATACACACGTGTTGTGCATTTCCAGGGCGGTCACGATGACTTGTATTCAAACCGGACCGTAGCGAGGAAGACTTGCGTGTTCGCGCGCCTTCGGACACACGCGGCTGGACGCGGTTTGCGCAGCAGCGAAACACTGGCTAGAAGTGCCTCGCGCCTTCGAGGCCGGCTGAGTAGAGCGGTGCGTGTTGGGAGACGTGTCGCCCGGCAAGGCTACTGCGGGATCTGTTATCGCTCTTCACTCCTCGCTAATGTAGCGCAATTAGCCTAAACTGATATTTATATTAGCAGCGTATACACTGCACCGCGGCGGTGAAACGCGGCCATTTATCAAATCGTCACGAGATGTTTATCGAGGCTTGATTATTCTGTGTCACGTCTTGTGTTCGGCCCTCGCATTCCAGCGCGTCGTAAATCAACTCGTGCGATCGGACCGGAACGGCAGCTCTCAACTTGTGCACCCGGCTGGATGCGGCCCCGCGCCTCTCCTTCCGTTCGATTGGCTCGGACGGGGCTGCTTCTACCGGGGGGGACGGCGGACGGCTGCTGGTGGGAGGTGATGGAGCACGAGTGATGATGGAGGTCTTTATTGGGTGTGCCTGCTGATAAGAGCGAGGGGAGCCGTGTCAGCGTGAGGATGATCCGTCATCCCCCCTTACTTGCAAAGGGTCACCCCCTACCTCATCCCAGTCTCTCTGCCCAGTCAGGGTGTCTCCACAAAGTCATATCACGGCCAGGATTAATGGTTCTCTAGAAGCAGGCCCCGGTCTTATCGCTTCCACCCTGAGGCTCCCCTGCCTGGAGATGTGCATGCTGGGGAATGCATTCGCTCAGAGCCCGCCTGCACATCATCACACCGCTAAATTGCTCCACATTTCCACGGTAACGCGGTGGAACGTGAGGAAAGCAACGGTGACCGTTTGCTGTTGACCGCTGGGTCCGCGGGGCCGTGAGACCCAAAGGAAGGTGAGCTCACCTGCGACTGCTCGACCTCGGCCTTGGTAAGCTTCACGCCCAGGACGTCCGCTGCCAGTCGCTGAAAGCACAGGAAAACCTGGGAGCAAAACAAGAGGAGCGAGGGAGGAGGTGCAGGGACATGACCAGATGTGAACACCTCAAAACTCATGCTTTGTCTTCCATTTCTGATGATATCGAGAAGTAGAACGAAGGTGCGGCCGAACAGATTGTCCCGAGTGCAAAGCAGATCAAACGCTTCAGACACTTTGCGCTTCTCCTTGAACCGTTCAACTCACCGAATCACCGGTCTTGGCCGAGACAAACTGACTGAGGAGGCCGTTCTCTTGGCAGAAGCGCTGGTGCTTGTCGGCTTTGACGGTCCTCATGTGCTCCAGGTCGACTGTAAAAAACACACGTGTGCATAAACGCGCATGTAAATGGCAAGGTGTTTCTGCGCAGCTTGAAGACCTAGACAGACTCGAATCAAAGTCTACCCCAACAGAGCTGTGGAAGCTATCGCTGGAAACGTCCGTGGCGCAGCTTGATATCAAACTGAAGACCCAGGAAAAGTGAGCACAGCCTGCGGTTAGTTCTTATTTGTCCAAGCAAGACACCATGTATGAAAACACCTTTTCAACTGAAATGAGTTAGCCCAGAGAGACACAATGAGCTCCAACGCTGAAGTTCTTCAAGCAAGAAAATCTGGAACATGGAAGAATACAGCAACGATCTTTCCAGAACAGGACCTTTGCCTTTTAGATACAGTCTTGAGCGTTTTTATGTGGAGCACAACTGCACAACCCTGCAGGAAAACTTGTCGGTCACGACTGGCTGCTCTTCTTTCACCCGAGACGTGAGTGAAGTCTTGACAACTGTAAGGTTACCTTGGACAAAGGTGCCCGCATAAAAAGCAGAGCCCATGATGTAACGTAATAATGTAACAAAGCCTTTCGGCAGCAAAACTCGCTTGTCGACCTGGTAAGATTTACGCCACGGCCGCCACAGCAGGGCCTCCACATTGTCAAGGTGTTCGGGAACCTTGGATTCCTACATAAAAGCTTCTCCGGTTCTTCTCCCAAGATGCGATGTCACTCTGGGGTCATTCCGGGGTCGGTGGAGGAGGTCACCCAGGGGTCACAGGGCTGAAAGCAATAAGCCTCCCCTTTATTTGGGCCATTGTGCGTGGAGTCGCCACACCCGGTATTCTGTAAGTGAGCTGGATGTGCTTTGGGGCTCTTGCCGAGCTCAACTTGTCTGTCCTGCCAGTTAGCGACTGAGGTTTCACGGGAAGGTCCCCGTCCCTTCGTCTCTCGGCATGTGCGAGTGCGTCCAGGAGAAGTACCGACAGTCATCCATAATTCAATCGATCCATCCATCAATGCATAAGTGCGATCCGCCCCAGACTACATGCCTGCTGTATGTTGGCTTCCCCCACAGCACACGTCCTTGGCAGCTGGGGGGCAGCAGGGGGGCAGCAGGGGCGCCGGAACCCTATTCACACCCGTAATTAAGAGCAGAGTTACTCTATGTGCTACCAGAAGTAAACTTGGCTAATCCTTTAGATCCTGCGCACTTGGCACAAGTCATCCATCACCTGCAAGGGACCATAGCCAAGCATTAACACCAGCCAGAGACTCGGGAGGAGCGGCGGCGCAGCCGAGGAGCCCAAAGTAAACCTCCTGCCATTAAGAGCTGAGGCCCGAGCATTAGGCTGGGCTGCGAACATTCCCACACGGCTGGGCTTGCAGGGACATGAAGACAGAAGGCGGAGGGACAGAAAGATGGCAAGAAATACAAACACTCACACACACACACACACACACACACACTTTAGTCCCATCATTTGAGGTTCCTTGAGAAAAAGCTTCTTATCATAGATTTTATATCGTCATTTTTTTATTTTATTTAGCTGACACCTTTTCCGAACGTGACTCACAAAAGTGCGGATATTTAGCTGCTTGCAATTTTTTCCTTTCTCCTTCGGCTCTATGACTTTTACTTTAGCAGTACGGGGAAAGCACGTAACCCAAGGGCTACTGTGACGGGAGCAGGGACTCAAACCCAGGAACTGTGGGCTTGGCCAGGTAGCAGCTCTATCCACGGTGCCATTCGCTACCTCAGTGCATAAGAGAGACAGGTAACGGTCGGTTCACAGTAAAAATCTGGCCGACTAAACAAATAATACGACTATAACTTGCTACCTGGAATGAGTGCGGGGTGTTAACACGTCCCCCGCACCTTGGTTCCCGTACAACACGGCTGGGAAGAGAATGTGATGCAATCCGCACCCGCTCCGATCACAGGCGACCCAAAAGCCCCGGAACGTGGAGTTAAAAACACGCTGAGCGCACCAGAGGAAGAAGGGTGTGTCCCGCACCATTATCTGCTCAATGACATGGGACTAGCAGGTGGAAACCCAACACCGCGGGTCATCCTGTCCGTAAGGAGCATCAGGTGTACATGACAGAACCATTCATTCTACCGACAATGGGCACCGATTATGCCTTTCATACCCTCACCGGAGTTTCCAAAGCAGTTAAGCATTTACCCAGTTTCACCTCTCAATACGCAGCAGAGGCCCAGTGTACCGCTCCTGTTGGGGACGCTGCCGGGGCAGATCGGTTACGTCTTTACCGCTCGTCCCCGAAGGATGCCGGATTCACAAAGCAGCCGTGTTACGCCGTGGTTTTCCCCGCACTACAGAGACACGCTGCTTCCACGGAAACAGGGACTCTAAACCGCCTGAGTGCCTGCGCGAGCGTGGGGGGCCGGCGTCCCTCCCGGGCCGTACCCCCGCTTTAGGCTCTGCTCTTCTCAGGACTGTCATAAGCCCAGACCCTTCAAAACGACACAACCCACCCAAGAGGAGAGCCACAGAGACGCACTGACAGGAAGGGCGACGTCCACAAATCACACCGATAGTGTCCGAAAGACCCCGCTGCTGAGGCGCAGCTGCTGAGACCTTCACGGCCTGCGATTGCACGTTTCGGTTTTTTTCTAGCTTCCTTTCTCGCGAATACAGTTGTCCGTGTCCAGTTATCGGGCAGAAGCCATCTCCCCTGCTCATCTGGTTTCCCTCAGCGCTGACAAAACCAGCGTCACCTTAACTACCTCCAGGAAGCGGCTGCAAACAGAAAATAAACTGTTTATGCCGGTGCGTGCACAGATAGCCTGACAGCTCATCCCTCTGAGAGGCCGCCGACACGCATTCCTGCGCGCGCGTGTTTATTTTACACGCCGTCGCTCGCACGTCCCGCCGATCTGCAGAGGGACGCCGGGGAGCGTCTCGCATTCATTCGTCATTGGCCACGTCTACAGACACACACTTCGCGTCCTTGACAGGAGCTGTAAAGGCAAAGAAGGAGAAAAACGTTCCGGTCGACGCAAGGAAACGCGGCAACTACGACAACACGGAGCCATTTTTTCACCTGCCTAATTTCCGACGGAGAAGCGCGCAAACAAACCAGAGGACTTAATTTTACCATGATTTACCCATTTACACGGCAGGGTATTATTCCTCTATCGGTTCAGGATTAGTGCCCGGATCGAGGCGGCTACAGCAGGAACACTGATTTGACCCCAGGGTTACAAAGTGACACCTCTAACCATCAGACTATCTGCAACCCACCGTACTGCGGTACACTGCGGTCCACAGCGTTTCTGTGCAAAATTTACCTCCCAGTTACCTTTAACAACGGTACAGGGGGGATGAAAGAAAACCCGAAAACAAAAGCTGCCCCACAGGGGTCCGAGTAACAACTGCCCGCCCCTGACGGACATTTGAGTGCATCTCAAAAATCTAAAGTCCTGTATCTACAGCTGTATCCCGTGCCTTTGGCAGCACAGACGCATTCTTACCACAGCTTGCCCGCACTTGTAAACTATTAGTCGTAAAAACTGCGGCCCAGCAAAACAAATTTAATATTATGAAGCATGAATGTCCGCGTATCGCCGGCTGGAATTTATACACGAGTGTTTACAGACAGTTTAACAGCTGCGAGATGCTGCCACCCGAATCGGTCCCAGCGGATTTGGGGCGGCTCACAGCAAACCTCAAACCGGTGTATCCAGCGAGCCTGGAATCACAACTTCTCCTCTGAGAAAAAAATAAGCTCTAGAGACACCCGAGTTCAAATCAGTTTGCACGCATATATGTTTTTAACAAGGGCGCATTTGTTTGAACAATTCCGGGCAGTTTCAGAGGGCGACGTCGCGCAGCGGTGGATCCACTGGGGACGGAGCTGCTGCTGCAGGTTCATCTCCGCAACAGACTCAGCTCGAGTGGGATATGGAACCGAGCGAGTAACGGCGAGAAAAACGTCTGACATAACACAGTCAATCGCTGCTGGCCTGCGGAGGGCCGTTCTGGTCAAATCACCATCTTTATAATAAATCCCCGACGCCCAGAATCTCCCCCAAACACACCCTGCTCTGGTTACCGGCCCGCCACACACGCCCACCCGTGCGCCGCGCAGTGCACAAGGAAGCCAGTGATTCGCAATAAACGGTGCGAGTGGTGAGCACAGCGCGCTGACCGGCAGCTCGGCACACAGCACACGACGGTGCAAATATACACCTGCTGTATGCGCACAGAGCAGAGCAGAGCAACGCAAAGACTGGCCTTCTGTTGCGCGCTTTCGGGGAAACCTACCACATCTTGGGGGCAACTTGCTCTTATGTGTTATGAGTTAAGCTGCTGTGCATTTCAAGTACCCTGTAGGGATAAATAAAGTAGCCCATCCATCCATCCATCCACCTGTCCACCCATCCCTCTACCTATCATCCATCCCTCCATCCACCCACCATCCACCCCTCCATCTATCATCCATTCCTCCCTACATCCATCCCTCCACCCACCCACCCACCCATCACCCATCCATCCACCTATCCACCCATCCATCCATTCATCCATCCCCGCAGCAGGAAAAGCCTTAGATCACGTTTCTTCAATTGCATCGTAATTTCATTTCACAGTTTATTTATAAACTCATAACAGTTAATTATAATTTGATTATTATATTCTTAAAGGGGTGGTGAGTTCAGTGCATCACACCTCTGTACGGTTGATGGGTGAGAAGTCTGAGCTCATGAGCTTCAATTCAACACCGCGAGGAACACGACTGTAATAACAAGAGTTAAATTACAATTAAACAAAAGTTAAACCAAATTTAAAATACTTCTCATAGTACTGAATCATTTACAGCTGTATCGTGGTGACGCTGGCAGCCGGGCAAAGGCCGGGCGCTGGCACGGCGGCCATTCGGCTGAGGTGGCCTAATACGGGACCGTGTGTGTGTGTGTGTGTGTGTGTGTGTGTGTGTGAGTGTGTGTGTGTGGGAGGGACCTTCGCCGAGGCCAGAAGTGTTCTGTCAGCAGCCCGTGGATCACAGCTCATCCCTGCAGTGGCCCAAGGTGCAAGCACACTCTCACACACACCCGCAACACTGAGACACTCTCAACAGCCCCGTAAAGCACTTCATCGCCCCAGCCAGCCACCTCCTGTGAGGGGAAAATAAAGCCATAACCGCCTAGCCGAGCTGGAAAAGAAGAGGAGCAGGACCTCCTCCTGCCCGGTGTGGGCTGGTTGGAGCTGCCGCCAGCTCATCATACACACTCCAAAGGATGCTGAGCCAAGTGGCTGAAGTGCAGCTCTCTCTCCAACACTGTGCTCTGGCTTGCTGTCAAAGTTCAACCGAGGAGACATATACAGGGCGTCCGTATGTGGGGGGAAAAAATGACACACACACACACACACACACCAATATGTACCCATCTTGCTTTCACCCTTCGACCCACTTTAGCAACTAAACAGGATGAAAAACAAAGCGGTCATTATGGGCAAAGTCGGCTCCTACCAAAGCGAACTAGTCCACGTGTTGATGGACACTCCGTGACATCACACTTCCAGCATCGCCGTACCGCTGGCCCAGTTGGTGAGCGTTCTCGCCTCTCTCACATCCTCTCATACTTCTAAACAATAAATAAACCATAGATTCGCATGGCAAGGTCACCGCGGAATCATTTACTGGGAAGGCAAGTAAATGTACACCAGCACGATGTGAGAGCGGTGAGCCTGCATGGTTTATTTTATTTTTCAAATTTTCCATTCAATATAAAATAAATACTGCAAATAAATGCAAAATAAACCACGATACACTTCAGTGGTCAGCTGGACTCCCCCCCCCCCTTTCTTGTCTCATTTTGTTTTTATAGGTGAAAAGCATTGTGGGAAAATGTGTATTTATTCAGAACCTCTGGAAGAACTGCACTGCTTGCCGCTTTTCAACCTTGACTTGTGACTTGGCATGCAAGCGTGTCGTTCTCTCGTAACTCTCCGGTCGTCCCCTTAAAAAACAAATAAACGAGAGGGGGAGAAAGCGTGGAGTCGGGGTGGGTGGGTCTGTCGGGCTTCCCGCTCGCTCGCGAGTGCTCATCGTGGGCATTCCTGCTGATCAATGTTCTGTAGTGACAGAGGAGAGGAGCACCGGACCGTAATGGCAGTTCCAGACAGCGGCCAGGTGCCTGTCCACAGTTAATGGGCCGGAACGTACCACACAAGAAGGTATCGCAAGACTGATTATCCGCTACATGTGCAACAATATTTGCTTTATGGGTGGCTAAATGAATGAGGACATTCAGTGTTACCGTACACGCGGGAATCAAAGGGAGATGGACTCGGGCCGCATTTGCGCTGCAGACTGCGCAGGCGGCCGTTTTCCATTCCTACTTAACCTCTCGGCGAAGCATGACTGCTCTCTGCCTTCTTCGCTTCCCTGCATGGAAGCTCCCCAACACCCCAACGGCGCGCCCTTCCCAAGCCCTCGCGCTCTGACCTGGTCACCGAGGTCAGGCCCGCAACCGGGGCCTAAACTCGTTCTGTCAGGAAGCCGAGTGACACGATCCCTCCTTAACGCTGCCGAGGCAACCGAGACAAGGAGAACAAGGGGAGCGTTTGCTAACGGCGGCGCCGGCCCAGGCTCCACAAAGCAGTGGAGCTCTTCAGTTGCCCAAAATCTAACACAAACACACTTAGCCTCCAACTGCAGCTCACTTTTCCTCTCCTTCCTACCGCAGAAGACAAAGAACAGGGATTCATCGGAGGCACAGCAATGCGCGACGCAATACACCGGCAGCAAGGCCGAGTCGGGAGCGGGTGCGCGGCAGGAGCCGAACGGCACCGGGAAAGGAGAAGAAACCCGGCGGTTCGACGGCGGCGCTTTCATGGCCTCAAACGCGTCGCGCAGCTGCAGTACCACTGTACGGCTGCAGGAGGTGGTCACGCACTCCTGAGGCTTGGCTCCCGCTTTTACGAGCAGTCGGTCCCAAAACAAATAAAGGAATAAGGCCTTGTTTTTATTTTTTTAACACTGCCGTCACATACGAGCGAAAGCGGGGAGAAACGGCTGGAGCCGAAACCTGCGGCTCCCCTGGCCGTGGGTCTCTTGAGCCCTGCTGACGTGCGCATCTCCTGTTTATAGCAAGGAATAGGCCCGTACTCGGGTTCGCCTTTTGTCCACCACATGTCTATTGTGGCCTTACTCTCCCCCTGGGGGCAATTAAAACCTTGCAGTTTGTTATAAGAAGACCTAAGTATGAGGGTCCTTGCCAGGGAAAACATTTCTCAGCTAAACCAAAAACAGAAGCACATTCAGCTCTCGAAGACCCAGGGATTATTAGCATCTCTGGATTAAGAAATGTGTGGGCCTACACTGAACAGACAGGAAATGTGGCAGATTTACGGAGGGGGTGCTGGGGTGGGGAAAGGGCTCGCTCGGCCAAGCAGGCAAACAATGTTGGTGGCAAAGGCCCACTACAGGAGCCCCGAGATGTGAAAACACGTCTTCGGTTTCATGCGGCTGCGGCCGGGGTGGGGGGCGGAGGTAAAGGCCGAGGGCGCGGAAACATCTCTGCGCCGTACAGAACGTAAACACGCGGGTGTTGCTTCACACAACAGCCACGCGGTGCCAATGAAAAGACGTTACCAAAGAGTTCGACGCACAGTGCAACACGACAACTTCGTCTTCGGGAGGGAACTTTTCCCACGTGAAGCTGGCCGGGCAGCGCTGAGCGGAGAGGCGACAGATCTGCGAGCTAAAAGCCATGAGTAATGGGGAAGGGTTAAGAGAACTGAACCCATTTAAGTCAGACCAAATAAGGGTCTGGGGAAAACCTGATGAATGTTTTTTGGGATCCTGAAGGGGAACAGACGGAGAGAGCTACTCGGGGAAAGGGGGGGGGTGGGGCACTGTTTAAACACAGAGGAGATCCCATCAGCGTAGGCAAAAGAAGGAAAGGCGGCCGTGAGCACGGAGGACAGCAGCTCAACGTGTGAAAATGGGCGACTGCCCAGACAGAGGTGGGCTGAGGCCGGCAGTCTCCGCGTAACCGCTTGTCCTTCCGTCCGCTTAAAATTTACTCCGCTGAAAAATAATTTGAACGAAGAAACAGCCACAAAGCTAAACAGTAATGATAGAT
The DNA here is from genome assembly GCA_900497675.1 of Arapaima gigas. Taxonomy (NCBI): domain Eukaryota; kingdom Metazoa; phylum Chordata; class Actinopteri; order Osteoglossiformes; family Osteoglossidae; genus Arapaima; species Arapaima gigas. Next base: position 158,303 of record UFQX01000243.1, read on the forward strand.
AATCCAGTGTTTGGCACGGATGCTGAAGCTTCTACTCCATTTATTCACAACATCGACGTAGGGCATCGGTTCACATTCAGACCAGGGCCAGATTCCGCTGTCTGCCTCCCTCCCTCACGTACAGGTGGGCCATCGTTTTTTCTGCCCGCTTCTGCGGTTGACTGACCTGGCGCTGCTACTTAAAAAAAGTCAAATATGCAGAACACCTGAACTTGACACTTTGGTCGGGTTCAGTCCATTTTGCAGTTTTTGTCACAGATTCATCCAGGCCTGGAAAAAGGAATCGCAGAGTTAAAAGACTGCAGTTTTGCCTGTATCGGCTGCCACTCATTACATCCATAGTAGAAACGCTGCACCTTACATGCAGTCGGCGCTACAGACGTGCAACATTTGCAATCTAGTGCGATAGAGGAGAAACCGAATAAAGCAAAAACGACAAACAAAAATCACAGTTAGCAACTAACCGGGAAACTTGGGCTTCTGGAGTCCATCGTCTGCACACTTGGCTTCATTTAACACCTAAGCCATCAGTCGAGAGCAATACTGAACACAGGTTTGCAGTGAAAAATAAAGGATTTTTAAAAGTTTCGATAAACAGTCTCACAATAACAGACTCATACAGTAGGCAATCTGAACATTTTCAGAAATTTATTTTTAAATTATTTGGTTCAATCTAGTCGGCCACATATTATTACCAAATGGCCACTTGCAGCCATCGGTTTGCCCACCGCTTGTGTGAGCGAGGTGAAAGCCCCCCGGTGATTCATGGCTCACACCCCTGACACCCCCCGTGGAACACAGTCCCACACAGTGTGTCCTGCAGGTTAAGGATTCCGGCAGTTCGGCACTGAGACCACAGGGGGACTATACGGGCAGCGAAACTTGGGGGTGTCAAATTTTCCTACTAAAAGCAAAAAAATAAACTGTAATCTAAAGAGGGGAAAAAACAACAACGAAGAGCCAGTTTTATTGGAAATCTGAAAATTATCTGCAGTGTTGCACATTATGCAAACGTCGCATGAAATGTTCCCACTTTGCAGGTAACATTTTGTATTAAGCAAACTGCTGGTCTGCACATCAACTGCTTATATCTACTTGCACCTTTAGTGAATTTCACTCTTGAACCTAAGGTTACTTTTAAAATCTGAGCATAAAACAATGTTGATATACATGTTACCACGGTTACACAAAAAATAACATTAATTCCGTTAAATTTTGCTTTACTAGATACCACTGTTTCATTGTCTACATCTAAAACAATACTTTGACTTTGTCATACAGTGTGTGTGTCTTTTGACTCTTTCAGGGATGCTCACCCTTGCGGCTCATTTCTTCACTTAACTTAGCAGCAGCCTGTGCAAAATTTGCCAATTTCTGGACACGTTTCTGGTCTGGGTGCCGTCGTCTAGGTGTGCAGAAGTGCTCCTTTTCACCGCGCTCTTGACCTGTGTGCAGTGTCATAAACACACACACATGGGGGGGGGGGTCCCCACAGTCACCCGTTTCTCCAGGCCACGGTCACAATACCCCTTGGAGACATTCAGGTAACACAGAGACCCACCTCATCGCCTCTAAGGTCCAGCATGTGTGCATCTTCCTGGAAAACACTGCTGCAAAGTAGCAAATAAGCTTCACTGTCAAAGTGGCGATTCAGAATACACCCCCCCAGGTCACCTAGAGTGTCTCACTAAGACGAAGAGCGTTGCGTGAAATGCCACGTCAGAGCCGAGCGCCGAGTCACAGCGCCCCGGCAAAGGAGGAGCCCGGGAGACGAGTGTAAACACTGTAGTGTGTTTAGACAGTCCGAGGGATTTGCAATCCCTCCACCACCATCCAGCCGTGGCCAAGCACTCTGGCTGTGAGTGTGCACAAGAGTGTGTGTTATGTGAGTGTGTGTTTTCCATAAAACCTTTTATTGGTTTCCTCTCTCAATTGTTCCAAGAGGTGCCATTATTTAGTACAAGTGCCTGGGCAGCCTGCTGGAGAGGCCACACACTGCCTGCTCTTTGAATCCACGCAGCACCCCTGCCCCAACCCAGGATCGACACCAACCCTGCACCGACCCGGGATCCAGTCACCGACCCTGCACCGACCCGAGATCCAGTCACCGACCCTGCACCGACCCGGGATCCACTCACCAACCCTGCACCGACCCGAGATCCAGTCACCGACCCTGCACCGACCCGGGATCCACTCACCGACCCTGCACCGACCCGAGATCCAGTCACCAACCCTGCACGCACCCCGGATCGACACCAAACCTGCACCGACCCGGGATCCAGTCACTGACCCTGTACCGACCCGGGATCCAATCACCGACCCTGCCCTGAGCTGGCATCCAGATACCACATCTGCGCCAACCTGGGATCCCCTCGCTGCCCTGTGCCAACCAGGATCTACACAGGCTACACCTGACTTGCCAGAATGCTGAAAACATTTTAAATATCTTCATCCCAGAAATGACAGATACCCAGGCAGCCTGTGGTGCCTTAAAGACACAGGGGTGGACGGCAGCGCAGTAAAAAGCAGGTAGGATGGCGCAGTGGTTTTAAAAAAAAAGGAGGGTTACTCAGTCACAAATTTCCCAAAAGAGTTTCAGAAGCATAAATCAGTCTGGTGCAATTATTGTTGTTTTAAGCCAGCGTTTACCCCCCATAGTTCTATTTCAGTTGTCATAAATATGGGCTTAAGAGCACACTTGCATTCGAGTTTCATGGGAATGTGCAGGAGTTTCGCAGGCGGCCAAGGGAAGCAGTACGTTTTCTCCTTGTCCCGTCTGAGCCGACGTCTGACCCCGAGTGGATGCGACACACATTAGAGCTTGAAACTAAACCAAAACACGGACATCTGTGTGGTCGATTCCCACAAGGCACCTGGGCCGACTTGTTTCATTCCCACTGGAAAACGGCCCCTGTGAAGGGCTCGGGATGGGCCGAGTGTCCCGCGGTAATGGATTGCTCCTGAAGGGGCAATTTGTATGGTATTTTCAAACAGTCGGAGTAAAACACACAAACGCTTCTCAGCTTTGCGCCCTTCTGGGGAACGAGGCTGTGAACGGAGGGGGGAGCAGCGCTGGACCGCAAGGCCTCGCGGCAGCAACAGCTCGTAAAGTCGCGACCGAGGAGCTCTGGGAGAAGAGACCGTGAAGGATTTCGTCATGTCAGAGCGCTGACCCTTCACCTACATCGTACCGCGGCTAGTGGACGGAGCCCACGTGGTTCCACCGTGGGTCGGCACACGGCGGAATCGCTCAGAGCACAGCGGGCGCCACTTCTCAGCTTACCCCGGGGGCATCTGGATTTTGTCTCACCCGCCAGCGAGACACTCAGATAAGAGCTGCCCCACCACCCGCCAAGCTCGCAGTTTGCACCATTCATACGATACATCCTGGTAGATTTCTGCCCGGACATCCTCACACACACACACACACACACACACACACATCACACACCTGCGCAGAAGTGTCAATAGGAACAGGAACAGATACTGACACACACAGATCAGGTAGACAAAACGCTGGAAACGCTGTAACAATACAGGTGGTCCTCGAGCGACAACAGACGCATCCGGTGATGACCCCGACTTACAGCGGCCGTCACATTCATCTAATTATGTTATTTTCCAGTCTTGACATTTGAGGCAAACCTCCACTGGCATCCTCTCCATCTCCGGCACAAAAGCGCGGGCCGCACCGCCGCAACGCACCCTGTTTATTATTGCTTGCGTCTCAGTGCGGCGTTTGGGAGCCTATCAGCAATTGCGTTTTACTTGACAAAATGTTTTATTTACACACCTTTTTCTTTCTAAATCCATTCAATTCTGTCCATCCATCCATCACCATCAACCTCTGCGCCCTGGTGAGGGTCGCGGTGGTCTGGAGCCTCTCCCAGAATCACTAGCCAGGCTACGAAGCTACAGCCTCAATTGGATCCCAGTCCATCACAGGAATTATTCTCCTATAATAATAATATAAGAAAAACACGTTACACGACACGTGATTTCTGTTAAAAAGTTTATATATGTTCATGGTTTATGTAATACGGTACAATAGGAACAGAAGCCCAGTGGAGGCCAAAAATCACCTGTATATGAACACTGGGACACAGAGGGATCCGGCAGATCTGCTTTAGTCCCGACTGAGGTCTCTCACCACTGTTCCAGAAAGAAGCGCCGGGACGCAGGGAAAAGAATCAGACGACGCAGATTCGTCATCTTTTTCCGCCGGGAGGCTGTAGGATGTGCGCTCAGGATGGCAGGTTATGTGGTTTTGCACAGTGGACGTGGACCCGGCGTTTCCGAATGACGTCACTGCCTTCAGTACGTCAGTAAAACTCACAACCTACAGCTTCTCTTCACTCGGGGTGTTGCTACGGCGCGGTGGAAACTTCAAGCCAATTATTTAGTGGTTTTACGCAGCTACCCTTTCAAACGTCCATCCGTTCCTCTTCATCTCAACCACCTGCGCTCTTTTTTTGGGTGCAGTTTGTCTGAAACGTCCCGTCGAGATTTCATCTGACATTCGGGCACCTGTGAGCGCCGCCTTGCGTCGTCGTATAAACTCTCTATAAGCTTTTTCGGTCCGCACACGTCCGCAGGCTGCCCCAGCAACACAGAACGCCAGAACTGTCATTATACCCCCCGCCAGGATCCCAGCGCAGTACCCGGCAGCCGCGCACGTTTATCCGCCCAGCCGCGTGCGATGGCGTCATCAATCCGCCTGAAACACAAGCCTTTTCCACTGTGGGAGGAGCACCTGCAGGAAACCCACAGACTGAGCAGGACTGGCACTCACCGCCGCACAGCCCCGGCGCCGTTCGAGACCAGCACTCCCTGTTGCACCACCGTTAAAATCCCGACTGCGCAGAGACGTCATGTATCTAAAATATAAACTCACATTCCGCGCGAAGCGACTCACCTGGGCACCTGTCCTGGCAGCCGATACAATTACTTTAATAATTCCACAGACAATTTTAAAGTCATACATAGTTACACACTCCTGGCCTGTTGGTCAGTCTGCAGATACCGAGCCCAGAGCATTAATGTTGTTCCGCATCGTCTTCCCGTCCAGACCCTCGACATCCGGTGCGGCACCGTAAACCGCGGGCACATCTGGCAACCTGCGCCGAGCAGCTGTGGGAGTCTGAGACGCACTGCATTGTGGGAGCTGCGAACTCACGCTGCCCACCTTCGTCCTTGTCAACACAGACCACACACACCATCCCAGCAAGTGTGCTTTTTCATCCTTAGCCAGTGTGTGCATTCGTAAATGAAAGTTAAAGATGAAATAAGACGTGATATAAGGAGAACTCGGGGTTCTTACCTCTCATCCAAATGTGACTCTCGGACATAGAAAACTGAGGCTTTTTGTATACAACTATAACCGCAATTCAAACAAGCTTCCAAAGGTGATGAAGTAAAACAAAAAATGTTGTACTAGTAAAACTGTAAAATCCTTTTAGTTTTAGGCACCGTTTAGGTTGATTCTGGAGTGAACCTGGATGCACTTGAAACAAACTGAATTTTTTTCCATTAAAAAAATAATATTGGAATAAGTATTTATCTAGTCTCGTATATCCATTTGGTTTTCAGGAATGACTTAGAACAAGGTACCGGGGGGGGGTAAATGTACAGTTAATTTTGATAAAGTTCAAATCCTCTGTTCCGTTATTTTGTCCAACCCAATACATACGTGTCAAGAGCCAGGCGCACGGAGACAAACACAGAACACACACACCGTGTGGAGACAGTCGGAGGGAGGGGGCGGACAAAGGGATCAGTGTGTCCAAACCATGTTCACTGGCCAAGTCCTGCGCTTCTCACCCATTACAGACCAATAAACCAGCAGGACCCGTGTTCCCAAGAGCCTCTGAAAGCCTTACAGAAAACAAGGCCGTGATACGATCCACCGGACTGCCCCATCCTTATAGGGAAGCCTCAGTGCAGCCTGGCAGCTGTGCTGGCGGAAAGTTCCAGGCACCACGGCTGTGCGTGCGGCGTGGGAGGGTCAGCGGAAACTCACTTTTATTCCCGACGAGGGCGATAACAGGCTGCACCTCCGACTCCTCGTTCACCTTCTTCACCGTTGCGTACCAGTCCTCCAGGTTCTCGAAGCTCTGATAGTTTGTGATGTCGTACACGAGAAGGACGCCCTGTGACACGGCAGGAAACGGCAAAAACAGGGTGAAAAGGTCCGTTTGACTTCTTTTCACGCAGTTCAACGCGAAACCCCTCCGCAAACAGAACCGAACATCGGAGGTTGTCCGACGGAGCACTAGGTGGCGCTGCTGCTCGAAAAGGCACCCTGACGTTTCCGGCCTTCAGCGCAGGACACGCTGACACGCAGAGGGCCGTGGAAACATGAACTGAGCGCTGCGGGTTATGTAATATTTTAAAAACGTTCATGTACAAACGCAAGGCCACACACAGCACGTCCACGTCCACATGTTCTACTGCATCCAACACTCCCCGCCGGCTCACTCGCTCGCTCTCTCTCTCTCTCTCTCTCACACACACACACACACACACACACACACACACACACACAGTGTGCATTAGCAGCTGGCCTGTAAATTTGGCAGCTGCCATCGAGTTGTGTTACACAAATATTATTATTGAAGCTTATTAACCTTGCAGCCTAATGGAGGAACACTAACAGATTGTGAGTGAGTAATAAAAGGGGACCATCTCTGCGAACAATTGGGTTCTGTGTGTGTGTGTGTGTGTGTGTGTGTGTGTGTGTGTGTGTGTGTGTGTGTGTGTGTGTCTGTAGTCACAGGAGCAGAACCTGAGCTCCATAGATGTACTTGTCCAGCATCTTCCCTCCAATGGTCTGACCGCCGATGTCCCACACTTGCAGTGTGACATTCAGGTTGCCTGCAGGAACGAGAAAAAGGTCACAACCCATAATGCATCGGGAGGCAGGGTTCAGCTTGGTGATCACACTACATCTGCTGCTGGCTGTGTCACAGTCACAGCCACCATGTGGAGTCCTTCCGGGTGAGATGCCCAGAAGTGGGAGCATGGGTCCATAAACAAACAAACAGAATCCCAGCCATCTTACACTGGCAGATGAGTCAGCTAAGGCATTTACCCTGATTTACCCGTTTGTTCAGCAGGGTGGACTTACTGGGTCACTTCAAGGTAAGTACCTCACTGCAGGGTACAGTAGCCGGAGCGGGATGTTCACATGGGAAACCTTCTGACTGTCAGACAGTGGCTGTAAGAGCTACAATGCCCTCCGCCGCTATTAAACACACATCATCTCTAACAAAGGCATTTTAAGGTAAAACATGGTACTGCTACACTGCGCTCACATTCTGAAGGAATCTTGGGAGCTGCGTGTGTTTTATTTATGTTCCGCTGAAGTCGGCCTGAGCCGCATGATCCCATAAAGAGTCGCACACAAGCCAAGAGGATCAAACACACCTCGCCTGCTGAGATTTACCCAAGAGCTCCTCCCCCTCCTGCCCCAGTAACCTTCTGCCCACAAGTGTAATACGGAGCTCTACACCGCACCCCAGCGGGGGCCGTGGAAACCCCCCCCCCCCCCGCCTAACGGAATTTCTCTTCCCATGGTGCAGTTCAACTCAATTCTACACATATGTTTCACTGTTATGGTTTTTACATATAGTGAGAATCTCAGATACCGGTATTTATACATTTACTTATTAATGAAACGGTTTGATTTAATGTATTTATCTTTGCGCTACATCAAATGGAAACAGAAAACATTAAAACTTTTAAATGTATGAAAAACATTTATTTAAATATATTTTGGAAATCCCAGTCCAGTGCTGCGCGCGCACACACACACACACACACACAGATATCCCCAGTTTTTAAGTTTTAATGTTTCACCCACTAAATCATTCTCCAGAGGTCCCTAAATATATATCACACACACAGCATTTATTTTAAATCTCAGCCTTTGGCTTGAGCTGTTTAGGTTAGCAACCCACAAACAATTTAGTGACCAACTGAAATAGCAAACTCAGCAATTCCCCTCATCACCTGGGCTCACACACAATTCAGCTGTTGAAAAACACACCCACACACCACACACACACACACACACACACACACACACACACACTTTACGATGACGCATTAGGTTTAGAACATGTATCGATGTTGCTATGGCGGTTTGGGCTGTGCTGAGATGCTTTGTGACCCCCCACGGTGACCTTTTACAGCTCAGTGTGGTGTTACTGCAGCACAGGTGGGTCGAGTTTTATGATTCTCCGTTGCTCATTCACTGTCCCGTCTCCCTATAAGACGCTATATTCTGGGATAAGTGCATTTTACATTTTTGTTTAAATATTATTGTATTTTACATACTGCACAGTTATTCATTAAGCTGATACTTTTCCCTAAAGTGACTAACAGTGTTAAGCTTATAATAAATTTACCCGTTTATAGAGCTGGGTAATTTTTTACAATCCAGGGTTAAGTACCTTGCTCAAGGATATGACAGCGGGACACAGGATTCAAACCCAGGTCCAAACCACTTCAGTAAATGCTGCCTAACTGTTATGACTATGTCAGGTGTTTATGAAGAAACTATGGTACCAGTACAAATCTTTTACAGGACAGGAGGGTGTATGTTTTCCACAGCTCTCACCTCCTGCTGCTACTGTACTGACTCACTGTGTTGCTGTAATGTACACACAGCACAGTAAAAAGTTTAGCCAAATACGGTAACTGCTACTTCTTATAAACAAGGAGGCAAAGGTTTTAAATCCACAGAATGTGGACAAGACATATGAAACTGTAGCTGTCCATCTCCACCGAGCATCAGCTCCCTTTGTTTCGGCCAAATTTTGCACTAAGTGTGAATTTATACAGAAGAGCCCGGCTTTTTGCACTGTATTTCCCAAATATATGTTTAAATATCAGTCGGGCGGATTTTAAGGACGGAGTGGATAAGTCTGCGTGCTTTTACACTGTTTATTTCACAGTGAAGGTCATTGATAAACATATTTTTAACGGTAAAAAATATCCCGTCTACGTGATATTTTGCAACTCGGGTTACAGCTACATTGGGGGCACAGTGAGTCCTCAAGGGCAGTAGGGGGCGCTCCAGAGCACACAGGTCACCAGCCCTGCTGGAGTAGCTCACTGAGCACAGTCCTGCCCCCCCTCCTCCCCGACTGACTTAATTCTCTCTCTCTCTCTCTCACACACACACACACACACACACACACACACACACACACACCAGAAAGACTTTAGACTTTGGTGAGAAACTTCACGTATGATGATGATGATTATTATTATTATTATTATTATTATTATTATTATTATTATTATCTGCTTTAAATAATATCATTATAAAGAATAGAACTAACTGAAATGCGGTTAAAGTTCTGTTTTAATTATAATTTACAGCCTAAGAGAACAGCAGATGAACATGACAAAAAAAAAACATGAATTATGGATTGAAAATGGTAAAAAACGTGGTATGAAGGGACAGGAATAACTGTGTATCTTTACTTAGTTTAACTCACATTACCGACGACACCGTTTACCTCTTGCTAAAATTATTATAGCATTTACCAACTTGTCCAAACTCAGAAAGCGAAAATAAGACTGTTCAAAGTGAGTAAAAAACTAAGTTAAAAAAAAGCATATAAAATTAAAAACAAACGGGATATTAAATTTGGGTAAAAAAAAAAAAAAAATTTAAAAAAAGCTTTTTATAGCCTGAAATTAACACGTAAGGAGCAACTCAGTGGCAGAAGCCTTTGAACCTGTAATACACACAATGATGTGTACAAGGTAAATAAAGAAAACAGATTTAACTGAAACATGGTGGAAATTCACACAAATATTCAGAGGACCACCTGAAATTTAAAATAATGTCATTTATCAATGTAAAAAAAATATTATTTAAATTGCGTATGTATTTTACTGGGGCCTGAACACGGGTGTGAATCCTGCAAACTTTTCCTCCTTTTGCAGACCTAAAATGCTGTATGTTGCCCTTTCTTCAAAGCTCCAACATCGTTATTCACGCTTGTGTCCCACTGGTGTCCTGCTGCTGACCTTAGACCCTGTGCGGCGTCGGGACCCCGGCGTCACCTTTGGTCGCCGTCCCACGAGACGCTTCAGTGACAGCGGAGAGCGGCGCCGCTTCGGCTCACCTGGCAACGTTATTCTCTTCAGGAAGAAGTCCAGGCCTATCGTTTGCTTGTACTGCTTTCCAAAGGCCTCCTGAGCAAACCTGGAGGCAAGCGACGTCTAGAACAGAAATTTCACAAAAAAGAACAAATAAAAAACAGGCGCATACTGTGACACACACTGAAAAATACAAACACACACAGCAACGCGCACATTTAAACGCACCGTGTGTACAAATACACACATATGTATACATCAGTGTTACAAACTATTCTTTTCTTCCACCTTATTTATACACAGACGTAAGCATTAGTTGGCGCGCTGCTGAAACACGAAATGCCGTTTTGTTCCGACAGCTGGGAAACACTCTCCGCCGTGTTTACACAGCCTCAAAACGAATCAGAGGCAAATTATACTTTTTTCAAGTAATGACAGGCAGATGATCGCGACGATGTGGCCTCTGACGTCTAACAGCATCTCCGAGCGAAGTGTCGGGGAACGTCCGACTCAATTAAAAAAGCAGATGTGCCCGTGGACCGCGGCGAACGACAAACTCCAACAAGTTGTCATTTACTTCTGCTAAAGAAAACAAAGGGAGGAGGAAAGAAATGGGATGACTGATTTCTAAAAGCATGGGAATTCGCAGCATGAACTGAGCCTGCCAAGTTTAATTCATTGTGATGGATGAGACGGAGAAGACGAGACAAATGTTAGGAGGAGAGAGCGCTGCGTGTCACAGGGCTAATTTTAGAACCCGTCACCAGTGCTTCAAGTGGAAAAAAAAAAAAAAAAAAAAAATCAGTGCCAGTGCCCCTTACTGGCCGGCTGGCTGCGTGTCGCTCCGCAGCGGCTCCCTTATTTTTACGGTTGTTAATAAACATCTCTGCAGTGGATAAGACACTCAAACATTTTGCTTATATTCACTACACACCTATGCCCTGCTGGTCGAGCTCCTGCTTTTCGAGTTCCCCGTATAACTAGCTGGACACATTAATACCCGGGAGAAGCTGCGGTAAAATGAGTTCTATCCTAGGGGAGCAGAAGTGCACGAGAGGAATGTCGGAACAGGGTGCGGGTGAGACACTAGGGGGCAGCGCTGTGCCCGACAGCGGCGTTCTCAGCCGTTGCCTCGTGTGGCCCGGGTTCGAGCGCAGTCCCGCAAGTCCCCCAGTAATAGCCCCTTACAGCCGGTACACTTCACTGCTCTATGTATTATTTTCAGGTATTCATTTGTACTTAAATTTAATTGTTAAACGTTGCTGCTACTTCTTTTTAGCAAAGAATTGCAATGCATGATATTGAATTAAAAAAATGACTGCGTATAAACAGACATGCATATTAATGACCTCATTAACTGTCTTTAAAGTGTTCTGTATCTCACAGAAACACGATTTTAGAGTTTTAGGGACACTCTGGGGACATTAACTGGGGTTTCTTGGATGAACCTGGAAGGAATCAGAACTTTTCTTAAGAAATAGAAAGGATTTAAACGGCTTCCCCACATTCGGCTCATTTCTAGCAATCGATTACACTTGGATACCGGGGTACAGGTGTGTGCCACGGATTCCTTCGGTGAAGTTGCCGCCAACTTCGAGCCAAGCGGTGCGACAGCAGGGTGAGGCGACTTGCAGTGTAACCCAGTGCACTCTGGGTAATGAAATGTAGCTGTGAGGCTTACAAACAATGTCCACATTCAGTCAGCGGTTCGCAGGGAGCACAGCTCAGCCAGAGGATCCGGGCAACGCCGGACGTCACTACACGGGGGCTGCCTAGCTGTGTCCGGAGGAGCGGCCGACAACCTCCCGGGCCGGGACGGGTTGCCATAGCAAACCCTGCGGTCCCATCACACGGCGCAGTGACACAACCTCTTAGTGCCACCGAGCATCTGGCCAACACATTAGAGGATACGCTGGGGCAGCGTCACAATCGTGCGAAAAATTGCTCGCGGTACCAGGACAACTGAGGGGAAAGTGGTTCTTGAAATCACAATTCTGGTAGCCCAAACAATCATTAAAGAACACTAAAATAACCAGTTAAGACAGAGAAATGTTTTCCACATGGCCCCGCTGGCCCAGCCAATCATTTGTCTTGGCTTTGCAGCGGCTCCACTTTCTTTGCCACACAATTAGAAGTAAGCTGGCCATGTAAGCCTCGTCGTACCGCCGAGTGAGATTTCCCCGTACGGCACGACGGAGGGTCACCGGCCGGGGACACCGTCGCGCTCTAATTTTGGGAAAAACGGAGGAAAAAATAAAGGCGCGGCGCGCGTGTGGGCGAGGAGCCCCGCGGGTCCACAAGCGTGCCTCCGGGAGCCGTTAATGGCGGCGAGGCGTTGACGAAAACACGGGGCCGGCGTTTACGCGGCTCCGCTCGGCCGTGACGCCCGTCCCGCCGCGCGCCGCACGCCAGGGACCGCCGACGTGGACCCACACACGTGGCTTTGCGTTATTACCTCCGTCCACGGCCGACGTACGAGGAGCGACGCTGGCGCACGGTTAACGTACGACGTAGGCCTGTTAGACTGAGATATTACGAGTAAAACGCACACCCACGCAGGAGTGTGTATGCGTGTTGTGTGTTTTTATTTTCATCTCTCGACTTTTTCACAGAACGTTCCACTTCAAGTAGCGAAACATCTTTTTTACATTTGCCAGTGTCTGTGAGCTGACAGCCACGAGGGGAATTACAACCACAAGGGAGTCCAAGAAAAACTCATCCAATTGCAATTTGTAGAGTAAATTTATATTTGGGGGGAAAAAAGTGGCGGCCCGAACGTCACTCAATGCGCCTATTCAAACACGAGGTGTGTGTGTGTGTGTGTGTGTGTGTGTGTGAGAGAAAGAGAGACGGTGTGTTTTTGGAGTGCGCAGCCAGGTAGATCATTGCAACAGATGCACGCTGGCACCTGGCCGCACTCCAGCGGGACACAATAGTCGTGACATGGTGGGGGGCTGGGGGGGGGGCTGGTGTGTGTGGCCAAAATAGGGGCTTCCTTGTGTGAACTCAGCAGGGAAACTGAGAAGCTCATTCACCGCTTGAAGAGAAAAGAAAAAACAGATCTTCAAACTGAAGCCCATTCATGCTCTTCTTCAGCTTAAATAACTTTACATTTTGTTTTTCTTTCAGGGGGGGGCACCAGTTCAGGTGGGGGAGGCAGGGGAGGCTGGAGGCTAAAACAAGTCCAAAAGCACTTAAACCTGACTGTAGCGCTTTCATAAGCACAGAGGCTCGGGGAACCTGTTTTGAGGGAAGCTGCTTTGCGTTGCCTCGACAACCGGCCCACTTTACCGTAAACAGCGCTGAACTGCCCGGCAGACGCGAACACCCACCGTCCCCGAAGCCCGATGACGGTCAGACCTCTCAGGGAGTCCGTGGGTCGCGTCCCGGCCAGCGTGCGCCCTGCCTTACGCCACCTGCTTCCGGGATAGACTCTGGACCGTCCGTGACCCTGCGCGTGACAAGGAACTTGACGCTTCTCAGACACTCAGCGCTGTGAAAAATCCCTGCCCCCCCCCACTTTCCCCTCTTATTGCATATTTGTCCTATTGAACGGTTTGTGATCTTTAGACAAAGGGAACATGAGAAAAAACACCATTTTTAAAATACTTCATTTAATTAATGAGGAAAGTTAACCAACGGCCGTAGCGGCCGAGCGAAAACGTTATTTCCCCCGAAACGCAATACCCGGCTGCACCACCACCTTCAGCAGCAACAACTGCAACCAAAAGCTTTTAATAATGTGATACCAGTCTTTCGCATGACCATTGAGGGACTTTCTTCTTCTCAGAACTGCTTTAATCCCCACACTTTGGTGGGTTTTCAAGTCTGAACTGCCCAGCATCACGACGGGGTTCAAGTGAGGACGGTGACTGGGCCCCTCCAACACTTTAATGTTGTTTCTTCTCAGCCACTAAGAATTAGACTTGCTTTTGCGTTTTGGATCGTTGTCTTCCTGCATAACCCAATTGCGCTTTAGCCTCATCTCACCAACATTCATGCTGCGACATGACCGGACGTTCTCTTCGAGAATTCTCCGGTACGCTGCAGAATTCATGGTTCCTTCAATAACAGCAAGGTGTCCAGGTCCTGGCAGCACAGCATCTCCACACCGTCATCACCACCACCACCACAACCATGCGTGGGTGTCGGTATGATGTTCTTACTGTGGAACAGCTGTATTTGCTCTTCACCAGACATAACGGGACTCGCCGAGGTTTGGTGGAGACCCCTTAGAGATGACTTTGAAACCCTTTCCAAACTGATTACACTGCAACTCAGTTCATAATTCCTACCATTTGTTTTGAACTTGTGTTCCCCTTTTTAGACAAATATATAGGAAATATAATGTATATCAGCCATAACTCCTAGTTTCTTTAATTGAATGTGGAAATTCAACACGTAATGGTTGCTAGTCTGCCGACGGGCCGACAGGACAGCGTGGCGATGAGGGGAAAACTGGCTCCGATTTGTCCACTGAACATAACCATCAAATGGAAACAATATAAAAAGGTGAACAAACATCCGCATTCAGGAAGCACCTGCGTGCCAGCGACCGACAGCAGCTCCTCCATCAGAGCGCCAACATTCACCGAATCTCTTACTCGACGCCGATTATTATAATATAAAAAGAGGGGAAACGGAGCTGTTTTCCCAGCGCAGCCCGAGGGGACAGAACCTCGGACCACCGGCCCCCGTTCACCTCTTCCTCAATAAATGACGGTAAACAAAATTCCATCCTTACTAATCAGAGATTTTAACCTCAGACATCATATTTCCGCATCTTTATTCTACACAACCCGCGTGTGTTCGTCGGAGGTGCAGCTCTTCTTTTGCACGAATTCACGCAGGAAGAAGAATCCGCATTGGAAAAAACTGCAACGTAAAACTAGACTCGACTTTTAACAGTTTATCTACCTGGAAGAGCATCAGAATTTAAATCAGTCACCAAAATGCTGAAATAATACGACACGCGTGCGGCCTAATAAACACCCTTCACGCACTGCAGGCAGTTCAGCTGCTGACCGACGCAGCAGCAGCGGCAGCGACTTAAAGCCCAACAGCAAATCCCCGCACTGCGAATTTACATGGATTACAGAGAGCGGCGTAAAATAATTGGTTTAAAGGTCAGATACTGAGGACAGACTGTAAACCAGGTTTTATCCACCAGTTGAAATATCACATTTGAAGACGGCGGCGTCCGAACCGAGGCGTTGACAGGAGCTCCCGTCGGTCTGACAGTATTATTGTTTATTATTAATATTGCTGTCAGGGAGGGAGAGGCCTGGGAGCCTCATACGATTCGACCAAACATCCAGCCTGTATAGTGTCACAAAACCGGCACTTTTATGACGTTTATTAGGAAGGGTCACGTGCACATTCAGTCTAAACCAGTTCCCCGAGTAACTCTGACTTTTCCTTTGATCTTTCCTGAACAAATGCTCCATATGCTACACGTTCAAGTGACACTTAGTTACTGAGTAATAATTTTATTCAAGTGCTCAGTTCACTTTGAATCACCCTGTATGTACAAAACATACCACACATATACATACACACACACACACACACACACACATCACCACAGTCCATCAAAAACCAGTGGACGGCTGTGATTTATGGCGGTCAGTGTGGGACCGTGGGACACGGGTCAGTCAGGGTGCTCAGATCCCCCCACACAGCCCCTAACTGGCCACTTTGACGGGTCACCGAGCAGAGAACATATTCAGACACCGCAGACCTGCCACCGGAGCCTGGAAGGATACAGAACGAACAAAATAATTCTCCTTAAACACGTGAAGTGAAATAAAATAAGGTTTTAAACTTGGAGCACAGGTTAAACATGAATCTAATGTGTGGGCAAGGTGCGTCCACGCTGCAGGTGGGCAGCAACGGCTGCGATAATGTTTAACAAACGCCGTGATTTGTTAGACGCTCGACACCCGAACACACACTTCGCGGCAGCGCGGAGCGACGGAAACGCGCGCAACACACGTAACGAACACACGGCAGACGCGGATACGCCGTAACCCGCCGCGAGCGCGTGATTCTTAGCGGGTCGTTACTGTGCGGGAAACAGCGCGGGTTCTGGGGACAACAGGCGCCTGCGTGTCGGGTGGCGCGGAAAGGGCGCTCGGGGACGCCTCCCCTGCTGCCGGTGCCCACCTTTCCCGACGCTCCGTCCCCGATGAGCACGATCTTAAGCTGCCGCTCCTGGCTCTCGTCCTCCGAGTCGGACATGGCGGACGGTGGGACACGGTGGGACGCGGTGAACGCGGTAAAAGACGGGCGCCGCCGGAGGCCGTGACGGTCACACGCAGGAGCCGGGCGCCATGTTGCTGCTCGGCGGCCGCTCCACCGCCGCGCGCAGGGGGGGGACGGCGGCAGGACAGCGGCGCCCTCGCGACCCCCGCAGCGGTTCCCGACCCCGCCGCCCGCTCCAGACCCGCACGGTGCGGCAGGAAGACCGCGATAACGCGCCGCGCGGCCTCCGGGGAAGCGGGCGGCTCTTTTTAACGCGTCTCCACAATGGACGAGTCCAGGCGTCTGCGCGTCCCCGTCGCCAAGGGGACCCGGGCACGCGCACGGCGTACACACACACACACACACACACACACACACACACACACACACGCTCCGTCTCGCGCGAAACCGTTAGCTTAGCATCCTGTGTGTGCAGGGTACGTACGAGCCGGCAGCCGTTAACCGCTGCGCCCCCTGGCTGCGGTGTTTCGCCGGACTTACTGCATTTTTCACATTAAAGCCGGACATTCGGGACGTGGACGGCAGCAGAAGCAGCAGACGGACATGTAGAGGCTCGAGAAGCGGCGGCGCTCTTTGTAGCTCTTTTTTCGTGAATACGGTGCAGAGGTTTGCATCTGTATCACTGTAAAAAAAAAAAAAAAAACAGCTGTCGTCNTCTTGAATACGGTGCAGAGGTTTGCATCTGTATCATGGTAAAAAAAAAAAAAAAAACAGCTGTCGTCAGAGGGGTGGGAGGGTGGGGGGGGGGGGTCAAGTTTGGCGACCGGACGGCGACATTACCGTGATATTTTATATGTGGATATATGTGCGGTGGTTCCGCGCGGCCTCAGAACTGCTGAGCGACGCCGTGGGTTTATTCTGCTCGTCTGAAACTGATGATAAACCTCATAAACCTCATAAACAACTGTTCATGTCACATCTCCACCAGGGTTGTTCTGACTTGTGAACAGCTGTGAACGTGTTTGGAAGTTTGGAGAAAGCTTGTGTTTATTTATTTTTTTGTAAAATTGTGAAAAATGAGTTTTAATTATAATACACGGTGTTGAGTTTTAGTGAAACAGGTTCGAGTACGTGTGTAGACCCTCCCATTCCCTGTCCCCAGGTACAGCTGTCCACGTATGCCTGTAGACATACATTATATATTAAAAGAATAATAATAAAAATTAATATACATGAAATACATGTGCACTGCGAACGTTTTAGGGAACGAGCGGGATGTACCTGCAGGAATGGAGACGGAGCTGCTGTCCTGCAACTTACTGTTTATCACAAATCATAGAAAATCTGAGACAAAATGACAACATCTGCTGAAACAAGACTAGGAAATCTGTCAGTGAACACCTTAAATAAGAAGTGGGAAATGTGGAACAAGCAGAACAAATTCTATGGGAGAAAATGTGGAAAAAATCCCAGTCTGTTGCTCTCAGCTCGTCGGCAAATGCGTGACCGGAACCGAGTGTTAGAAAGTCAGCAAAGATGCTGGGAATGAGGCCTTTTTCTCGCAGTTTGTTTGTAATCTCGCTTCCCTGGATCCCCCGAATACGGAAAATGTTGGACTTTCGCGGGGAGGGACAGACCGCGCTTTTTCCACGGCTTTTGCGGCGCAGTTGTAGCCGGACTGCGGCTCCTGCCATTCAGTTGCGGGAAATTTTGGACAAGAGCGTCATAAATAAAGGCCGAAATGACAGCTATGACAAACAGAGGACACTCGCGGTGTTTTTAACCGGAGGGGTCTGGGGGACCAGAAAGGTGGACAGAAGGGGGCGGCTCGGCGGAGGCACTTTGCCCGCTGTGTGTTTATGAATTTCCCTTTAAATGAGGTACATTAAGAGGGGAAACGCCGCAGATAAGATCGCTTATGGCCGCTCTGCGGGCTCTGTGTTGTTTCACGGGGAGATGTTTAAAAAGCAGAGGGGTCACTGTTGGTTCTGATTCCCATTTAATAGCCGTAAAAAGTCGTGTTTACACAGATCCTTAACATACACAGAAAGAGAGTTTCGTGCGCTTTTATTATCAACACTCACACTCATTTCCTCCCTCTGCAATATTGCGTTTTACCTGCGAATCCTCTCGTTTTCACATTAAAACCGCTGCTTGTGCTTTGCTGCTCTTTTCAGCTCAGGTTCCTGCTTTTTAACGAATCTCGCCGCAAAACCCTTCGCATTTCAAACGCTGTTTTCTAACCAAAAAGTTGATGTAATATTGCAGTTTTGTTGTGAGCAAAATACTATTCTCGAGGATTCTCACATTTGCTTTTCTAATTTCAGGAGCTATTCCACGGACGGCTCATGTTTTCAAATTGTTGTTGTTATTATTATTATTATTATTATCGTCGTTTTTGTTGATGATGACGATGTTTCTTGTTTCCTCGCAGTCAGTGAGATCGTTTTCAGTTCAGTTTTGTTAATGTGCTGCAACCATCTGCTGCCAAGCTGCTTTATCTCCTTTTGGAGGCTTTGCAGTCGTTAGGCGCTACAGTGATCCAAATTACCGCAACATTTTGTATAAATGTTAGAAGTGCTTATTCCGACACAAAAACGAAAAAAGGAGGTATAAGGCAACCTGCACAATAAACTGCGTGAGTTTGTCGTCGAGAGTTTGTGCCAAACTACTTTGTTCTGTGATTTATTTGTTCAAGAACTTAACTGGACAAAAAGGATCCAGTTCTGATGTTTATTCCGCACACGGCTGAGCTTTGTGTGTTTCTAGGGAAGCTCCAGAAGGGTGTCCTCCTTGGCCTTTCGTAGCCCCAGTAAGAGCTCCTGCGGGCCCTTCAGGCGAGGACTGGGACCCACAGGGAGGGGAGGCCCGTCCACAAGCAGAGCTGCCCGCCTGGATGCCACGTCCTGCTGGCTTCGCATCTCCGCACGGTCAGCCTGCCGGAGCTCCTGGGCTCGATGGGCATCCTGGGCTTCCCGACCCCCCGCAGAGTGTGGAGATCCGACAGCGAGCACACGGTAACAGTGCTGAAAAAAAATGGCACCTTACTTGCAAATACAAATAAATGTAAAAAAAAAAAAAGTCTTGAAAAAATGTATACTGTTTCGCTGGTTTATTGTATATAAGTATGATCATTATACACCACGGTTATATATGCCAAACTTTTTAATCCTGTTTTATAATCTTAATTGAATTATGGTCAGTTAATATATAACACTGGGTTAAAAGTATACATGTAAAATAGTTTGGTACATTTAACCATATATCTGTTTCTTTAGTCCCGCTACGCAATATAGTTAGAAAAATTGTTTTTTGTATATTTTTCTGGTCCTGTAACAAGACAGTTGTCATCAGATATTGGACGCTCTCGGTGTCTGTGTGTGTGTGTGTGTGTGTGTGTGTGTGTGTGTGTGTGTGTGGCAGGTATTGCCAGTGAGATGTTGGGTTTCATCAATGGTCTCAACAACTGACTGACAAACCATCTGGTTTTACTGGTGAGAGAAACGAAGCCCTTGATGCCCCTGTTCCTCTGTAAGAAGAATGTGGTCCTTTTCAGACGGGCTTTTAGCTCCAGATGCACATTTATTTCCCATCATACGTTTATATTTAAAAAAACACTCATTTTGAGTGTTGACTATCAGTTACAGTTAAACACAAGCCAAGTCCGGCAGCGGGAAGTGAAAATGAAATAACACTGAATTTGGGGATTTTATGGAGTTCCCTTTTTTTCTGAATTCCATGATGAGCATCAGGGACAGCGCCGTAAAGCTGCATTATCCGGAGTAGAATTTACTGTACAGATATAATCTCTCTGCCTTTTTGTCTTCAAGTTATACATCACGAAAATAAAAGCAAACATTTTTTTTGTATCGCATCTCCGGTGTCTTACCTGGGTACGACCAGCACTTTCTGAGCTCTGCGCAGTTAAAAGAAAACATTTCTGAACATGTGTTTATGGTACAATCGAAGGCCCCCTGCAGAGTGAGGCGGTCGGAACATCTCGCTGCTTCTTCGGTGGAAACAGCGAAGGGGCCGCAGATGATTCGCACAAACACACAGAAATACGGTACATCTGCACGTTGTTTTTGGGATTCTTTCTACTGCAGCCTTGAATTTTGTTTCTTTCATTTACGGCGATTAAATGATATTAAAAGGGGATTAGAACTGAACACCTTTTCATTTGTAAATAACAGTGCCGACGTACATCTCGTACCTTCTTTAACTGTCGCAAATTCTGCATTTTCCAGCAACCAAAAAAGGAACAGATATTCCCAACGTCTAAAGATGCATTTTATTATTGCTCTGGAAATATATAATCTTGCAAGAAAATTCTCTTTCTCGGCTCGGATGACTTTCGGCTCACCTTTATCTGCTTACGCGTTTCTCTTCGTTTTCCTGTCTATTTATTTATCGCAGCAACGAGCTCCTGCTGCCCGGTCGCCCTGCTGCGGGTCGCGTCCCGCCCTGGTCGCCCTGCTGTCTGCTCAGCCTTCTGACCAACTGCGTCTCCTTCGCGCTGCTGCAGGGAGACAAAAAAGTGAACCGTGGAAATAAACACTTTTGTATTTCCACTCTTTTTTTGTTTTGATGCCAGTCAGCTGCAGGTGGTGTGTTTATTAACCTGTTTGCTCGCTGCTTTACCGAGACATTGATCTATTGCTCTATTAGGGTATTAACACACGTACGTTTCTGTTGCACCAACACTTCACAGCAACTCCGCTCTCGCCTTATTTCCACCGACACTGTAAATTATCACTCATTACATTTTTGACTCAGTTTTTCCGTTTACAGCCTCTACCCTCCAGCTGAATTTGTCATCCGACTTGGTCGTGACACATGTCCCTGAAAGTCACGGGTGAACAAAGTGAAATAATTAATAGTAGACCTTGTTTTAGTTGTTTTAGGGAGCATTATCCAAAAACAGCACGAAGGAGGGGAGAAAAAAGCAGTCGAGTGAAATCCCAGCGGCCACATTGAGCAATATGTCGCGGCGGTGAAATTACGCCGCGTTAACCTGACATCCATAAACATGGTTTCATTAGGTTACAGGCTGGAAGCGCGTCGCCCCGCACTGGAGGAAACATGTGGCCCGCGGGTTTAAGTGTCAGAAGACGTGGCATTTTGAAACGGCAATTTAGTGTCATTAAATGTGAAACGTGACCTACAACAACAAGGGCAACATGTGCGCGAGGCGCGCAAATCACGCTCCTGATTAAGAGCCATTATGTGTGTCAGGCGACCCCCCCCCCCCCAGGTTAGCGCCGCACGCAGATTGTCCTTGACGGGCGGCATCTCGCCCAACACACACACACACGCACGCACACGCACACACACGCACACGCACGCACGCGCGCGCGCTGAGACCTACTTACACCCGGGGAAACTGCCGCGCCGAGATGAAGCTGAAGCTCAAGTTTGCTGTGGAAATAAAAAGGGGACATTGAGGTGCGCGCGCGCGCGCGCGCGGCCCTGACCAGCACGTCATACCTTCCAACACTGAACCTTTTTAAACTGCACTTCGGCTAACGGTGCCACTTAAATAATCGCCCTTATTTGGGCCGATCAACAAACTGTCACCCTAATAACAGTAATAGCAGTAATAGTAATAAAACAAACAAATCACAGCCACGTTATTAAAAATCCAGACATCTTGCTGCTGGGAGCGTTTGGAATGGAATTGAAAATCCTTTCTGAAGGGGAAAATATACAAATACTTTGATTATTATGTTTTTTTGGGTTCTTTTTTTTGCCCGGACTGGTGTCCTGTTTGTACTTTTACACAAAAAGCAGTGATGTCCATGTGCGCGCAGAATTTGTATTTTAACCGCCTCCCCAAAAAGCTCACATAATTGTGTCTTTCTTCATTGAAATTTTATTTATTTTTAACGTCAGTAATTGTAAGCTTTGTAACATTATTAATTAATTTTGTAATTATTATTAATAAAAGCGTGGCATCCTTTATTAATTTATGTTTGGAAGCTTTGGCAAAGTGGAATATCTATCTATCTATCTATCTATCTATCTATCTATCTATCTATCTATCTATCTATCTATCTATCCAACTATAAGCTGACGCTCGCGCTGCCATCAGTGACGAAGTGAATATTAGAGATTTTAACGTTCAGTTTAGGTTTATAAATAAGGAAAGAAGGAAAACAGTGGAAATTACTACAGAGAGCCGTGTGATGGAGGGTAAACGCGGGTCCTACAGAGGAGGAACATTTATCAGGTATTATATATATTGGCACAGCAAGAAGCGCTTTGAAAGCAGCACCTACTGGAGCAACTGGCCACACCGCGCTTCTCGTGCGGAACTTCCCAGCCGCTCGAAGTAAAATTGAAAAAAAAAAAGAAAAAATCTAATCGGAACACAGTTACCGAAACGTGAAGCGGGAAATAGAGCTGGATTATAATATAATTAAATTAAGCAATTCTTTCCTGCAGAGCTGCAGTTTTTCTTCATAAAAATGACGCAGAGAGACGCTTTAAAAATGTGACCACCTGCTTTTTCCGCGACTTTATTGCATTCAGGTAAAATGACCTGCAGTTTTCCACAAGTAGGACAGAATCAGCCCTTCGCTTCCTCAACCTGAGCGCCGCACCGGTCCATCTGGGGGTCAAACGAGAACTGAAGAGCTGAGCTTGAACCGACCGTCCAAGAGGCTGACCGTTAGCTGACCATGATCTGACCCCCCTGCTGTGATTTAAAAAGCGGTGAAGGTGGGTCACACCTTTGCTGTGCGCCGTCACCAACCCCAGTCGCCACACCATAGTGGACAGAGGTGGACATAAAGCATCAGCAGATGCTGGATCGGGGCCGACAGGCAGCAAACTGAAACAAACAGCAGGCTGGACAACAGAGCCGACACACGTGTGGAAGTTGGTTTAGTGAAATAACCTCACTGAAGTAAAACTGTTCAGGTTCCACTCAGCTTTGACTTCAATAATCCGTCCTCACAACGCGCTGCCCGCGTCTTTGGTCCGTTTTTACACTCATTTTTGTTCTTACTTCCATGCAGACCTAATGGGAGACATTTTAACCAGCCCACTTTGATTTTATTTTATGATGTCAGTGCTCAAGTTGTCATAATGTGGGAAAGTGACCAAAAGAATCTATTAAAAATACAGGGCACATTTTTTTAAAAATTCGGAGACGACCAAATATCTTTATTTTTTCCTTATCTTGTTCAAGTCGGACTGGTGTTAGCAGCACCATGCAGTGGGAGCAGCGGGTGTTTCGGGGAGGTGTGTTAACACCCCTCTGCCATCTTGAGTTCAGCTCAGTAATTGGGGTCTTGCGGTCCCCCTCACATGTTTGAAAATATCGGGACAGTGAGAAGCCAAGTCCGTTTTCTGATGTCCTTGTTGGGTGTGAAGTGTGACCGTCACAGTGCCCGCAATCGGGCCGCAGACCGTTTTCCCACTCAGTTTGAACACGGAGAAGAACTTCATCTTCGTGCGATTCCTCACTTTTCACTCAGCCGGTGCAGCAGAGAGCGTTTGAACAAAACGTGTGCGTTCGTTTACGCTTGACGTATGTGGTCCTGCACGGTCCACGTGGGGTCCGAGGTCCACCACCTGCGTCCTGCTGTAAAACCCGGGACCCCGCCTGCTGCTGTCGCCCTGGATGTAGGTGTGCGAGGTAAGCAGCGGTGAACCTGTGGAAGATCTCACACCCAGTGTCACTTTGGAGAGGAAGAAAACGTTGTGTTTTATACTGGCACTTATTCACGTACTTTAGATCCACAAACTAATAATTTAGTGAACAATGACTAACACAATATGCGCGTAATAATTTGCCCTGGCCGCCCCAGGTTCGAATCCCGCTACTTGCCCTAAAGTGATACAGTGAAAATGAAACAGCTGGGGTGTAAGCGGCTGAATTCGTGTAAGAGGCAGTGGAAAAGGGCGTCGACCTGATGAACAGATGTAAATATGCCGCCTTAACAAATATACCGCGGTCGGATTTTACGCGTATTTGCCATTTGCTGGCGACCCCCCAGGGAACAATATGCAGAAATGGATTTCGCGGTATTAATAACCTCTCCTGCACGACCAGCACGCCATCTTAGCCGTTACCCCAACAGGAGCCCTCTCCCGGGAAACTATTGACACCCCCAAATACCCACCCCCCTCGAAGGACGCACGTTATTATTACGCACAAACCTGTACAAAGAGGTGAATAATTTTTTAGCTTTTTGCCATTCGTTTCTCAGATGAATTACTATGCATTTTCACAAGCACGTGTTTTGTTAGCTGTACAGTTTTGTGAGGTCACGCTCAAGGTGCCGCATCACAACCCATAAGAACAATGCGGCTTTTACGCGCCGCACCAGAATCGAGCCACCGGACTGGAATAACCAAGATTTATTTTATTTATTGGAACTTTCACGTCACGTAAAACCCATTTTTTGTTTTTCTGCGGAGGGAAAAATATCGTTGTTATAATAAAATAATTTAAAACCTGTGAATTTTGTTTTCTCTGCCGTATCATAATTATTGCCAAATATGATCTGCAATGAGACCCCGTGACTGCATTTATAAACGAGACACTTAACACGGTAAATTTTACTTACTGAATAAGTGGGGAGAATAATTACGGGCCCTTTGGCGTGGTGTGCCTGCTGTGCACGAGCATGAAGTCCCGCAACGTACCTGAACAGGTGAGGCCGACAAAGCGGTAAACTCGTTTCGGCGCACGTGGGTTCGCATTTGGGGGTGTCGCGGCAACACGCATTTCGGGTGGTGGTGGGCATGTCGGAGTATGTGTGTGTGTGGGGGGGGTGCTTTCCTCACCCTCCATCTTATGTTCCACACCTCATTCTCTGGCACCTGAAACGTCCTGCATGCAGTAACAGTTCCCCTAAAACCGGGTGAATCGGTTGAAACTCAGTCAGCTGATCATCTAACATTAAGTCTCTTTGGACGAAGGAGAGAAACAAACAAACCTTAGGAATAAAGACCTTGCGTAATACGAGAGAAAATGTTATTCATTTGAAAAAACACCGCCGCCTGGGAGGTGGGAGGAAACCCGCTCCTGTCCGCACGTGATGGCGCAGGTGAGACGCCCCTAAACTACAGCCGCTCAGAAGCACCCCTGCGGATTCATCCTAAATACGAATGGAAACAAAGTGACGTGGGTAACACGGGAATATCGGGAAACGGTTACATTATTAATATTATTATTATTATTATTATTATTGTTGTTGTTTTCATCCATCCTACATTATTTTCATGGTCATCATGTTCTTTACGCAGTGCGGTAGGTCAGAGGTAGGTTTTAAGCTGTTTTTAAAATTAGCAAGAAGTTTCATCAGTGCACAAGGTAACATGTGCGGCACAGCTATTTAAAGACATATCGGCCATAACTACTAGTTATGGTTACATGGTGACTGCTAACTCACTCGACGGTTAAAGAGGGAGGATTTTGGCGCAGAAAGAGCGTGGTTTCCCCTCCGTAAAGACCCGCTGAGCCCGAAACAAACGGCACAGCACCGTTAAAAAGAGTCGGCTAATAAATAATAATTGTTAGAAATAATTGTTTTCCTACGATCGCGCGGCCCCTTTAAACGCAAAAACACTATTACACAGGTAAAACGACCACGCGCGCGCGCACACACACACACACACACACACCAGTCTGTGTAAACCACATGAACGTATATGGTTCATATTTTTGCTAATATAAATGAACAAACCGTGTAATCTACATTGTATGGGGTGCAGTTAACGAGCACAAGTGTTACATCAAGCTATAATAATAATAATAATAATAATAATAATAAAAATAATAATAATGAGAGGGAGCCGATGTTTCGCCGGGATCTGCTCAAAAGACCATTTGCTACAAAAATGTCAGTTAAAGTGCAGATTAAGCGCTTTAACAGAGCAGGCCCGTCCGACGCATATTTTAAAAAACACAAAAATTATGGCGGGACATTTGAACATTTGAAGAGCAGCTTTCAGGTTACTTTAAAAACCCACGTTTATGTACAAATAACCTACGCTTTAGCATAAACGTAGCGCCGTCGTTTATTGCATTTAACGCCTTCAGATTAAGTGTCTGCAAAGTGAACATTTCAGTAAATGTCCATCTGACGCGGATTTTTCACCACGACCTGTACCATCACCTATACGGCGGCGGTGTATTACCACAGTAACGTACCATGCTGGCAACGTCACTGGTTAACTAGACATAAGTAAACCGTCTGCACAACTCAGCGCAACTTTCAGAACTTGGTTGTCGTCATTTTTGTCACCGTTTTAAATGAAACTTCTCATACGCGCGTATTTCAGGCCCTGTTCGCGCCTCTACCTCCTTATGCAGCCGGTATTTTCACATTAATACTGGCGGAGGAAAATAAGCAGGTTGTTTAAAAGCAAGAAATGCCACGTTTAAATGAAAGGGGTCAGAAATACACAGTCATTTACATTTAGTCGATATCTGTCTAAATTCTAACTTATGTGGGGACTTTTTTAAGGAACAGACACGGAGCTGCAAAATTCGAGTATGCGTGATATGTTTAATGCATTTGCTCAGTAAACGAAGTAGTTGAAAAAGATTAGAAAATAATAAGTACATTTGGAAAAAAACAATTAAATTGCGGACGATCCGATTTTACACACGATCGGATGGATAAACAAGTGAGCTTTAAAGCCTCAGACAGGAGAGCTCAAACTGCCTCCAGGTGTGTGTGCCGGGAGGGAGGGGGGTGGGGGGGGGACGGCGGACAGGTGTGTCCAGAGGCAGACCCCCCCCCCCCGAGCGCTGGACAGTCCATACATTCAGAAACAACATCTTCAATCTTCAGCAAAAAAACATGGACACCGCAAGGCAGTTTTTACACCGATCCGTCCACGTTCACTGATCCTCTGTGTCTTTTTTAATAGAAAAAGTAGAAACCAGCGTCTCTTGAAAAGTACAAATCGTAGTTAGTGGAAAATAAATACATGGCGGCGCTGTCCTGCGGGTCACTGGTTGGCGGCGGCGCAGGCGGACAGTGTCCACGCGGGGAGGCAGTACGTGTACGGGTAATAGTAGGGCGCCTGCAGGCCCAGCAGCGGGGGTCGCAGAACCTCTCCAGGGCTGTACTGTCTCTGGTCGTCCCGCACCAGCACCTTCACCGCCACCTTCTTGGCCGCCGGCGCCGAAGCCAGCAAGTCGGCGGCCATCTGGCGACGTTTGGTTTTGTACCTGCGGTTCTGGAACCAGATTTTCACCTGGGTCTCGGTGAGCTTCAGCGAGGCGGCCAGGTCTGCTCGCTCGGGACCCGACAGGTAACGCTGGTGGTTGAACCGCCGCTCCAGCTCGAAGACCTGGGCGTGGGAGAAGGCCGCCCGGGAGCGCTTCTTCCTCTGCTTGGGCTGCTCCGCTCCTCGGTCCGGGCAGGACGGCTCGTCCTCCGCACCAGCGGCGCCTGAAAGAAGCAGCATTTTCCGTGACACGACCACCAGCAGCCTGGAAGCGCCTCTAAAGCCGCATCACGCAGGCAAAATGTTTCACAAACATCTCGACGGAAAACATCCCAGAACCCGGAAACATCCAACGTTTGTTAACGTTTAATTTTTCGGTTTGCTTCATATGTCAAAATGGTGCCCATAATTCAGTTATTATAATATTATACAGGGTGATGGAAAAAGACTTTTGTAAAAGCATATGAACACGTAACACACTCAGCTTTTGTGAGATTAAGAAAGAAACTGGACGTTTACAAATGGGTTTAAACCACATGATGGTATAATAGTTTCTGAGTGGTGCATTTATAAAGTGTTCCGTTCTTTTTCAGCCACACATCGCCAACCTTCGCAAGAAATGGGATATTTTACACATTTTTCATACTATATCTGTTTAGAGAGAATTAAGTGTGTGCTAAGGAATATTTTAAAGACGTTTGTTTTGTCTGGAAAATTATATACAAATATATATATTCTCACGTTTCCTTTGCCAGAAATGAAATATTTTACAGTTAATGGAGATTATTGTCAGTTTGTTTTTAAATCTCGCGCATTTATGTATGATTTTCCCGGATAAATTTAAAAGATTGAAAAACAAGGGGAATAATTTCCACGTGCTGTGCTCGATGGGAAGTGAGGGCTGCGTAAACGAACGCGGCTGTTTTGCTGCCTCGAAAGCATAAAAGGAGCAGCAATAATAATAATAATAATAATAATAATAATAATAAATAATAGTGAGAGAGACTGTGATTTTTCATCGTTTTCACTGGCTGATCGACGACGATCGCGCTCACCGGAGACGCGCCCCGACAGTTCGCAGTCGCTGAGCGCCTTGGCCGCGGGGGAGCCCCGCTCCGGCTCCCGCTCCCGCTCCGGCTCCATGTGGTCCCGCGCGGCGCCCTCCAGGGCCGCCCTCCTGCTGTCGCCGTCGTCGCTCAGAGCCGAATCCGAGTCGGAGCTCCTGCCGCCGCTCTCGTCCTTGTCGCCCTCCAGGCCGCCCAGGATCTTCCAGCAGGGCGCCTTGGGCAGAAGCACCTCCAGCTCCTCCAGGTGTCTCTTCTCCTCCTTCCTGTTCAGGATGGCTTGGATGGAGAAGGGCGTCAAAACGCTGCTGCGCACGGCCATCTTATTCACTTCAAGTTTCTTCTTCTACTTCTTCTTCTTCAAAAAAAAAAATTACTGCAGTAAAAATGACAATAAATCACGGCTGATGACGGAGATGGGCGCGAGGACGGTGTCCTCCTCCTCCTCCTCCTCCTCCTCACGCAGCTCGAGGTGCTGCTCCGCTCCCCGGCCGAGCTCGGAGTCTCATCGCGGCCCCGCAGCTCCCGCCCGGTCCCGTCCCGTCCCGTGTGGTCCGGTCCGGTGCCGCCGCCCGCTCTGCGCGCCGCCGCTCCCAACCTTTTCAGCGCAGCCGGGCTGCGGGCCTCGCCTCTGACTGACAGCCGCCCTCGCAGCCTCCCATTGGACAGCGCCCCACACGGTCGCGCGGTGATTGGCGCGCACGAAACACCGCCAGCCAATAGCGAGGGACGCCGCAAACTCCCCTGCTAAGGTTTAACCCCTCGCCCGCCGCTTAAAAATAATTCTTGCAATTTTGGGAAGAGAAAATAGGCATTTCCACTATTGCCTTTAGCTTCGCTTCCTCTTCGCCTTTCTAAATCCCCCAAAATCATTACAAATTCAATTTTTAATCATTTCGGAAATACTACGCAGACGTGTATGTGAAAATCCGAGCGCTTTATGACGGACGGATGGATATTATCTTATATGTCAAACTGCTTTACATTCAAGTGTCCCAAGACAATGCCAGTCGGTGGAGGGCAAATCTTCACCCCAAACTTCTCTCTCCTTAATATTTCGTATTATTCTCATTTATGCACGTAAACCTTACTTGCTGCGCAGAGCGACCGCTGCCGCCCACAGCGCCTGACAGAATTCTGCATAAAAACTGAAATTATTACCAGCAAAGAGAAAATCCTTCTGGATTCAGAAGGTCAGGACGTGTGTGACGGACAGGATCAATTTCTGCCCGCGTTTAACACGGGCTCTTTTTGAAGAAAGTATAATATTTCCTTTGTTTTTTAGCACTTATTAGTTATAAGTGAGGATTTGACGCGGACGGCTTCTTTACACCAACGGGTTTTCCATTTCAAAGAATACTATTTATTATATATGATATTAAATTTTATATATTTATATATGGCATTTAAATTTTCGTATTAAATTATTACAGATAGAAAAAGCAATGTTCACTCAAATATCAGCCCCGAAATAACATGCAGCGCTTCAATAAATGTGACGTAAAATGCTTTCGCGTGAAAACGTCTTTTGATGCAGTATTTAACCGGAATATTTGTGATTTTCCTCTGATTTTAAAGGCAGTGTGTAGTTCGGAAGATTTTGCACAGCTCTAAGAAAAATTATAACCGTGTAAATGCAAATAGGGGGATTCACGCAAATTACGCATTCATGCAATTTACTTTTTTGGGAAACATTGTTTAATAAAACGCATAATTATTTTGTGCAGGGACATAACTGTCCGACTTGTACTATTTTATTCTTTGGTTAATAATAATAATAATGATGATGATAATAATGACAATAATGAAGAAAAGTGGGTAAACCTGACAGTGCCGTATAATTAACAATAAATTGCACCTTTAATAGGAATAATTTATGTACGAAACAGTGCGGATGGTGACGGTACCCGGTGTGTCAGTAAATTTAAAGCTGAAATATCGGCACCGGCACCTGAGACCGAAAATAATGTTACGCGCAAGAACGTCAGTAAAATAAAGCGACTTGATATTATAAGGAATTATTAATAACGTCAAAGTCGTTGCCGAAATAACAACAAAAGGTCGATGCCCAGCGTTGCAGTTCCCGAGCAGAAGTTTAATGCTGAATAATGTGGACCGCTGGGGACCTGACACGGACATACCATGAATATCTATGAAATTTCGTTTTTATTTCTACTTATTTACATTTTTACACAGTCAAATGAAAACGGGCAGTTGGAAAACAAAATCTCTTCCACGGACGGTCGCGAAAGCCGCCGCTTTTTCTTCATTATTGATCAGTAATGCTGTGCCGTGATTTGCGTGTCACTGTACGTGCTGTGCGTGGGGGATAACGCGTGAAACGCCACGTGAGGACTCTCACACTGGGACTTGCACGATTTTTCAATGCGTCTCTCCGCTGTCCTGCATCTAAAAACTGACCTGACACTTGTCTAAATAGGAATAAATGCGGATTATTTGATCCTTAGTGCAAAAAAACTGATAAAATACGCCATTATTACAATTTTACCTGAGTCCTATGTTCAAAGAGACTCGAATAACCTTCTTTACCCTGATTTACACATATACGGATCAGGGTAAGAAGCCTCGAAAGGGCGATACTCCGGAACGGCACTGGAAACATGGTAAAATGAACCTCCGGGGGTCTACCGCCCCCTAGTGGGACCACAGCAGGTCCCTTTCGCCCTTTCTGTCACTGACGCCGAATCCAGCGCGCGCGCGTACACACACACACACACACACACACACACACACACACCTTTTTCCACCTTTATTCAGCAGAGTAGATACATGTGCAGCAGCTCGCAATGACAGACTTAATATTGCGATGTTTGCGCAGTAAGGAAATATCATCCTGACAATATATACTATTTTGTTCTCCTGTTTCTGTCATGTTTTGTGTTGCTTAAGAAAACATCCCAGGCAGCGCAGAGCTGTGAAATGCGGTGAATTGGTTCAATTCTGTTCCAGCAATAACGCCATATTTCTGCCGCCCGTCAGTCCTCCTTCCTCCCGCGACTCTTGTTATATTTTCGCAATTTTCCTACAGTTTCACCCACAAGCAGCATTACTGACTGAAACTACCGCTAGCTTTGACTTTTAATACGTATGTTCCCAAATAAGTGAAATTTGGTCTTTGTTTCTATTTTAATTCATCTTAATGTAAAAGGATTAATAAATTAGAATGCGTTTTTAATATTACTCTCATGAACGAGTGCAGCGTTTTAAATCACTGCATGGGGTTAGTATAATCGATTATTCCTTTATAAAAATTAAATTTAACCACAAAATGCTTTGGAAAAGTCTGCATTACTTCTATAAATAACTGTTACTGGTTTCATTTTCACGTTTCTTTTAGAGGAAAGTGTATTATTATTATAATTTATTTAAAACACATCTTGAATGTAAAATAGGTTTGCAATGCTGACTGGAAACATAAAAACACAAATATACAGACATACTGTTTACATTTAACTTAAAATATTCCATTTCATGCTAATAAGTGAATTGATGATTCCTATGTTATTATGATTGCCAATAATAATAATAATAATAATAATAATGGCAATTTGTCACAAGTAGTCAGTCTGGTGTCATTCTTTTTAACTGCAAATTCTGTGGTCTTAGTACTGGGTGCTGAGTGCTCGATTCAGGGTAAAAACCAGTATCTTACTCGCTCACTGTGGTATTTCTGCCGTGTCCCGGTGTAAATGCACCCCAGCAGCAGACAGCGGGGACACACCAGGCACCTGGAACCAGGACTAGTGACCCTAACAGCACCCCCGTCTCCCCCAGGGGCGCCGTTTCAAAATTGCGTTCAGATGTAAAAGTGCACGAGGCTACTGCCAAGTGTCATTTAAATAAATGCTCTCAAGTCTTGTTTTTGTGCCTTTCCAAATATCAAATCCAAAAATCCACTTGGATGGTGCCGGTAATCAAGCCGCGAGCGGGAGAAGCAGAGCTGAAGAAGCCTAAGTGTGCTTTTAGCCCCGGAGTAACAGCTGCTGCTCTCAGGAAGAAAAATGATCTCTTGATGCTAAATGGACAGATTCTTTGGGGCACCACGGCTCTCACTCTGTCAACTGAACCGCGAGTTGAGGGGCAAATGGCACTGACTGTTCCTTGGAAGCTGTTCAGAAGATTCCAGCTCTGGCCTACATTAGAGGCTCCGTGGCAAGGGACGCTCTTCGGTGGGGGGACAGTTACAGTCCCATTAGGACATGCAGATGGGAAGTGATTTATTGGCGCCAACAGAAAGGCGTTCCGGTGATGAATGAGCTACCATCTCCCCCCTTGGCACGGATCGGCCGGTCTGAGCTGCAGGAACACATTTATTGTGCTGGTGCTCCAGCGCTGAAGAGCATCCAGGTTGCTTCTCCACCCACTCAAGACTTCAATAAAAATGTCAGCAAAGGAGAAAACGTTCCTCGAGTGGACATGCCGTTTCAATGGAGCACTTCTCGATGGAGACAGACATTGCGATCTTCACACATTATCGTTCCAAGTCCTGTCATGAAGTAAAGCATCTCTTGGACTCTGTTCAGTGAACAGCTGGCTTAAGCTTCCTTCAGGAGGAACCAGACTGAGCAGCAAAAACAACGCCTGAGGAGATCTGAAATGGCACCCAGCGGTGACGACACCTCCTGAAATGCACGTAGTTCTCACTAAATACTCTGAATTACTCGGAATAAACCGTGGTGCAGAACTGGCTCTCTGTCCATTACTTGGTTTCTCCCATAAGAGACAAGAATGTCAGACTTGGACGCTGTAACTGCAGGGATAACTGAATTCAGGCAAACGGCTCAAAGCTGCATAAAAGTTAACAGGTGTTCAGTGTCAGAAACGCCGAACGGAAAGTTTGCTGGGATAGAAGGCGACAGGAAGACACGGCAACTGTACGTTTCCCCGAGTCTGAGCCAACAGAAGAAGAGGCGTAACAGCCCAGCCAAAGCCGTCCATTTGATAAAATGAAGGCCTAACAATTTCTAAATAGAGCAGAACCCATCACTCCTCACTTAGGGCCATATTCACGGCCAACAAATGACAACAAGACCTTCAATAACGTGCCAGTCAACTTCGGAAGGGGGTGCAGCCTGACAAACGCTTTTCAAACACACCTCGCTACCGTGTGAAGACAAGACTGATGATTAACAGCGCTTTGTGACGGACCAAGTACAGAAGAGTGACAGTAAAGCACCAGTAAAACTGCCTTTCCCGCGCTTCTGCAGCAAATCCGGCACGTGTCACACTTGCGGGTCCCTCTGCTTTCACCGGGTGCACTCAAACTTTTGACCGGCGCCGTGCGTCAGTGTCGCTATTGCGAAGGTGTCAAGGCGACGCGCTCGTGCGTTTCACGCGAAAACGCTCGCGGTGTCCGCTTGCCGTCGCCAGTTTTACGAACGGGCCGCTCCAGCGCGTGCCGGAGAGCCGCACTGTTAACGTCCGCCCTCCTGTCCAGCAGCCGGCCTGTCGGGCTAATTGACCTGGCCTGCTAAGAAGTTCTTTCCACATTTTGTCCTTATGCGACATTAACAATTTCATTACAGATGCACAGGCACCCGTCCATAAACTGAACGGGACATTGTTCGGCCGCCAGTTCAGGTGGCAAGAGAAAACGGCTAAAAAAGGTGTTAGACTAATATTTAGTGCTGGATTTTTACCCCAGGAAATACCTGTGGAGAACACCTAACTGACTCGCATTTACTTCTCCCTAAAGCTCGCCTGTTCGGAAAATGCTAGTTTCGCCACATTCCACTTATTTACTCATTTCATGAAGAACTCCCAGGCCTGGCTTATTTAAATCAAGCGGTTCCTAGTACTTAATATGTAAACGATGCAGACATATTTCAGTCCTGCCGCATTACTTTCATCCACCATTAGGAAGGAGGAATGTCCTCCCATACGTGCTAAACTGTTTACCCATCTCACACTTGAAGTAATTCCGCCGCTCCGGCCAAGAGGCGACTAAGCAGCTTGCGAGTTTGCTGAAAAACTGCACGCCTCCAAAAACGCGGGTGAAACAGGCCGTGCAGCTCGCTGGCCTGGAAGAGCTGCGAGGTTCCACCGCCAAGACCAGAAGTGCATCTTTGACAAACGCTGCAGCTCTGCGTTGATCACGGCGATAGGTGCGCTGCTCTTCGCTGGCAGGAAGGTGACGGACCAGACCGGTGTTAGAAAGATGGCCACCCAATGCCATTTTCTGCATATTTAACTACTTAAGATGGTTCCTCTCAGGACCCTGGCGACTTCTGATGAAGTCAA
Organism: Arapaima gigas; assembly: GCA_900497675.1. Lineage (NCBI taxonomy): Eukaryota > Metazoa > Chordata > Actinopteri > Osteoglossiformes > Osteoglossidae > Arapaima > Arapaima gigas. The sequence continues at coordinate 193,141 of UFQX01000243.1, forward strand.
ATTCCAATTTGCCCTGAGACCTCCTCCTCCTCCTCAGGTTCAGAAGTAATGTCACTTAAGGCATTGAAGGTGACATCCACAACGGCAGCTCCACCCAGGAACGCAGGCTCAACCTCGGACTTCCCCTCAAACGAGCCTGTAGAGTCACCTAAAGAACCTTCTCCACTTTGGCCTTCGATTTTCGACGTGTCTGCTGACGAGGAAACCTTCAGTTTCTCGGTGCTATCTTTCCGAGCGCCTTCCTCTGGGGCACCTCACACGTTAATAACCCTTCTATCTGATCATCTGCCTGTCACCTTTAGTCCTACTCTTCTGCAAGTTGTTACTGGTAGTGTCTTGGCAAGTGGTCCAACCTGCTGCTGCAGTCTTCTCAGCCTTGTGCAGTTGTCTAAGAGGCTCTACCCCTTCTGAACCCTCTCCTTCTCTCAGGCGTGATTAGCAGCTTCCTCTTGCTCCTCGCTTGGGATTCGGTCAAATTTCCTCCCAGCTCTGCCTCTAAGTAACTCCTCAGGCCCCTTTCTGAACTGTCGCTAATGCTTCTTGCTGCATTCCTCTGCTTTTCAAACTGATGTTAAATCCTTTGACGGAAACTGCTGATGAGGGCGTTACACAGAGATAAAACTAAACAGAGAGGAGAAAATGCAATTCAGGTGCATCGTACTGCTGCAGGATAAGGACCTTACACAACGACCACTGTGCCAAGACAAAACACGTGTTCTTGGAAAAGCTTTTGAAATCTACACGTTATTCCGCGTGGGACAGCTTAACCGTGGTGAGAAACAGGCGGTGTTTCCAAAGGCCTCGCCTCCAACTGCTGAGGTAAAGACTTCCCCACAAGACAGACGTACACTTCATCCCATCAGTCCACAAAAAATGCAACTGGAGAAATTTAAAGGACAGATTTAATAATAACTACTTTGTGGTTTGTATCACCAGGCTAAGATGTAAAAACAGCACAGAGGAGGAAGCGTCAACACTGGCGTACCTTTCAGACGTGCAAAAAAAAAAAAAAAACAAACAAAAAAAAAAAACCAAAGAACAAGTGTCAACTTTACATTCACAGAATGAATATAAAACCTCAGTTTATATATGATGCACAAGTTAAGAAATTCAAAAGCAAGCCCTACCTTGCAAAGATACATACATGATTCATAATTTAAATGTAAGACGAGGGGTAAATTTTTTTTGTCACATGTAACACTTGAACAAGGTGAGGTTAACATCTGCTCGAGTGAAACCCGCTAAGTGTTCTGGAGCTCACGCCTTTAAGAAGTTCACACTGCAGCACCAGGATCACTTCAGCTGCTACAGACAGGAGGGCTGTGAGCCAAGCGCCTTTGCAATGCAGTGGTAGGAGTGGAATCTGAAGTGCAGTGAAGACAAGGCCCTTTGGTCAACCACAACATCAACATATGAGCCTTCCGGGGCTGCCTGTTTTGTCCCAACTTCATACCAGCCATATTTCGCCCTGGGTTTAACAACAAATCACATGGCAACATTTTCTACCTTAATATTCAACTGTTTCCTAGAGAACAACCAACTCAGTACTTACAAGTTTTCTACACGATATGAGATATTTACAATTAAAAACAGGGAACCAAATGCTATCCTGAACAGCAGGCCTTGTGGTTTACTCTTACAAAAGCCTTGTTGTTCATTTATCGTTTGGATCTCTTCGCAGGGGGCTCCTCTGACTTCTGTCCACCCCGGGTGCGAACTGTAGGGGGGCTGGCTTCACGTTTGCGTCCTGGCCCTCTGCCCGCTCTGTCGAGAAAGATTAGGCTACACTTAGTCTCAAGAGCAAAAGCTGGGATAGATAGATAGATAGATAGATAAATAAATAAATATAAAAAAATTGCTGAATGTGCACACACCCACACACACACACACACACACGCGCACGTGCTATACCGGGTCGTTTGTAGGGTTTCCTCCTTCCCAGTAAGTTTACTCAAGGCACGGGTGGATGGTTTACTTGGTTTGTTCCTGGAAGATGGTGAAAAACAGTGAAGCTTTCATTTGTGGCCAGAGCACTGGAGGTTTAAGCACTGAGATGGACAGCAACTGTAGCAGTTCAGCACACTGAGCAAAACTATGCAAACGCAAGGCAGGGAGAAGGTGGTGAACAGTAGTTAAGATTAAGGAACTAGACTGATGACCCAGTGGTTGCAAGTTCAAATGCCAAGAGATGTGATGATGTCGTGCAAAGCACTTCACCTGCATTAAGTATTTAACACCGCTGCATTTTCAGTCGGCAGCTAAATCTTTACCTCTTGGCCTCCAGGCGAGATGCAGACCTCGTAGTGGCTCTCGTGTGGGTCTCTTCGCCATCTTCTTCCTCCTCGGTTTCCTCCTCCTGCTGCCGCTCACCCTCCACCTCCACTATCTTTTTCTCCTTCTTCTCTGTATGAGAAACATGACAGTAAGTCACTCAGCACAAATGATGTTTATTTTTTAAAAAAGTCACGATTGACCACAGAGGTGCGAACAGGAAAACTGGCAGCTATGAAAAGGTCCAGTCTGGTCCTAATTAATACTGGTCTTTATACATCAGGCTTTGGCCAGCTCCGGATGACAATTTTAATATTATAGTTGTCTGCTGTGGTGATTTTAATAAAGTACATGGCAACTTAACGTTTGTATTTTGCCACCATGCATACGGTACAGCTCAAGAACCACTCAGTCGTCTGCACTGGTTCTGTCATCCTCTCTGTACCTGACTCCTCCGTGGCCAATGCTGCTGCTGCTGCTGCTGCCGCTGCTGCTGCCGCTGCCGCCGCCGCCGCCGCTACTGCAGCTTTGGGAGGCCTTCCCCTGCGGCCGGGGTTCTTCTCCCTAGACGGCTCCTGGATTTCATCCTGGAATAGTATGCAGCAAAGTGTGAATTATCCTCTTTCCTCCTGCTCTCAAAACCTTACACACCTCTGGACCGAGCAGTGCTGAGTCTCACATTGTCAGGCTTATTGTCAGCTGAACTTGTGTCCTTCCCATCCTCTTGGTCATCTGACTGGCTCACTGAACACAACAGAAACGTAATCACACTCTGGTCTTCATAGGAAAAACAGCTGCACTCAAACTGAGCAAAAAAAGAAAAGCCCAACTCACCACTGTCCTCCCGAGGAACTTTTGCTGCCCGGCTCACTGGGCCGCCTCTCTTATCTTCCCCTTTGTCAGTCTGATGCTCCTTCAGAAACACATCACAGTTAAATAGACAAAGCTAAAAACTGTCATCCTTAAGCACTGAGAGATCCATGTTAAAGCTAAAGCGATATCTCTGTCTGATGCTGCTTCCTGCAAGAAGTTGTAGCCCCATAAAACAAGAAATCTTTACCCCTCTGGACTCTAAAATGTCTCCAGACCATCTCCTCTTCACAGCAGGCCTACCTACAAAGGGAACAGAAACAGCTTTGTGGAAAAAATGTTTCTTTAAAAGGGTAAAGAGTCTCTTTTTTTCCCCTGTCAGGAGCTGTTATCCTGTGACGGTCACACTGGTTCTATCACCATACTCACGGCTGAGGTTACCTCTTTTGGCCTGAACCCTTAGTCTCGTGTTATACTTCTGTCCACTGCTCATTATTGTCTTAGACTGAGGTAGGTGACTACTGTAAAAGCATGAAGTACTTTCTGGGTTCCCAGTAGAGCAACTATGTGTTTCATTGGTCTTTATTACTTGTACGACCCTGTATGCATGCATATGTAAGCAATATGAATTGGGGCTGCAAATTAGGTTCTTCTTTAGTGATTTTCTCTTCTGCCAAAAGAAGTAACAATATAATTTCTTTGCTCTTTTTTGGACTTCCACAATTCATGTTTGTATATTTCTTTGACAGCATCTCACGGAAATGCAGAGCTGACACCAGCTCCTCTGGTTCACCAAAAAATAGCACCCATGCTGGTCCACAGGTGTGCAGACTAAGTGAAAATGGGCTCCTTCAACAGACAGTGTTATTGAACACAACAACAGTCTTGAATTTTCAGACTGGACTACTAATGTTTTAAAACCAACCATTTCTTTAAATTTGCTCTCATGCTGTAAAACACTAGGGCTTTTAATTCTACATAAGATGAATGTACAACTCACGTGTGTCTGTTGGTTCCTTTGACTCGGAGCTTTCAGACTCCTTCTCCCCACCTGCTCCAGAAGGTGAACATACAAGACAGCAATCACAATGGCCCAAAACTCCACATTTGCACTTACTCAGTTACCAACGTACAATGATTAGAATCATTAACTACTAGACACATTTGTCCAAGAACACTTACAGTACTAGACAAACTACAACAAACTCCCATCTATACACCAATAAAACACATTCAGTCACACCTGCACAAAGGTCAGGCAACCTAGCAATCACATTTCTGTTCTGGTTCATACGACTGCTTAAAAATTTAAGTTAAATTATCTGCTCATTAAGACTTACAATTACAGCCACTCCCTTTTGCTACGAATCCTAAGTCAGATGGCATAATCTTGTCATTCAGAAAACTGCAGCTCACCTGAGGATGCCCTGCCCACACCCGGAGGCCGGCCAACCCGTCCACGTCGACCACCTCTCTTCGCGACACTTCTCTCCTCTGGCTCCTTCTGATGCTGGATGAAACAGCTCATTTTACTCATATTTCAAACTCATTAAAAAAGAAAGTGCTACAAAACACAGATATCACCTATTACCAGAGCCCTGGCCTACCAAGTCAATGGAGACTTCTGGCTCACCGTCACTTCTCTTCTGCACGTTACCTGGAGGTAAACATAATACCCAAATAAGCACAGGCAGAAATGCTGCACCACATTCCAATGTAACAACCTGTTCTAAATAATTTGTTTTCTATAGAAACCTCGAGTCTGTGGTACAAAATATTTTATTGCAAATATATCACATCTTGTGGAACAGAGTAGTTGCGGTCCTGTGTACTTTTTTGTACGTTTTATGTGCAGTAGTACATTGTTGCCATCATCAGCTCCACCTCGAAGGGTGTGAGGACATCACCGAGAGTCATCAGTAAGTGTACTTTAGTGTAAATGTGTCACACTTTGTAGTACCGTGTTGTGCTATAACACCCACGGAACCACTCACCCTTAGCAGCAGTCGAGCGGCGCCCTCTCTGTGCTGGCATTTTCTCAGATTCCTTCACAACCAAACACAAGCATCTTTACCTTTAAGGACAAACTAGTTGTCTCTAAATTAAACATGACACCTGTATTTCTTTCAGTCACACTTTTCATTCAACCAAACTCTTAACACTTTTGAAATTAGCCAGTTAATTCACTAAATGATTGAATTGCTTGCCAAGTTCGCTTATTTCCCAGATATCAGCATACAAGTCAGCGCTTAATATTTCTGGTACAGCAGTGAAAGAGTCCAACCTCTTCTACACTGTCAGCTCCTTCCTCATCCTCTTCAGGTTCTTGAGATGAAGATCCTGGTGAATTAGAATAAGAGTAAAGTGTAACATTACATTTTTGTAGTCTCCTGACTTTATATCTGGTTTAGTTCATACCTGATCCAGCAGACACATGACGTTAAACATAGGCTGTGGTGGGATTGGCCTGTGTGAGGGGCGACCTACTTGTCTTCCTCAGTGGTGACACCACTGTTTTGACGGCTCTTTCACGGTGAGGCACCTTAGGCTCTGCCAGCTTCTCGCTTTCTTCTTCCTATTACAGAGTGAGAAGCGATTTGAAGAAGAAATGTATTGATTGATAATGTCAGCAAGTCTACAAGAACATGTGCACAAAAAATATACATGCTACAAATTAACAGAAAAGAGGGATAGAATAAGCTAGTTTCAGTAACTAAAGCTTTGTGATGGTATACAGTACAAAGGTCTCTACTCACACTCTCAGCTTTTGGTGCTGGTCCTGCAGAAATGTACTCCTCACCATCATCCTTCTGGACCTTGCCTGAAGGGGGAAAGGTGCAACCAGATCAAAGGGGTGATAAACCACAGCTCATGTACGACTGGAAAAGATAGGTTCTCCAAAGCCAGGTGTCACATACCAGACTCCTTCTGTTGAGCAGAGGTGGCATTCTTAGGAGGTCTCCCTCTGCGGGGCCTTGTCTCTTTCACCTCTTCCAACTCTCCCTCCTGGTTAAGGAACAGCAGAAGGAACATTATCTTGTAAAACGATTACATAAATGTATCATTTGTGTACTGTACTTTGGTTCCATTTGTGAATATGTACTGATCCAAAAACAGTGCAAACACTTATTTTCTTCAAAAAACAGTTTTAAATCAATCAGTCCAGTATGTAACTCCACTTACCTCTGCAGATGGCTCTGAAGTTTGATCTTTGCTCTTGCTCTCCTTGGACAAAATTTTACCTGCACAGAACATAGATAAGAATTCAGATATGAAGAACAAAGATGCATAATTGCTAAAATCTATACTTATCTTGCCTTTTGACAGAAATATTCAACTTTCTTACCACGAAGATTTGTGGCATGACCCAAAAGTCATGTTTATGTACTGTAAATAATGAAGACAGAGGAGATCAAAAGTCACATACTGGTATCCTTGGTGACAGCTGATTTCTGATTGGCCTGCCTCCCCTTGCGGGTTACTCTCCCCTCTGGCTTGTCCTCCTACTCACGTCGTTTCAAAGGGAATGGGTAGAGTTCAGCTGCACCTTCAACCCATGTCAAAACGTCTGATGAATCAAGGGCAAGAGGCGAGAGGTCCTTACCGGCTCCGATGGATCTGATCCCTTTTCCTCTTCCTGTCCTTCTGACTTAAGAGTGCTGCCTACAACACAAAAATACAAAATACAAAAACAAGGGTACTCTCAAAAAAAGCTGTATCATGGAAATTGACTGACAGATTAGGGAACGCAGGCGGGCAGGTAGACACACGTACTGGCTTGTTTGGCAAGTTTGGGTGGTCGGCCTCTACGAGTCTCTTTAATTTGTTGGTTTTGCTCCGGCTGAACTTCCTTTTGGACAGAAAACATTTTTTCAGTCTTTTACAGTTGCAATTCCTAATCATACCTCTGCAGTTACCTTCTTGCTTATGGTGCCTTTCACGTGGTCAGGCAACACATTACTAGAGCTGTATATCATTAAAAAAAAAGCTTTAAGTGCTGTAAATCTTTGGACATGCCACAGAGAACCCAAGTAAGAATACAAAAAGCGCCTGTATAAAATTTCTTTTCACAAGAAAGAGCAGAGACTGACAGTCAGTGATACTGGGGGGGGGTTAGGTCAATGGTACCCTACAGACCAGGTCGATGGAGCTGCTGAAGAACGAGGTACTTGTAAAGCAGGAGTGATGGTTGCAGACCACAAGCTCACCTGCTTGCCTTTCTCTTCGGTTTTTGAAATCCCAGGCTGCTTATCTTCTGCACAAAGACAGAGGGAACACAAATCTTTCTATTTGGACAACACCCTCATGTCAGGTTCACATTTACTTAATTTAGAGCCAAATCACATCAAAAGTTTGATCACTTGTACACAGATATGTCGCAAGGACCGTACAGAAGTATAAACTAAAGGACGATGTTTTTACCCAGAGTTCTTTCAAAGGGAGTTTTATTCATTCATGATTTAAATCCAAGCCCAGGATAAACGTACTGTTCACTTGATGTACATTTTGTTCTTAACAAAAGGGATTTTATCATGTGCGCTGTGTAAAACCTCCATTTCTGCAGTTTGGACAGCTTATCTTTAAATTCAGGAGAGCACCCTTGTAAAAATGAAATTTAATGTACTTAGATACAGATGTGCTCAACTGGAAAGTGTTTTTGTTTAAAAGGATGTTTGCCTCCTGAATTTGAAAAATTACATCTCCTCTTGGGATCTGAATGTCACTGTCCCTAGTAATGCTAAATGCTTCCATATTTACATTCTTCTGCTCTGTGGCTGCAGACACATCAGCTGCGCACATATCAAATGGCAGCAGATGTCCTATAATAAGTGCACTGGGTCTAAAACTCAGTCATGAGGTCACAGTCAGGGACCAGTGATCTGTTGTTTGAACTAACTTCAAAACTTCAACTTCAAACTCAAAATTGACCAGAGGTACAAAATAGTGGATTTTCCACAGTGGGAAGGGGGGGGGGGGGTTAGGTGATACAAATTATCCTTATTTTTGTAACGTGTAAAAAGGAGGCTCTTACCACTTTCTGAGAGAGTTGCCGATGTCTGCTGGTGGTTCTTCCCTCCTCTTCCTCCATCCTCTTCATTCTGTAAACGAGACCACACCAAGATTTGTCATCTAACTCCCCACCACATCTAGCAGGTTTGCCCAGACTTTTAGATGTCTTAACCTTTTTGTTAACATAGCGTGTTATTTCTCCATTTATTTTTTGTTTTGTCAGCCAGTTTAAGTTACAAAAAAATTAAAGGATGCCATGTTGGACAGAAGTAAGGTTCTCTTAAAGCTCCTGAGTAGTGGGTTTGTAACTGGGTTCAAAACTAGATCAATTTGTGTAGAGTTTGCATGTTCACTTTGCATGTTTTTGTGCATTTTGTCTTGGTGCCTGTTTCCTCCCAGTCCAAAAATGTTTGAGGTGAACTGGTGACTAAATTCCATGTACTATACAAAAATGAGAGTGATTAACCGTGTGTGTCAGATTATTTGTGATAAACTTGAATCTAACCCAGGTTGTGTTTTACATGATAGGCTCCAGACCACCATAACCCTGAACTGGATAAGCATTAAAATGATCTAAACAAAACTATCCAGTTGAAATTCCTTTTTTAGTGGAAATGTACAATATTATCACGACTGGATTAATGCCAGGTTAAAAAGCAAAAATTGGAGATTTAAGGTAAAAAAGGTATAAACTCACAAGTGAGGCCAATATGATAACATTCAAATAGGTAGGACTATACTCACATCAGATCTGCCATGGAATCTTATGCCTTGGTTTGAAACACCAAACTCAGCAGAAACAACATTTTGGCTTCCAGAGATGTGATCAGAAGAACCAACACCATGGGCTGAAGATGTGCTTTTAGCAGACTCCACAGGTGCAGCTTGTTTTGGGTGTGCTGCATTTTCTTGGACAGAAGGAATAACATCGGCTGCCTTCAGCCCCGGTTCTGGAGACGCGGCAGTGGCCATCTCCGGTCCCGGTTCTAGAGACACAGCAATGGCGGACTGCAATCCTGGTTCTAGAGATGTGGCAGCAAGGGTCTCCGGCTCCAGTTCTGGACATGCAGCAGTGGATTGCGGTCCCTGTTCTGGAGATGTGGCAACGGCAGTCTTTGGTCCCGGTTCTGGAAACGCCACAGGGGTAGACTCCGGTCTTGGAGGCGTGGCAGCGGTGGACTGTGGCATCAGTTTTGGAGACATGGCAGCAGCAGTCTCCAGTCCTGGTTCTGGAGATGCAGCAGCAATGGACTGTGGTGTGAGTTGTAGAGACGTGGCAGTCTCCAGTCCTGGTTTCAGAGACGCGGTGGACTGCGGTTCCGGAGACACAGCAGCGGCAGTCTCTGGTTCCGGAGACGCGGCAGCAGCGGTCTCCAGTTCTGATTCCAAAGACGTGCCAGTGGCGGACTGCAGTCCTGTTTCTGGAGACGCGGCAGCGGCAGTATCCGGTTCCGGAGACGCAGCGGTGGCAGTCTCTGGTCCTGGAAACACAACAGCAGCATACTGCAGTCCTGCTTCTGGAGACGAGGCAGCGGCAGTCACCGGTCCCGGAGACGCGGCAGCGGCAGTCACCGGTCCCGGTTCCGGAGACGCGGCAGCGGCAGTCACCGGCGGTGACGCGACAGCGGCAGTCACCGGTCCCGGTTCCGGAGACGCGGCAGCGGCAGTCACCGGTTCCGGTTCCGGAGACGCGGTAGTCACCGGTTCCGGAGACGCGGTAGCGGCAGTCACCGGTTCCGGAGACGCGGCAGCGGCAGTCACCGGTTCTGGAGACGCGGCAGCGGCAGTCACCGGTTCTGGAGATGCGGCAGCGGCAGTCTCTGGTCCTGGTTCTGGAAACATGACAGCAGCAGACTGCAGTCCTGTTTCTGGAGACGAGGCAGCGACAGTCTCCGGTTCCAGTTCTGAAGATGCGGCAGCGGCAGTCACCGGTTCCGGTTCTGCAGACACAGCAACAGCACACTGCAGTGTCAGTTCTGGAGAAGCAAAATTAGCCAAAACCAAATCTTGTTTCAGAGACACAAACTCAGTGGGCCCCGGTTCCTGCTGCAAAGACTCAATATTGGGACACTCCAGTCGCTGTTCCAAAGATGAAACATTGGCAGTCTCTAGTATTTTTTGAGAAGACTCAGTGTCAGTGGACTCCAGTCCCTGTGGGGAAGGCTCAACTTTGGCAAACTCCAGTCCCTGTTCTGAAGACGCAACGTCAAGAGCCTGCAAATCTTGGCCAGAAGTGCCTTTAGTAGACTCCAGACCTTCATCAGAAGATGCAGATTCAGTAAGCTCCAGCTCTTCGTTCATAGACTCCTGGATCTTCTCAGAGTCTTGGACTTTGTTTGAAGTTGTGCCTTCACCAGACTCTAGGCCTTGGCTTAAAGATGTGCCCTCTGGAAAAGGGTTACAAAATAAATGCCTTACAGTTCTACACCATAAATGCAGAAGTGGTATTCTACAACCTTTAACTGAAGTACTGTACCTGTTGTGTAAACTGGAGGGGAGTTTTCTTTTGTTTCAATAATACCTTCATCCGCACAAGGCTTCTCATTTTCCGCACCATTAGTAGTCTGGTTGTCCTTTCATAACAATTTAAGTAACACGGGTAAGTTTGGTACTTTGACCACAGCATAATGGTCCAGACTCATGTAAGAAAACTTACCTCTTGCCTCATGGTGGACTCAACATTCATTGAGACACTTTCTCCTTCCTCACCTATTGTATTAAAAAAGAAATTACTAAGGAAGAAAAACACATTTTTCCAACCAAAGTGCTGATAGCTAGATGAAACAGTGTTAACAAACCTTGGAAAACTGACTCTTCATGCTCCATAATACTTGATGGCTCTGAAGATGGCACATCCACAGACTGAACAGTTGTCGTATCCATGTCTTCGAGCCTAGATCCCAAATCCTTTCCAGGTAACGATGGACTATATATCTGTAGTTGTTCAGACTCGGGCAGTGCAGGCTCCAAGGAGAAAAACTGGTGAACAGCAGTAACGTTCTGATGAATGGTCATGTCAGGATCCATGGACAATAAAGTCAATGCTGCTTCCTGCATCTTTAAGTCAGCCTCCTTGAGGGACATTCCAGATGGAAGTTTCTGTTCCACATCACAGCCAGAAAATGTCGCTACCATATTTGACATAACCTGGGGAACTTTCTGCACTTCTTCCTGTTGGAATACCCCACAGACATTGTTTCCTCCTTGGTTGCCAACCCCCGATGCACCTTCCATTGGACTCTGCGGGTGGATTTCTTCTGATGCTGCCAAGTCTTGATCAAGCTGTCTTGAGATCTCATCATCCTCAGGTTCAGGAGTTATGTCACTCAATGCATCAAAGTTGTCGTCCACAATGGTGACAGTGTCAATGGGCACCACTGTGTCAGATGCCACGTTGTTCTTCTCAATATCAAGTGTCTTGGAGGTAGTTTCTGTTGCTTCCTCAGCAAGAAGGGAGAGGGAAGAGCCAGGGAATGGCTCTTCACCGCTCAAACTCTTCTTCCTCTCACTCTGATTCATGACTGCTGTGTCCAAATCTTTATCTAGCCTTTCTGACAGCATCTTTGAATCTTTCGCTGCTTCAATTTTCTCATGCAAGTTCTGTTCAAAAGCCCTGTTCTCCTCTTTCATTCCTTCTTCCTTCTTTCTCTCTTTTTCTAAGTTTGGCTTGTTTCCAGGTTTGGTTACTTTGCTTTTATTTTCCTGACCAGTGATCTTCTTTTCTGCTTTGGACCCAGCCTGCATTTTGAAATCATCCCTGGATTTTGATTTGATCTTCTCTGCTGTGGCAGTTTTAACCTTTGAGCCAGATTCCACATCCCTAGACTTCCGATTAAGGTCTGTCTCAGAGCTGGGCTTCTCAGCCTTCACATGTTCTGTGACAGCATGATCCAATTTGGACTTGCGTTCAAAGTCCTTCTCACCAGGTTTGATGTCCTTAGCCTCCAATTTTGACCTGGGTTTGTCTGTAAATTTTTCCTCAGAGTAACTTTTGGACTTCTTTGCTACCTCCTTAGAATACCTGTCCTTCCTCTTCCCACTCTCAATACCAGGCTCAACATCAGACTTATCCTCAGAAGATCCTGTGGAATCAAGGCAGAAGGGAAATTTAGCATCACTTTTTAATGGAACCTTCTCCACTTTGGCCCTCTCTGTTTTCAATGTGTCTGCTGAGGAAGCCTTTACTTTCTTGTTACCATCTTTCTGAAAGCTTTCCTTTGGTGCAACTCCTTCCGAGACCAACACCTTAGTCTCAGATGCCTTAGCCTCTCTACCTAATGAAGAGACCCTCCGATCCCCTTTACTTTTGCTCTTCTGCTCTGTCTTCTCCTCTGCAGCCATCTTGGTCGTAGGAGTACCATCTCTCTGCAAGTTGTCATCCGTGCTGACTTCGCTATTGGTTCGCCCTACTCCTGCAGTCTTGTCCGCCTTTTGCTTGGACTTGCTACGGTCGTCTGAGAGGCTTCGCTCCTTCTCAATCCGCTCTTTTTCTCGGACATGTTTCAGAGCTTCCCCTTGCTCCTTGCGGGGGATTCTATCAAATTTACCACCAGCTCTGTGACGGAGTAGCTCCTCAGACCCCTGCTCCAGGTCAAGGATGAATGAGTGGGTCTTACTCCGGTCAGACAGCTTTTTAGGGACCCCTGGCTCAACGGAAGCTGCAGCAGGGACCTCCCCAATGCTCTTCCTTCTTTGGCTCTCTTCTGATATGATGGACTCTGAGATTCTCCTAGCAGACTTGGGCTGATGAAGCTTTGAGAAACCTGACTTCAATTCCTGCATTAACAAACAGCCATGTAAGCATCCACATTGAAAAACATAGCTATTATTAAAGTTCTGAAGTTTTCCCCTGACATCATCAATAACGGAAGCAACACAGCTAAACGGTTGAGAAATACCACCTTTATATGGTACTAGTTGGATATTTTATCTTTTAAAGTCTTTGTGTATAAGAATAAAAAAATAGATTCACAAAAAAAGTCTGCAACTTGCATCAGATTTCTTCAGTGGCTCCTGTGGTGTGTCTCCTTTCTTTTTGCTGCCAGCTTCATCCTCTTGCCTTCAAAACAATGTCAAAGTTGTATATAGAGTGGCAAAACAATTATATTCATAGAAACAAACTCTCTCACATCTAGTTTCTCTTAACATAAAATGTGAACACAAATACATGTGCACACCACAAGCATTCTGTGTTGTGAAATGAACACACTATTTCCAGTTCTATGGTTTTACATATTATACCTAGAAGTACTCAAAAGGTCCACATCAACAAGCACCATCAACTACTTCTGAGAGATCATCACAGATGCCTTCTGTCCTTGGCACGCTTTGTTAACGCTAACTCAAATGCTTCTGACCTAACTGACAAGTTTCTGCTTTTATATACATACACGGACCACTTTTATCCAACCTAATCGGCTTTTTGGACAAACTGTTACTGACACGGGATGACAGAGCAAATTATGTGTTGTTTTACTCGTTGTATGAGGTTAGATTCATCCACTGTTAGGACTTGGAAAGAACTTAATGAGGGTGAATTCTGAATTGATACCATCTTTTGTCATTACATGTATGTTTTGTTTTTCCTCATTCCTATACACAGATACATATGCATTCCTTCCACTACATGCAAAACACTTGCTCAGACTCACTGACCTAGAACGTTTCTTCCTTTTCCTGCTGATGGCCACCTTCTTTTCCAGGACCTTCTTCTCCTTACGTGCCTCTTTGCAAGAGGGGCCTTGGATCTCTAACCCTGCAGATGCAGTTTCCATCTTCCTTTCAGCTGCATAAAACAAACTCAGGCTGCTCAAATGGTACATGTACTCAATTTAGAGACTCAGTCGGCTTTCAAAATGTAAGGCTCCATCAGCCTATAAAAAGGTAATGGGGGAAAAACAACATTAGAAGGATCATAAGGTAGCACAGAGTTGGATACGGCAACAGTTCCCTTATAGACATTGCATTTTATATCATTGTATCTTACGGTGTTTGTGGCATTACTCTGCTTACATGGACTTAGGCTTGAGCTTAACAATATTTTACGTGGAAATGTTTCAGAAATAGAAGTATTATTTTCCTCATAAATACATTTACCAAAGCAATGCAGAATAGGCGGTCTGCTACGTATCAGACTTTGGCAAAAATGGTCCCTGAAGTGAAACACTTTGGTGTAGGGTATCGTAGTGGTTACAGCTGAAGCTTCTCCTACTGTAGAATCCCTTGAGCAAGGTACTTACCCTGAATTATGTCAGTAAAATAAAAATTACCCATTGCTTGAAATAAATAAATCATTGTAAAAAGCTTAACAATGTAAGATGCTTTGAAGAAAATAGTCAGCTAAATTAAGAAATGTAAACAAATCATAGTCCAACATGTAACTTATGGAATGTAACAATTAAATTGAGTACACATTTGGAAAGAGGACAAGGGTAAAGTATACAGTAATACAGAAGGGTATAGGTGAGAATAGTAGAGAAGGATGCAGAATAGTACTATACAAGTAGGCTAAAGATAAATAGTGAGCCAAAGGTGTAGATCAAATACAAAGCATGAAGATTTTATGTGAGCTACCGTTGTCTTCCAGCTGGCTGGCCTTCTGTCGGCGCTTCTCTTCCAGCCTCTCTCTGTTCTGCTGCCTCTTCAGCAGTCTCTCCTCCTTGTCCTTAGCCTGGGGGTGAGAACACACGGTGCTGTTGCCACTTGGTATTAAACCACACCCACATGGCGTGGCTTTGGAGGATTGGTGACTTAAAGGCCGCAAACCCAACTCACAGCATTACGACGCCGCTGCTCTACAGTAACCTCGTCATCAGAGTCGCTGTAGTAGCGAGAGTACAGGAAGGGCTTGTGAACATAGGCCTGCCGACCTACACGGGGCTTGTGCTCCTTGTTCTCTGCATCCTCAGAAGCAGTTTTCTTGTTCTCCATCTCTTCATCTGTGTATGGGAAAGACGAAACAAAAAATATAAATATGGAAAGTTTTCCCTGTTGTCCCGATGAAAGTATGTTAAACTGTTGCTTGCACCTCAAATGTAAATTTGGAACGAATAATTATATCATGTTCATGCTTGACTAGGACTGACGGTGGGGGGGTGGGGGGGGAGGACTAAATATATTCAGAAGACCAAAAGCAAGAAGTGCACACACCCTCGGAGGTGATCTCTCCCTCCTCTGTGGAATCAGACAGTTGTGGCTCCTCATCACTCTCCTCCTCAAAGGATGACAGGTCGCTGGTGTGGACTGAACTTACAGTGATGTCACTCAGGCCTTCAAAGTCCGAATCTTCCAACGAGTATTCTATCAGAGACGAATGTATGAAAGAACAAATCATACAAAAAAACTATGTAAAGAGTCTTGGTTGATCAAGAAAACCTCCAGTGCTTTTTCATGTGTTGATCCTTACTATGGGTGACGTAATTGGTACTTTGCAAAGTTCAGGTTCAATTGTATGTGAACCACCTGCCATAATGATTTGTGTTCCACCTCCCTATTCTACAGTTACGGGTTCACATTGCTAACAGAAGAAGCACCTACCTTCTTTCAGCCTCTCCCTGGCTTTCTGCCGGATGTGGTGCTTCTCGCTGGGAGTCTCTCCGTCTCTGACCGACACCTCCTCTTTCGCTTTTTTAGCCACTTTATCAATGGCCTTATCTTTCTGCTCCACTGCTTTGGACTCCAAGGTCTCTCCTTCCAGCTCCTTAGACTCCTCCCCATCTGTATGCTCCTCGTCGTTTTGTTCCACCTCACCCAGACCACCCCCTTCCTCCATTGGCTGTGGGGCTTTTTCCAATTCACGCTCTGCCTCCTGGACAGCCACCCCACGTTCCTCTTCCTCACCCTGTTCTGTTGATTCCTCCTCTTCCTCCACAAGATTCATCTCTCCAGACTCTTCTGCCTGCAGCAGCTCATCTGGGACCTGGTCCCTTTCTGAGCCTGGCCGCTTGCTGCTCTTTTCCACTGGCTTGTCCCCAGTGGTCCAGGAGTTGGCCTCCTGGTTCAGGGAGGTGATGGTGTCAAGGATGGACATGGCATCACTGGTTACAGATGTGGTGGGGGCTATGGAGGGACCTGAAAAACCATCAAAGCAATCCTCAGAGAAATTGTGAAGTGTACAGCATTTTTAAGCAGAGCAAGGGCAGCCCCTAAACATCAAAGCCATGAAACAAAAGTAAATCCTAGACATCTCAGCTGTTTTTTAACTACTAAGCATTTCCTAATATTCCAGTTAAAAAAAAAAAAAAAAAAAAAAAAAAAAAAAAAAATCAGTATTGGGAATGTGATAGATGATATCCNAAAAAAAAAAAAAAAAAAAAAAAAAAAAAAAAACATCAGTATTGGGAATGTGATAGATGATATCCATTCAACTAATTCACAGATTAAAAACCAAAAGTGTGACTTGTCTCCTGCTATATGCTTGATAAATTACATCCAAAGTCTTGCTTTCGATAAAAAGATGGACAACAGATTTAGTTACTCTGACACATCTGGCAGGAAATTCCTTTTTTTTGCTACGGTCCAAAGCAGAAGCTGCCCCCACAAACAAGTGGTGGACACAAACATGCGGTGTCCAACTTTCTTCCAAACGAAAAGGTAACGTTTGATGTGGATTGTCATTTGAATGAATTCTGAAAGATGTGGTCCTTTTTTGAACCCAAGATGCTACATGACCACGCCTGCTTGATACTGAAACCTGCCTTTGTGTTCTTTTGACCTGAAACTGAACAAATTTATATTTTCTTGTTGCAGTGAACCAGTTTCACACATTACTACCCTACAGTGAAACAGTGGACTGGATTAAGTCTACCAGGATGTTACTGAAACTTTACCTGAAGTCAATACATTCTGGTCTTGCTTCTCGTCCAGTTGTACTAGACTGATCTGGTCCTCATCAGCCACCTGTCCGGGAGATAGGAACTCGCGCACCACCTTCTCAACCTGGGGCCTGAAGGTGTGGTGGATTTTGGGATCCACCACCTGGGCCACAATTCTGTCAACACCCTGCTCCAGCATTCCAGACCTGACATGATGAAAAACCAGGATGAGCACAGAGACAGCAGGTTAATAAGGCAAAAAAATACAGACACACCGCACATGACAGCTGCAGAAAAAACAAGTTCATGATAACAGCTAAAATTAAAGAAAAATTGCAAAGATTATAATGCATCGCTGGAATTGTTCATTGTTGGAAAACTCTGAGAAATAAAAAAACCTGAAAAGCAGATGCAAAACAAATGCAAGAAAGGTGCCAGAATGTGGTTGTGAACATGTGAGAAAGGGAAACATGGGTATGCCTCCAAGTTGTTTGCAGCAGTGGCAGCAGCAACAGAGACAGCATGCGCCAAGAATGGACACCTGACACCATGTACAGCGGACACGTAGAAGCCACAGAACCGATGGCTGTAGGCAACGGACAAAAAAGGCAGAGAATGACCTGCCCCCATTGAAAAAATGAGGAGAACGAGGATTATGGCAGTGTTATTTGCAAAGAAATGAGACAATAATGTGTAATAATGAGCACTCTCTAAAGTCATAACACAAGTGTTGTTTCAAAATGCCTGTGCTGCCTCATTACACTCTTCTTTAACAATAACAAAAATATTCAAAGATGCTCACAGCATTTTAAGCTGTACATTGTTACGGCCCAGTATTTATTTGTGCTTTACATACGTACTGCAGTACGAGCTGACGGATGTTGTTCCTCAGCTGGTTCTTGTTCAGGTGGGGACTCCATGTGTGGTTGGACAGGTGGTTGGACACAAAGTTGTCCACACGCTGCCTCAGGTTCAGGTAGGCTGGCTAGAAACAACACACACAATCAGTCACATTGCATGTAAGTGGAACAACAGGTTTTTACAGGTAGGGTAGGAACCAAAAACACAGGCTTGTAACATGAAGGTTTTACCCTCACTCCTGCTGCAGTTCCTCTCGTCACGGTACTTATCGTACACTGGCACAGTAAAAATACCCTGCTGTGTGCATGCATAAAACTCGGAGATGCTTTGAACAGAAGTGTCAGTTAGTGAAAAAACAAATAACAAATCCACAAGTCACGTTCAGCTATTCTGGCTATTAATCCGTTAGCGATAACATGTAGATGAGTATCATATACTTTTATATTACGAACATGCATGAGTGATATTTAGTATTCTCAGCGCTTTATTTCAGTGTTTCACGATCGTTTTAACGTCTGCACGGCTTTGGAAACGGCCACCGAGTGAGCCGGGCCGCAGCATCCGCCGCGACGCCGTCATCCATACCTTCGTGTCCACATCTGCCAGGCAGTCCCGCCTGAACTGGTCGAACAGACCCTGTGTTTTCAAGTGGTTCACAATCATGGAGACGAGCTGCGGGTCCCCGGGCGGCAAACCAGCCATGATGAGCAAATGGGGAGAACTACAACACCAACAGGAAGGACAGACCGCTCATTCCGTAAGTGCAGCTCTCTCCCGCCGCCGTAAATGTTATGATTTCTCCGCGACCGTCACGACCCGGAACTACAATCCTCGTTAGCGGAAGTGACCTCATCACACGCTATGTTGACAGGTTTATATTTGCGCCTCTGCGGGCTGGAAAAAGAACGACGTCGTGACCTTTTCTGGGATACAAACACGTGGGAGCTGCGGGTGGGAACTGAGAGGGTTGAGAAGACAAGGTTCCACTGTAGAGAAAACAGGCTCCCCTCTATCTGCACCCGGGCTGCTTCGGCCGGTCCTTCAGACGGAGAGCCGATGCCTTGGTGCTCGGATTGCCACGCTGAGTGAAGAACCACATGCAACACACCCACACACACTGAACCGTGAACAGAGTAAGGCTACCTGCACTGGTAATGCTTCAGACAGAGGAATAACTTCGGTTGCACTCATACTTAGGAAAATGTAACGTTATTTTTTATTTGTACGTATGTAAAATAGTTCCTGGCTGTTGTTGTGATTGTCACGTGTTTCAGCATAATTACTGAGGGTGAAGAATATTCAACCAGTATTTCACATCTTATCCCCTGGCTTAGGTTTAGAAACTTTTGCCCCATCTAGAATTTCACATCAGTTCTGGACTAGAAGATTTTTTAAAAATATAGTTAACCTTTAAATACTCTCTATGACTCAAATATTGTATATGTTTTTCCTCATTGCTTCTAAACAAAAGGTCTCTGTCTTTTCTTTTCCCTTCATGGTGTGTATGTATGTATGTGTGTGTGTGTGTGTGTGTGTGTGTGTGTGTGAAGTTATATATTCATATCTTGCAAGTCATACTTTAAATGATGCCACACTGAAGTCTAATAATATGTGAGGTTAGTTAGTGATTGTGACCGACTGGTCCATGATGGACATTGGCACAACATTAAAAATAACAAACAAATAAACTAACAATGTTATTCCTGGTAAAATTCCTAACTCCAACATTGCTCGGAGAATCCGGTGTTTTTGGCTACTAATGCGACTGGCCACTGGAAGGCGCTATTTCATGGTAGCTCTTAATTCACTGTCCAGGACAAACACAAGCATTTGGTGCAGGTAGAACACATATGGTCATTTATAGCTTGGTACAAATGCGTACATGATGCAAATTGTGTTTTTACGGCCGGTTGACAAAGCTGAAGGCCTAAACTGTCCAAACTCAAACATGTGATCCAGAAATACTGAAAATATGCTACATATGATCTTATGTCACATGTGCAGGCCTGTTAAGGTCACACGAACCGCATGTTTGGCCTTCCAGCATCCAGATTGCTGTGAACCTCCAACCTTCAACAACAGCTTAAAACCACAATAGAAAGATTGATGTTTAGTAGCCAGATGTGCGGAACATCTGTTATTCACGTCATTCTTATGTATTTATAAACTTCTGTGAAATGTTGTGTGTTATAACAGGATTTGTTCCTTGCTGTGTATGTCTGCTTTTAACACTTTGGGTGCAGACAAGGCACCATGAGGGTTTTTCCCAGGGATCACTCTGGCACACTTTATAAGCAGAAATCTTACCTTCCCTTCTCCCCGATCAGGATGTTTGTATCCATGTTTTACAAACAGATCATGGAGAAGGTAAATTAAAATGTGAGCTTTATTTGTAAGTTTTTAATTCAATTATTTTTGATAGCATTCAGGTGAATATTGTATATGACCAGAACACAAATTTATACCATGTCAACTGAAAACAGATCGAAAGCTAAACTTATTTTCAACACAGAAATGTGTTAAAGGAACAAAAATATATATATATATATATATATTATTTACAGTGCAGACACAGGTTTACGATGTCTCGTTTCATGATATATATAAGGTGGTAGATCTTCCATCCTCTAATAAAACTGTTTCTTTTATATTAGCCAATATTTTTAAAAATTACTTTTATTTTCCAAGATTAGTTTATTGTTCAGCTTTAGCTGCAACATTCGGTGCTCCCAAGTTTTACCACACTGTGCACAGTCACCATGGCCCTGGGTGCAGAAGGAGAACCGGGAAAGTAAACGCTCAGCACACAAATGTCACATAGCGGAAACCCTACAGCTTCCGGCCTGTGACTCATAACCTCGTCTCATTTTTGCTCAGTCTAGAATGACCCTCGTTTTCAATGCTTTCTGTTTTCAGGATTATTTTGCACATAATCGTTCACACTTTGGGCAGCTGCATTAGCACTGCAGGCCACTGTTGACAGCCTCCACTGGGCAGAGATTCGAACTCTGTTCTTCACACAACTCTCCTGCGGCTCAACGCATATGCTACCCAAAACTTATAACCTTTATTCTCCAAAAAATCCATACATGATGCACAAGTCGTGAATTTTGCATGTTTACCCTCAACACGTAAAAAGCATCCAGCTGATTTATTTTATAATCACAGCAGTAAGAGGCACATTTTAATACCCGTCTTCTTACCAATGGCAGGTGAAGCACGTTAAGGTGAAAATGCATATTCTCGTGGTGTAATGAGGTGTTTGTGGCTTGGGAGTGATCTGACTTGACAAGACTGGTTTGTGGGGTTTAATGGCCCTTATGGTATTACAGGGATCAGCTCAAATGTCACTGTGAGACAGAAGATACTTTCTGGGTCCTGCCCAAAGCAAGTCTTTCTTCCCAGGAAGGCTCCACTTTCTGCTCTTCTGGTTTGATCATCTGTACCAGAGTGCTGGTGGAAGGCTGAGTCAGCACAGACGGTCGTCTACCTGGCTATTTATCACCTTCGCAGTATCTCCAGGTCCCAGAATGACACCTGTGTTTTAATGTAGGAACTGTCACTGGACATCAGGGACTGGATCGTCTTGAGAAGCACTGTGGGCCCACAGCCTGCTTAAATTTTCAATATGGAGAATGACAACGGGTAGATCTTTTTTGTGGTTCCAAAGTCCTGAAAAGTCACCAAACCCTTGATGTACCTTTACATGCAGCATTATGAGTCAAAAGCAGTTCCTAGTCATGTTCTTGGTCACCCCCTGTGTGTGCTGCTCTCTAGCTCACCTCCAACCTCTGACTGATCTGTTGTGTTAAATGGAACCATGACCAGAACTGAGAGCCTCATATAAAGCTCAGTAACTGCTTTTCCAGTGCTGGGCTCTGATTATGACCCTGATCGTTCAGCATTTTGGTTATTCAAACGGACCATGTGATGGTTCAGTGCACTGTTTCTCCAGTTTCCAATGTTTCCTGCAGTTAATTTATATATGTGATGTAAAAATTACATATATACAATATATACACTGACATAAAAAGTATTTGCCCTCTCTCTAATTTCCTCTACTGTTGCCAGTTTTTGGCACTGAATGTTTGGCGCACTTGCTGGCCAACAGTGAGTGAAATTTGTCTAAAGTTCTTTTAATTTTCCTAAATACAAGACTGTGTCACACAGAAGACGCCACAGCCTCCAGTAGAAATGGAGCCTGACAACCACTGTGAGCTACTGCTTGTCACTTTTATCACAGTTAATGCAACACAGCTGTGCTTTTTCTTCTGTTCAAACCTTGAATCCACCAGCAGGAGACTGTGACCATTAAAGGAACACAACAGCAGGGTTCCTCCTGGGATCAAGAGACGGAAGAGAATAAACCACAGTATGAACTTTTTAAATCTTCACAGTTTTACCAGCTGGTAACTGCTTATATGTTTACATCACTTTGGCCAAGTGAGTACCACAGATAGCAACAGCTACATTATGAAAGATACATATTAAAATACATTTTTGAGAAAAAGAGATGATTATAGCCTATCGCAGCGTGTGGCATAATGACCCGTTTAAGTTTTTCAGATGTATTTCATTTCTGTGGCAGAATACATTTCAATCAGTGAACAGGAGCCAGTTGAACGTTACTCTGCGTGGTAGCAGAGCCAGGCAGAGTCAAACTCAGCCGTCTGATGCTGAATGTGATGCTGCATAACCTCCAGCAGTCACGTTTGGCTCCCTATACGCTAATGTCATTAAATAAGAACTCAGGTATGCATGGAGTAAACGTAAGAGATTGAACATGCGTGTTACCTCTCTACTGTGTCGATGATGAACCCTGGGGAGACCCCCTGTGGGAGGCACCTAGGGGATATTCAGCCTGGATGCCTGAGCCACTTTGACCGACTCATCCTGATCTGGAGTAACAGTGACTCTGTTAAAAGAGTTTCCCTGGTTGCTGAGCTCCCCACACTGTCAATGATTCACCGCCCTGTCGTGAAATTTCATTTCCACCACTGGAAGCTGCAGTCTTGTTTCTGTTCTTATCCTCCATCCAACCCTGTAGCCCTTTCAATGCTCAGCTGTCTTAGTGCTGCACTCACCTCGGCCCCAGAGAAGCCAGATCCTTTGGAAGCTTGTGGCATCTATCTCCTGGAAGGATGGTGCTCAGGATTTTCAGGAAGTGCTATTTCCACCTCCTGATTATATTCCTAGTTGAGGTCAGTATAGCTTCACCCCACCCTGTGACCAGTCTGGGCAACATTCTGCTTTCCCTCTGGTGTTGCTGGATAGTTCACTAAACAGGAAATCTAAACTTCTGCAAATCCTTCTCAAAACCTATGTTTGCTTCTGCAACTGTTGTTCCCATAGATCCTTCAGCCTGTTGGTACCTTTCAGTAAAATCTCGAGTTCTCCATGCTAGTAATATGTAGTAGGCCTCTTCTTTAACCTGGTGGCTTCTTTTTCCAGCTGGTGTCCACCAACACATTCTCCATCTTCTGCTGTGACAGCCAGCAGCCACCTTTCACCAGCTGCTTGTAATAACAAAAGTTTTCATTATTAAATTTACTTATGAATGTGAACCTTTGTGAGTAGAAGACGAGTATTCATACAGTATTCTCTCTTGGTCATACAAACCAAACGCTACATCTTTTAATAGTAAAGAAAAGTCATCAGTAAGACGATCAAAGCAGCTCCATAACAAATGTACAGACATGTCAGTCCGAAGAGGAGCGGCCTGTCTTTACTATAGCTCCAGGCTGTAAAATCTCTGTTATTCTACATGGATGGGATGGTGAGAATTATTTTTCCATTGGGTTCTGTGTACAAAATCACCACTTCCACAGGCAGTACCGGCGCCAGTGTCATTGTTGGGTTTTTCCAGGGGAAGACGGCGATTTAAAGGACGCTGCCCCTTTAAGAGGGCCGACCCTCCGCCAACAATGAGGAAGCGGCCGAGCGTCACTCGCAGCCCGGGCCGAGGCGGGCCCAAGTGGACCTCAGCTGGCCACCGGCGGACCCAGCGGCTCCCAGCGCTCCTCTCCGTCTGCGAGGGTCCGACCCTACGTCCGCGAGCATGGACGGCGTGAGCACGAGAGATACCGTCAGCCGGCGTGAGTCCCTCCCGTCGGCGCGAGTCCCTCCCGTCGGCGCGAGCGCGCGCGTGCGTAAAAGTTTGTCCCAAAAGTCGGGACTTGGTCAGTCTGCGATCGGAGTGTGTGCACCCCCCCGCGTGTGTCCCCGAGTGTCCCCTAGAACAGCTAAAGGTGTGCGGCGGCAGCGCGGGAAACTTCAGAAAACCTTGTGCAACGTTTGTTACATTTTGCGCGCGACATTTCGAAGAAACAGCTAAGTCGTCACTGCGGGGGGGGTGGCTTAAAGAAATGGGGGTTCGCTAAACAGTGCGACATTGTGGCGTCTAAAAGCAGAATAGATTCGGCACGTGCCGTGCAAAACCACTGATAGCAGAGTGACTGAGGGCACCTCCTCCTCCTCCTCCTCCTCCTCCTCATTACTATTATTATTATTATTATTATTATTATTATTGCTGTTGTTGTTGCTGATCTGTTTTGTCCACCGCGGCCTTTAAGACAATAAACTTTAAAGATCACTTCAGGGTAAGTACCTTCAACAAGGGGATTTGAACCCAGAGCCCTCAGATTAGAGAGATGCAGCACTAACCAGGACACGGACCTGAGCTCCTTGGGAGCCGCTTGTTCAGTGACGGACACTGAAAACAGCAGGATGTCACACGTCAAGGAGCAATAGTTTGCATTTTTGTCCAACCACAGTGACTGAGACAAAGTAGAAATGTCCTCACTGTGGGGTCCAGGCCTAGAACTGGTCCTGTGTCTCTCCTCTCTGACCTTCACAGGGTGGTGACAGTTACTGGAGTGTTTTTATATGTTGGGTCATCGCTGTGGTGTGGTACAGTGTGCTAGTTTTTTACCTTGGCTCTACAGTAATGTTTGCACGTTCACTGTAGGAAGCAGTGAAACATGGTGGATAGTATTACACAAACATTGGGGAATATATCTGTTATTTAGAAAGGTACTTTTCTGAAACACCCACCCTTAGTGGTGTGTAGTAAATGATCACCGAGTGGAATCCTCCTCTGAGGGTCTGGCGCGGTGCAGGAAGTGCATGTGGCAGCAGAGCGTCTTCTTTCATTCAAAGCTGATTTTTAACTGTATAAAAGTACAGAGATTTGAAACAATTGAAGTCTAGTAGTGTTTCCTGGTAGCTTTTTTTTTAAAAAAAAAAAAAAAAAAGACATTTCACTGTATTGGTATGAACACTGCCGGGAGAAAACATTATTAAATGCAAACAGTATAGATTTAACGTAATGGAATTATCTACTGTAATGAACCCTGGTTTAAATTGTGTGTATTAACTTGTTGAGAAAGTGTGACCTTCATTTGCCAGTTTTCACATTATTTGAATTTTTTTTTTTGGATATTATATTATTTATTGATATGATATGGCTTTATTTTTTTCCTCTGGGGAAAACCACAGGTTACAGACAGAAACTGTGACCAGTACTGTGGAATGTGTACAGCAACAGAGAAATAGGAGTAACATAAACTCTTTGAGTTGAAACTCAGGCTTGAGAGGGTTTAGGGAACTCCCACATGCGATGGCTGGGGCAACCACCCCCTCTCAAGAACCGGAGGCACAGTATCAACCACTCAGTCAGACTTATTAAATTCAGGGAGGTCTACCTGAGATACCCAGCGCTGCATGGGCCGGAAGGTGGAAAGGTTAATAGTAATCACACATTATATGTCACCAAACTATATTACTGTTAAAATGGAGCATTTAGTATACAAGTGCTGTTGAACAGGTGGAGAACAAAGAGCAACATGTGCAATAGTTATAGTCCAGCGGGAAGGTGGAAAGGAGAAAAGTATATATCACCAGATGATCTTACTCTCACGTTAGTAATGCGTACAGCACCTTGTGTGTCAGGTTAAATTTCCCCCTGTCGCCAGGTTGGGGTTATCCCTGCTCTGTGTGTGTGTGTGTGTGTGTGTGTGTGTGTGTGTGTGTTTGTGTGTTTGTGTGTGTGTGTGGGCGCGTACACACGCGTGCCAGATTTTTAATCTATGACTCAAAAAACTAAACCAAACATAAAAAACAAGCAGACAAAACAAACAGAGTGAGGTTTATACAGAGATGTGGAGGAGGGATCAGCCCTGGTTTATGCAAATGTTAAACATCTGTCAGCAATTCATTCAAATTAAAGTGGAAAAGCAATATTCAGTGGTCTAGCANGTTTGTGTGTTTGTGTGTGCGCGTACACACGCGTGCCAGATTTTTAATCTATGACTCAAAAAACTAAACCAAACATAAAAAACAAGCAGACAAAACAAACAGAGTGAGGTTTATACAGAGATGTGGAGGAGGGATCAGCCCTGGTTTATGCAAATGTTAAACATCTGTCAGCAATTCATTCAAATTAAAGTGGAAAAGCAATATTCAGTGGTCTAGCATTTTTTTACACCACTGATTTTGAGGGGACTGCAAATATTTGTGTCTTTGTACATGCAGTGGTGTTAATAAACAGTCGATAAGTTCAAGGTTCAAAGTTCACTTTGTTGTCAGTCTGCACTTTTACACAGGTGTAAGAGAGAAAGAAATGTCAAGCGTGGGATACCTTGGCTGGGTGGTCAGTGGTGCTGGTGGTGATCAGCCCCTATGCTGTAGTTGAGCAGCCTGACAGCCTGCGGTGAGAAGCTGTTCCTGAGTCTGGTGGTTTTAGCCGTTTGGCTGCAGTAGCATCTCCCAGAAGGCAGCGCTGAGAAGAGAGGGTGGGAGGGGTCTGGACTGATGTTCTGAGCTCTCCTGATGCACCACTTGTTGTAGGTGGTCTGGATGGTGGGTAGTGAGGTCCTGATGATGGACTGGGCAATCTTCACAACCCCCTGCAGAGCTCCTCAGTCAGAGACAGTGCAGTTCCCACACCAAACTGAGATGCAGGAGGTCAGGATATTGCACATCTGTAGAAGCTGGCGAGGATGGGGGGGGGGTGGAAGTCCAGCTCTTCTGTCTCCTTAGGAAGTGGAGATGCTGTTGGTTTTTTTCACCAGGTTGGGTTGTGTTGTGGGTCCAGGAGAGGTGCTTGGTGATGCAACCTCCCAGTAACTGGAAACTGTGCACCAGCTCCACCGCTGAACCACCAACACATAGAAGAATGTGAGCAGCTTGAGTCCTTCTGAAGTCAACAATCATCTACTTAGACTTGTTAACACTGAGGCACAGATTGTTGTCCTGCACCAGGATACAAGCTGTTCCACTTCCCCCCAGCAGTGGGCTATATTTAGTGTTTGCAAGGTGGAGGGGTTTTTTGAGGACAGGATAAGGAATTACACCTGTGTCTGTCTGAATGGCTCATTAAGGGATTTACCTGCCCAGAGAGGTTCGTATATTGTGATTAAGGCACGTGAGATACTGAGTGTACTGACTCAATGCCCGTTGGCTTTGTATTTTGCTACTCGGTTACACCTGTAGACTCATGACCGAAATGAATAGATTGAAATCCAAGAAGAGAGATTGTTGTTCTCCCTTTTGAGAAAGTTACTTTATCTAAATTTTATATGCGTGTTATTCATTCATGTTTTAACCTGCTTGTCCAGTACAGGTGAACCGAAACCAATTTGGCAACATGAGGTCCAAGGCAGGGATCAAACATATGCCGGGGTACCTGAAACAACTGAGTCGTTGTAGTTCCTGCACCTTTGGGAGACGTAGATAAACCGGGGAAAACCTGCGTGTAGAACATGCAGACTTCACTCAAAGCTCTGCAAGTTCCCAGGTTGCCCAGGTTTCAGACAGCTCTTCCCTCATGTTCAGAGTATGAAATGATGTCCATCTGGTCTGGAGGCTCTTTTAGGGATTCTAAGCATGATGGCCAGTCTTTTCTGATTTGAGAAAAGATTCACTCGGCTGGGACTTTGGAATAAACAAGGAAGCATTTTTCCTGTTTAGGAGAAACCGTGGCTTTGTCAGTGAACAAGGTTCAGCCCATGGGTTCTAGCCTACGCAGTTATAACAGATCTACAAAAAGCAGGACGACACAGATCCCGGCACTTTATTACATTTATTTCACCGCCTAATTTCCCCGGTGCCCATCCAAACAGCGGGGCAATTTTTGCAGGGGTATTTCAGGGTGAAGTCCTTGAATGCATCAGGAGCTGGGACGCAAACCTTCTGACTGCAGGGTGGTGGCTCTAACCACTGCTCAGTCACTATTTCTGCATTTTGTAAATATTTTTCATGGAATATTTGCCATGGAAAGATGGAACTGCTGAAATGGACAGCTAATGTTTTCTTTTTCTTTTTTGTTACTCTACAAGTGTATCCAACTCCAGTTTCTAGTTCTAACCAGGCAGTGACCTTACAGTCTTCAATGAATCCATTTAACTCCCTGTTTAAGCTCTGGGTCATGTAATTGGAGTTGGATCGTGTCCTTCAGGGCTTTGAGTAGCTGAGACTCGCACCATCTGACACCATCTGTTCTCCTTCTCTCAGTGACCACGGCAGCAGGCAACAGTACCAAAACGGCCCAAGAGTCCAAGAACGCAGAGAACATTGCCTTTGTGCTGGTGCCTACGTTCTTCCTGCTTGGCCTGCTGGGAGTGCTCATCTGCCACATCTTGAAGCGTAAAGGCTACCGGTGCACCACAGAGGCTGAGGGGGAGGATGAGGTCCTTGAGAAGGAGAAGGAGCAGGATCTGGAGAGCACTGCAGGTAAGCGGTTCCTAATCTCTCTGTTGCTCTTAAACTAGGAGTTAGACTGTGTGAGAGGACAAACTGGGACAGAAGCTGAGCTCATTTGAAATACCAGCTAATACTGAGTTCAAGTTTGGGTGTTAAGGGTGCAGTAGTTACCTTGGAACATGTTACCTTGGAAACATGCTCAGCCAACAGAGACTGGACATATAGACAGAGACTATAGGTCTGGGATGTGGCTGTTGGGCCGAACCGGGAAGAACTTCTCTCCTTGTTGAACGAAACCTGGTGCCACGATTGAAAAAGTGGCAGAGTCACAGCGAGGCGGCCTCACTGCTGGAGGCTGGATAGGGGTTTCCTTTGGGACTGTGTGTTTCCTGTGACACAGATCCTGGCGTTTGGAGTGGGAGGTGAGGTGTGTTACTCACAACAAACTTCACATAATGGGCACGTTCATGGCCAAATGTACTGTGAGAGCACAAGTCAGGGAAAGACAGGCTTGTGTTTAACTCTGCGGCCCTTTACTTCAGCGTATCCCACTACAGACAGAGAGAGGAGAAGGAAACGTGGTGGGGGGTGGGGGTAAATATCTTTGTGGACAGTAGAGTCGAAGGCGCTGACTGGCGTGATGTTGTGGGAATTATCCTGTCGCGATAAAAACATCCAGTCTGTAGTTTCTTTTCTTACTCTGGTTTCTTCAGCGCAAGTTATTTTTCTCTTGTCTCCAGTTTTGTTTGTGTTACATTAATAATTCCGTCTAAGTCGAGCCTGAATGCAGAACAAAACCGGGGCCTCGTCACTTACCGCTCTTCCCCACGTTCCTGTCAAACTCCTCGCGTTCATCGCAACACTGGAGTTGTTGGAGTCCAGGAGTTATTTGCAGAGAAGAGCTGCAGGGTCACGATGAACTCAAGTGACCGATGGGCAGATGATCACTGATTTGTGCTCCACGTGGCCAGATGGGTCTCCTGTACACCCTCATCTCTGCAGCATCTGAGTCCATGTTCTTTAGCGGAAGACCGTAGGTGACCCGCCACCCTTCAGGCGTGTACACACACACACACACACACACACACACACACACACACACACGCACACACTTGCTGCTGCTGCCGCTAACCTGAGTGCTCCTTCCAGGGAATTGTACAGAACAATGCAGTTGGGTTTGGAACTTCACAATTGACTTGCAAATGAGCCCGGGAACCTGGCGTCACAGATAAGCGCACTTATTTATGAGTGCATTAACACCCAGCTCCTTAATCTTGTCAGAGATTAATAGAATTAGTAAAGACCTCGTCGGACGGCTGTTTCTCAGGGAAGTCCGTCCAACCAGTACCGCTCATTTTTATTGCTTAATACAATAGAGCAAAGTCTACATTAAAGTCTGCGTATGTGTTCTCCGGGGTAGAGCTTACCCAGTGGTTGACTAGACAATGTTCGCCCCTGAAAGAAGTGTTACTGGGTCGCCGCTTTGGAAGTGATGACGGGGAGGAAGAAGCGGTGCACACGTGGATTTGGGAACAGTCGAAAACCTCTTTCTTTGACGGGGTTTGTACGCTCGTGTGGGGAATTGCAGGGAGAACCATTATGGACATTGCGCTTTGTGCTGAGTAAACTGAAATTGCCTGGACGTTCTGGGCAGTTGTTGTGTGGGATGAACTGGGCAGAAGAATGCAATGAAGAGCTGGGAAGACATGTCATGTGGTTATGAAGAGGCCCAGTGTTTCCTTGCCAAGCACAGGGGCTGAACAGCACCTTTATACATGGGGGCAGTGCTGCTGGACGGTCGGAAACGGGTTCCTCTACCGGGTGTTCAGACCGCTTTTTCGCCGTGTGTTTTTATGGACACGAGTCCTGTTAGCCTCCCCCGCTACTGCACTGGACACACACATCACATCCCTTCAGGAGAAGGCCGCTTCCTGTTTGGCCGGGTGGTTGCAAAACAGATGGATTTTATTGCTTTCTGCCCTACAAACTGAAAAGGAGGAAGAAACAGTCGGGGGGAAACCGAAGCCACTGAGTCAAAGTTCCTCCGCTGTGATCCCTGTCTGTCCTGAGTTGACGTCATAATCGAAGCTGTAGGGCTGTTTACGCAGCTCTTCAGAGTAATGCTGTCTCCGAACGGGTCTGACCAGCTTCATCCGTGGGGGGGCTCTGCGCATTGTTTTAGCTCGGTCCTAAACCGAGGTGTGTAAGTAGGAGGGGCCAGGTCATACCCAGGTGGGTTCACGGGAGGGCGGGTGGGGTGCCGCAGAGCTTCTACCACCTGGAATTTTTTTTTTTTTTTTTTTTTTTTTTTAGAAACAGGTACTTACTAGAAATTCCTTCACAACCACACCTGTTTGTATAAATAGTTAGAATGCTGTAAGTCACTGTAAGCCGCAGCATCAGTGATAACAGTATAATAGTAGTAACTGGCATTTGTGTATTTCGGTGTTTTATCTGTACTGCTGCATTTTGTACTGCTTTTTTTGGTTGTCTTTATGAATTTTTAGGCCACTGTACATGCCTCCCTGAGCCTCTTTAACAGTGTCGGTACTTTGCTTTCATACCTGGGAATGTGCAGTTCTGCTGGTGAAGATTCCTCCCATCCATGTCAGGGACTGTGGGTGGTGGGAGGAAGATGAACTTCTGTCTTCGTAGACACACAGTGGCAGAGGCGGGCACAGGAAACGCGGGCGGTCGGAGTCGAGCGGGCTGTACATGCAGCAGGAAGGAAGGCCTGGTCGTGGCCTTCAGGGGTCGGCACCTCGAATGCAGCTCATTGGCTGATATCTGAGCTCTTCTGGAAAGCCACTTCCCGTGATACATCCTGTCCCTGCTGACCCATCGGGCTACGATTATAAGGCTTCTTTAGTACCGACAGCCCAAACCAGTTGTTCCAGTGCCTGAGGAATCCTCACCTGCTGTTTCCTTTAGGGTTTCCCATTACAATAAGCATTGCTAGTCTGGTGTGGTGCTGAAATGTGGTGTGGAGATGTTCAAACTGAGTGAAATGTGTTCAAAACTGGCAGCTTGTGGGGTCTGTCGACGTTGTGGATGGAACCCCCTCTCTCCCTCACAGCCGCCAGATCTGAAAAGATGTTTTAATTGTACGCACTTCTCTCCTGCCCTCTGAACAGCTCTGCAAATTTGCGCTTTGAACTGAGCACTTGTTCAGTTTGCGGATAAACTGTGTGCTACGTCAACAAATGTCAGTGACTGGCTGTAAACACGGCTTTTCCACACTGTGAACGAGGAGCTGTCACTCGTGTAAGTGACTAAATGGCACCGGTAGTGAATGGCTTTTCTGACAGCGGATTTTAACAGCGTTAGGATACAGCTGCTCCGTTCCTACACGGTTCTGTCATCTGTCCTCATAAATATACACAGAATGTCTGTGCAACTGTCTAACTTTGTCTGTGAGGAAAGTGCTTCGGAGGACCAACGGGAATCTCTGAACGGGACACCAAGGGGGGTGACGGTGTTTTGTTTGCTATGCAGAAACTGTTACCCCTTAGGGTCTAAAGAATATGTATGTTTGCTGCCGGTGGGGCAACCGAACCCCATCGGCTGGTAGGTATTGTGTAATATTTTGCTCTGTGTGGTGAACTAAAGATAGATCCATTCTGATGCTGCTTCCTGAGCTGCGGCGGACTGTACAGCTGAACAAAACATCTCCCCACAACAGGACTTTTGGCTCCTTTTGTGAAAATACGGGCTTCGGTGACGGCCGAAATAGAGATTTTGTACACTTACTGGGATTCATTTCATCGTCTCTGTCCCCTCCAGGGCTAAACGACACCTTCAATGACACCAACAATGACACCGTGGGACAGATTGTCCACTACATCATGAAGAATGAAGGTATGGTGCACACATGAGGAGCTGCCGGGGTTCTGTCTTGCCAGAGGATCACCCCATCTCCGTGTCTGGATAACATGTAGGGGTATTTACAAGTGTGTGGTGTGGTGTGTAGCTGCATTCCATGTTCACACAAGGGGTTTTCAGCATGGACCTCGTAACCGGTGTAGATCAGCGCTACAGTTTTGAATTTGTACCAGGACGCTCCTCTACTTGCTGTTGACGGCAACACCAAGACTGAAAGTTGTAGCCCGATGAGTCATAAATTCCAGTCGTAGCAGCTTCCTTCACGTGAGAGGAGCGTGTTCACAGTGGGCGCAGTTCAGCCAGACGGGAGTGCGTGGGCTCCTCCCCTTTACAACGTGAGCCTTTTCCTGCCTGCCAACGTGTGCGCCAGGTCTCAGCGTTGGACGTGAAGAAGCTCGGCACCCAGCGTGTAGGACAATCAGATCGACCAGCCAGCTGTCTTAGATATGATCCTGTAGGAGCTCCATCGCAAAGAAATTTCAGAGCCGACGTCAAGACGTAATGGCATCCATGCTGGTCAGGACATCTCCATACCTGTTCGCACAAGCAGAAGGAATCCACAGTAGTTTTGTGTTGACATATGCCTTGTTGCCATGGGGACTCATTGAAAAGAGTTTATCCGCCCAGCCCGTTTCTCTTAGACGACCCCTGGCAGGTGTCCCGGTGTGCTGCCCAGTGTGGACCCTGCCTCAAACCCTGTGTAGACTGTTTAGCACCACGTTGCTTTTATAAATGCTAATATAATACAGTGACAACTCGCCAAATGAAAGTTCACACTGAAAGTCCCTTCTTTTGAGCTTTTTGTCCCCCATTTTCTTAAATAACCATCATCAGTGTTGGAAGAATCATTTTTGACTTGTTTTCTTCCGTGGCTCTGCAGCGCAGTGGTCTGGAAACATCACCCGGTATTTATCGCGTCACCACTGATCTTTCACCGGGTTAGCTTGATTTTTGCATATTCTGATTCCAAGTTTAAAATGCAAACATCCCGAAATGGGGATTTAGTAAGCTAGTTTGAACCGGAACACTGGACCTTATGATGGGGTGGAGACTCTGAGCTGTAGATGGTATCACACACAGCATGTGGTTCTCTCAAGGGTTTAGGTGCTTGAAGGTTGTACACATTTCCACCTCAGTAACTCTGTTACTGAGTCATCTGAGTTTATCGAAGTGTTAAAATCTTTTTCGGTCACCCTGTGCGTGTATATATATGTACGTATGATTTTTGTGTTTTTATCCTAGTAATTGGTAGAAATGGACAGGTTTCTCAGGTTTTAAATCTTCACATCCCCTTTTCTGTCCTCAGCCAACTCAGATGCGCTGAAGGCCATGATTCACGAGAACAGCATCGACTCTGACGGGTAAGTGGTGTGACCGAGATCCAGGCCTGAAAACGCGGTGTTTCTTTGTGCCACCAGTTTATCTAGAGGAGTGTTTGCGTAGCGCCTGCCGTGAGATTAATCGCTGTTTGAGCACCGCTGGTTTACCGGCCATTAGATGTGTCACAGGTAGTCACACTTTTTCCTAAAATGTGACTCTACGTAAACCCGCGTTGCAGCCGACGTCTTCGTGGGCCCCCTGCATTGTCTTAACCGCCTGGCTGATCTGATTATGACCCTCATAAAAATAATATGTAGGAGCAAAAGGAGGAGGAAGGAAAGTAAACGCGGTGAAAGTGCGTTGGATCGGCCCGGTTCGGCGTGCGCAGGGGGGTAATTCACCTTGTTCTCGTACCTTTGTATAAAACATCATCAAAGACTGACATTATATTTGATTAAGCCTAGTTGCAGCGACCGTTTTCTTTTTTTAACCAGATATTACCACATTTGTATTCCTACTGATCCTGTTTTATTGCCCTGCTTATCCTGCAGACAGTTTCAGTGATATGGATGTTGTTCCATTTATCATATTTTCACGGCGTTTTTTTTCCCCCACTTCTTATCTGTAAGTGTCACGCAGCTTTATGATGACACAAAGTGCAGTGGAAGGGGGTGTATTAATAACAACGCTGTGCCTTTGATTTATTGTATATATGACTGGAAAGTTCCGGTATAATTACTGGCTGATGTATTTTATCAAACGAAGGTTTGTTACTACTGACTGAGAGGAACCACAGACGGTGGCCGTAACTTTTGGGGAGAAATGGCGGCCCAAGTTGTTGGGGTTCGAGTGTGATTTCGCAGGTGATCACTAGGTGGCACCAGTGGACTCTGCAGTTCATTGTTAACACCTTTCAGCTTGGGAAACTGCTTGAGTCCAGCAAAGTAGACATGTTGGAAAAGCTGCAGAGGGAAAACAGGAGAGAAGCAGAGGTTATGTAAAACCATCCAGGGTGGGGTCACTACACCTGGAAAAGCACGAGAGAGAGAGCGATTGTGAGTGTGTGTGTGTGTGTGTGTGTGTGTGTGTGTGTGTGTGGGTGGGTGGGTGGGTGGGTTGAGGGTGTTGCTGAAATCCAGGTGCTTTCTTGTGAGTGTAATTGGTTGTGATGGCGGTTACACGGTGGTGAGCAGTGCCAGCTGCTGGCTGTTCCCCCCACATCAGAGGGGTGGCGCCCCCCTGCCTGCCTCGCTCTGCTCCTACCTCCAGAGGCAGGCAGTCCGCCAGCAGAACACTTAGGCGGCTTGTCCAGCTGTCTTCCAGGGACTGGAACTGTAAATCTAGCACTGCGGGGACTCGGGAGTGCGGTGTTTGTGAACGGTGGTCGTGGAGGGGGCCAGGAGGGTGGGGGGCAGTGCGTGGACGACCCTGCTGCCCCCTTCATGTCTGCCTGCATCTATTCGTGTCATTTAAAAATGATGTCCTACTGTAACTGTGCCCAGTCTGGCCAGCTGAACAACTAATGGAAGCCTGCAGAGGGACCTACAGGGGTACTGACCACCTCAGTCACCGTCTCAGTCTCTCTGAATCCCTCCATTTCTTGTCTCGCTACACCAGCTCCTCAACTTGCAAACACAGTCGGGACCAGAAGTCTGTTTAATTCGGTTTGTTCACGATTCCAAATTCACTTTTATCCCCAAGTCGGATAATAAAAGTCGTGTAATACAATATAACATACAGGAGTGTGAGGGCAGTTTGGCTTCTGCAGCGTATAAGTCTGCCGCACCTGAAACCATATTAAAGCGACCCCCCCCCCCATTTTCCACCCCTCAGGGTCCCTCTGCCAAGCCCACTGGAGTCTCCCACCACCCCAAACACTCCTTTGTCGCCCGAGGCGCCGCTGGGGGCGCCCAAGCACACCTGCAACCACCTGCACACGGTGGGTGGGGTCAGTGGCCACAAGAGCATCTGTAGTCGCTGTAACCAGAAGAAGTGGCCACAGGTGAGGCAGAGCAACCGGACCCGCGGAGACCGCCGGAGCCACACCGGCGAGGTCACTGTCCTCGCAGTGGGCAGGTAGGAGCGGGATTCCAGAAATTACACGCAAACACGCACGCGCGCACGCACACACACACACACACACACACTCTAATAAACACTTATAGATGGAGCTGGAGATCAGACTGGGGCTCAGAAGACCAAGCTGGAGTTGATCGACATAGAGGAGCTGTGGTCCAGGAGAACATGTTTGCTGAGCACTGAAACTTCTTACATTCTTTATCCTTAACTACTGTGAGGGCGACGGAGGTTCGCTAGGCAAGGGGACAATAGCCCGGTTCCCAGTACAAACTGTGACAGTTTTTAGAAGCCGATCAGTGTCAGTTGTGCCGTTTGTATGTAAATGGAGGGGAAATGACAAAGGTTCGATGGTTGTTACATTAATTTATAATCTAATCATTAATGGTTAATGATTAGATCAGACTTATTTAGACCAGCTGCTATTAAGTTGTACTAAATTGTTCTGTCTGAGCTGATCATTTCACCTATTTGTGCAGCTCTGTGTTTTGCCAGCAAATGTGCTTCAGTTTCTGGCTTCTTTTGTTGCCAGTATGTCTATTCATTTTATACTCGACTATTTTTATATTCAACTTTTTTTATTCTGATGCTGAATTGCCATCTAATTTGCCAGTCAGATGAAATAAAAGGTGTCAAGGTCACCATTACAGGAATGTGAGAATTAAAATGTATGATTTAATTAACATTTTGGAACAACTTTGCTCTTTAGTGCAAACATTTTACAAAGTGAAACTTTGCTTAGGCAATACCCCTGTGTGTGTGTGTGTGTGTGTGTGTGTGTGTGTGTGTGTGTGTGTGTGTGTGTGTGTGTGTGGAAAGGGCCATGTTTGTATTGGCTCAGGATTAAATGCCATTTCACAAACATTTGCTACTGAGGTGAAATTAGTACAGAATTGTGTTCAGGAATTTGCCACATGGGGAGAAGATACTGATCTAAAGTAAACTGGATTTTTTCTTTGTTATTATCATCAATAGTTTTTTTTTATTTTTATTTCTTTGGCAAGTTGAGACCTGTATGCTAAGTTAGCAAGTTACTAGTGTATACAGCTAAAGAGCCCTTTTCACTACAGCCTCAGCAAGGCCCTTCTTGGGACTCAGGACATTCCTGCAGTTGTCACTCTGTGTGTAATGGCTGTGTCACCTGCTGGCCTGAGATTTAAAACAATCCCCCCCCCCCACTTTTCTCATCGGGACCTTATGATCAAGCAGTTTCGACAATAAAAGGATGGCCTTTGAACGGTGACAGACCCTCCTTCCCTCCCAGGTTCCGGGTGACCAAATGTGACCCCAAAGCTCTGAGGGAGAAGAGAACTCTGCTCATCTCAGATAGCGGCGGATCCACACCCACATCCCCCACCGCGTTGGAGCCAAAGAGTCGCACAGTTTCCAGCTCACAGGTTCGAGGCTCGCAAACACCTTGTAGCACTCTGACAGGGGAGTACACACACACACACACGTACTGCATTAAGCCAGAAGAACGTGCCAGAGTACTGCGGGGCTCTCAAAGGTGAAGTCTGATGTTTTGTAAAGATTACAGGCATTTACATGAATTCGTCGGGTCGGCCGTTATGACGGGTTTTCGGAAGGTAGACGGCGCGGGACGCTGTGCAGCACGAGCACAGCCGCAGTTAGACTGTATTGCCAACCAGACAATACAGGAACCCAGCAAGGACAATACAAGAAGGACCCATCATCCATTGTCATGTTTGAAAATAATACCATATTACAGACGGGGATTTTTTCATTGGACTTTAACTGGAAAATCTGATGTGTTGAGCATTTCTGCATGTTCTCAGGCTACAAAACAATACATATGGAGCTCAGAGTGAAATTGTCGCTATAAACAATAAGACATGTTCTAGCAGGTTCTAGGATGTAAACCAGGGTACGACTGTACCTTTGTTACAGGTACTATGCTATACTAATGCAGCTCTAGCTGCTACACCACCCAAGTTCTCCCAGTTGTGCAATGGGCACAAATAATATTTACATTCATACTGTTTCTTTGCAGGAACCAAAAGACAAGTGACCGGTTTTTAAAGGTGAGTTTTTCCTTGTTATTTTTGGCTCTTTGTTGAGCTCCAGACCCCAACAGCAGCAGTCTGCATGTAAGCCGCAGCCCAACTCTCCAAGATCTTACCTTTTTCACGTCTAGCTGTGATAAAACTGAAATTTGTCCTACAGACACAAGCGGATACCCAAAGAAACATCCGGAACCTCTCACCCACCAAATGACGCAGGAACCATCGGAAACCTTTAGTCCCAAAATTAGGCAAATTATTGGACTGGCGAGGGGAGATGTGCTGGAGGACGACGTGGAGATGATCAGCGTGGGGAGGGCGCCGGGGGTAAAAATCAGAGCCCGGTCCCCCACACTCCCTAAATGTGGCGAAGGAGGCGGTCAAGGCACTGACACCACGCGTGGCACATGACCACCGGAGTGCGGCACGATGACAGCATGGTGGCCCCAAATCAAAGTTGTGGCTCTCATGCTCACGTTTCACTGTTTACAGAGAGCAGGAAGCAGAGGAGATGCTAGGAATTGGTGGTGAGGCTCCTGGACCCGTCCGTCTTTACAGGAGGCAGAGGCTCCACTTAGTTTTACCGTAGTAAGTGTACTCCTTCACACGGGCAGCAGTGAGGCTTGTGTTGCAGATCCTCAGAGGGGACAATCGTGGCCCTCAGATCGCCTACAGAGCAGATGGTTTTCAACTCTGTGCCAAAAATCAAAAACTTTATCATTTTAAATATTCCTCTAAATGTAACTTTAAAACCTCCACAGAGCACAATAAAAATAGGTGTGAATTCCAGATTAAGTTATAAAACCCTTCTTTTAATAAGCGTTAAAATAAATCCCTGTTTTGCTTTGAGGTGTGTGTGTGTGTGTGTGTGTGTGTGTGTGTGTGTGTGTGTGTGTGTGTGGGAGAGAGATAAAACATGAATAACAAGCCTCAATTCCAACGGCCTGCCAACCTGCTGCGTCACAGCTCCATTGGCGGTTTCACCACTAGTATCTGTCACACTCTTAACTCAAAGTCTTTAATGCTTCTCCAGTTTTTCTGTTATACAGTAACTAGTTCTTTGTGTCTTATGTGTGTGATGGGATTTTTATTATTCTATTGTTACTGGAAGTTCATATGTTCATATGTGTAAGTAGAGTGCACTTTTGATCAGGTGTAACATGATTTAATCCACTAATGTGTGTGTGTGTGTGTGTGTGTGTGTGTGTGTGTGTTACTTTCCAAAGACAGGCCCTGTGTGTCATCGTTCATCTCAAATTGAAAGCTTTTATGGACCTTGGGCACGAGTCACGTCTGACGTGGTTGAATATGATACTACACCACCGTTGACTTGTTGAGTTGTGGAATTTTAGTTTTATGAACACATTAATAGTTTTCATGATTAAACTGTGTTAAATTACAAGCGGAATTTCCAGTTGAGAAGGGAGGCGCTGCTGCAGGGGGTGGAGGACAAGGGTGTTTTTAGCCAAACTCCACTTGGTCTGTGGAGTTTGTGTGCAACATCCTCACCTGTAAACCACCATCACGATACTGTCTGGCAAATTGGTTTTCTGCTTAAATTTGAATTTATTTGCGTTCTCCATCCTGCAAAAAAACTTGTGCTTCTCCAAAGAGTGGATAAAAAGGCCATTAATACATTTTATCAGTTTAGAATGAGCTTTGCTTGGGGAGGGAAAATGTGTAGCTGCTTCCTCCCATATTTGTGTTATGTATTGTTTAATGTTTTATGAAGCTTAAATAACAAATAAAACCAATTTTAGATACTGCTGATAATATGGAGCCATTTTATACTGACATTTAAACGTTGGATGTCTTTGTTGTGCCCTGTGTGTTAGCAGAAAACCCGCCGTTCCTGCTGTGCCTAAAAAGACACCCTTATTTCTTTCAAGCCTCATTATTTGTTACATAAAATGTCTCTTGAGCCTTTTTGCACAAGTTGTTTAATCATTAAAAATAATTAAATGCGCTTCTTTGTTCCTTCAAATCTCTGCTTAGCGGGGGGGTTCAAATTGAAAAATAATTTTTTTGAGAGGGTATGACTGTCTCTAATTCCCAGTTTCCTGAGAACAGGTGTATTTATAAACGCCCATTTTCCCCATTCTGTTTCCTGCAGAGCCCCCCCCCCCCACGCATCGGGGAGGTAATTCCACCCGTGACTTTTTTTGAGCCAATGTAAGCGCCCTCTTTCTGGTTGCCATGGCGTTTTATGTTTGTGTTTTGCTGCGACGTGGGGGAAGTGCGCAGTGCAAACACGCCCGGCTGGAGGATTCGATCCTGTTTGTTCTGGACTTTGGTAGATCAGTAGATGCAAGAAAAACTGATTCACTGGCATCGAGAAAACCGTATTCGTGCGGCCGGCCGACATGCAGCAGCTGCAGGCGCGACGGTATCCGTACAAAGAGGCTCTAATGCAGTATTCCGCTCACGGAGAACAACACTGCCCCCTGCAGGCAGGGAACAGCCATACCGCGAGGGTGCTGTGAGGACACGCCACCTTCAGGCGGCGGCGTGTTGATGGGAAGCGAGAGCAACAAGGATCCCTATTCAGTACCGCGTCAGCAGGTGACGTCACAGTAAAACGGAGCCATTCTTGGCAAATATTGACTCACGCTGCCCTGGTGCTTTTCCGTGTGTTTGCTCGGCTTGCTCGCACCCGTCGGGATCCAGGTTCTCGTTTTGGCCGCTGGGCGAACAACATCTAAGCTGAGGACACCTATCATTTACACACCTGTTAAATACAAGCGGCCTTCTGCACTGAGATGTACAACCACGCTTTTGTCGCTCATCTACCGCAGTGTATCTGTCACCTGGGGTAGAGGGGTCTGCTGAGTAGTAATCGTGGTACTACTAGCGTGTACTAGTCGTCGTTGTACGTCCCTGCGGAGAAGAGCGTCTGCCAGATGAATTAATGTTAATATTTGTGCCCTGCTGCTGTGGGAGGTCCCAGAAGTGGTTGGGTGAACTTCTGTCAGATGACGCTTCGAAGGCCTTCCACGCTGGCAAGCTGTGGGTCACATACCTCTTCTCCTGTTCTCTTCTCACTTTCCACCTTAGTCTGTCCAAGATGTTTGACTCCCCGTCAGGAGGTAGGAAGAAGACTGGATTTGACAGGAGGGCAGGACTGCAGACACATCGAGATGACAGGCAGCTTTCAAACCTGCCCTCTACGCCATCTTCTCGCCCTCAGCAACGCAGCACCAGTTCACACAAGATCTTAACTCCTCAGGGTTAACTCGCCATCACAACATTGGAGAATGAAGTAGCAATGAGCAGGAGAGGTGAGCAAAGGTGCTCAGGACACCTACAGCATCCAGGATCCATGTGCTGGACTTTGTGCGTCTATATAAATCCTCTCCTGTAAAACTCCACTTGTTCCCTCAGTGAACATCCCAGTGTTTGCTCTTTGTCTTCCTACTTGCTGTTTTTCTGGCCTGCAACCCACCTGTGAGTCTGTTTACGAGAGAATCCAGCTGGGTCAGCTTCCCTTTCGCTGCCAGGAGCTGAGCGGAGGGGTTAACTTTTACAACGTGGACGCCCTAGTGAATTATTGACCTTCCCAGCGTTTGATCGCAGACTTGTGTGACCTTGCGAACGCCTCGTTCACCACAGGCCTTAAAGCTTAGTTATGGGTTCTGCTCCCTTCTGCTGGTTTGTCTCAGGGAAGAAAGGTCATTTCCCTGGAACCGTGGCCTTGGAATGGCCTGGAAACTAGCTGTATCGCCACTGCAACCAGCAACCCGACCTTGCCGGGCTGCGTCGGCGGCGTCGGCTGCCGCGTTTCCAGGAATGTTAAATGACCTCGGTCACCGGCACGGCGGCCCACGTGGATC
Organism: Arapaima gigas; assembly: GCA_900497675.1. Taxonomy (NCBI): domain Eukaryota; kingdom Metazoa; phylum Chordata; class Actinopteri; order Osteoglossiformes; family Osteoglossidae; genus Arapaima; species Arapaima gigas. Next base: position 234,736 of record UFQX01000243.1, read on the forward strand.
TCCGCACCTTCACAGCCCTGTCTGAACCATCTGTGACGGATAGTTTCATACTAAAGAGGTGGCTAAGACCTGCGTGGGTTATATCAGAACTTCATCAGGCTGGGTCAGAAGAAACTTCCGGTGTTTGCATTTGCAGCTGTTAAAATGAGTGAAACTAGTAAAGAAAAAACATCAAAGGCCTTTTGCAAGACAAGGTTTGAAGATGTTGCTGTCATGACGTATGTAGCTTACAGAACCGTTTGCACAATGGTACTTTAGCGTTGCATAAATCTATTCAAATAGCAAGTTATTCGTTCGGTCTCCAGCTGTTCCTGGAACTACCCATAATGCACCCGCAAAAAAAAAATGTATTCGTGGATTGGTGGGGTTATCGCCGCTTGCATCTCTCAAATGTCCCTCAATGACGGAGAAGAGGAGCACGTTAGTCTGGACTGGGGGCAAATTTCCCACGATGCCCCTTGACGTGACTTCACAGGCTCCAGACCCGAGCGGAGAAGAACCGGTTTGTGATAAACCTCGAAACGCTCCGCTTTCTGCCTCCACGCTTTCCTGAAGCTTCTGTGCCTCTGCGAGTTTGTGAAGATGCTTCACATCTTTGTGTTTCCTGGTTTCAAACTGAGGGGTCGATGGCAGTGAAACGGGGTCTTTATGACGACAAAGTGTAAAACTGCACAGCAATGTTCTGAAACGTGTGCGTTCAGTCATCCATGTTCCACGTTTATACGTGTTTCTGTTCTCAAATGTAACATGTAACGTTACAAAAACATTGTCTGTTTTCCCATCAGCCTGCAATTCTTGCATCATTTTAGGAATAATTTATTACAATAAAGGAGAAGATAGAATTACTGTACAGACACATCCATAATGGCCATTCATTACTGAAAATATAGATTTTCCATCTAGGGAGATGCCATTATTAAAATTAAATTAGTTTGTTCTGCTTTTTGTTCATTTAGCCTTTGGATCTCAGCATTTGTGGCAACAGCAGTTGGCAGACCCGCTTTCTCTCTCCATCACGGTCTGTGGAGCACAAGCGTAACACACGGGCGCACGGACACCCTGCGCGTCCAGCCGAGCCGCCGACTCCAAACGGCCGTGAGCCGACCCAGAACGGGACCCACTTCTGAGTGGACCGCACCCCGAACCGGTCCTGACCGTTCCCGGCGTGCGTCAGCGTGCCGATGTTTACCGGCGTAAGCGAAAAAGAGGCCCAGGGAGAATAAGCTGTGGAGTGAGTCCAGTATCTGCTGACCCCCAGGCTCTGCTCGCCCACTTCACACCCCTTTTGAGAGCATCTCGCCGTCTTTTCCCCGTCCTGAACGGGGCGCCTGTCTTCACGCGAGCGAGCCCCCGGCACGAGGGCACAGGAGGCGGAGGAGGTGGCGACGGACACCTGGTGAGGTGCTTTACATATGCTGGAGAGAAGGTGCTTCTGAAAGAGCTTTTGCAAAAGGCACAATTTGTATATTCACGTGGCAGGGATGGTGCTGCTGTTTACCTTCCTCTCGCCCGCATAAGTAATGGCTTACAGATTAAACAAAAAATGGAAGCACCAAAGGGAATAATTACCATATATTTACACAGAGGGACTGAAAGCCACACTGTGCTTGTGACACAGTGTCGGAGGTTGAACAGTTCTTTCTCACAGAAACCGTTTGTCTCTTTTAGGTTCAGGAGGAACCGGAGGAGACTTCCAGAAAGAATGCCGGTGTAGACGGCAGATCTGATCGTTCAACCTATCAGAATCCACTAGGTAGACATGCAGATTTAGGAGAACACATACAAACTCCTGCAAACGCGCGATGTTGCACAGAGATCGTGCAGACATTCCTCCGCGTCTTTCTTTGGACTCAAGACAATAGAAATCGAAGAGAGACTTGGTTTTTGAATTCGAAGGAAATTTCACGTTTCCACAAAGCGGCCCGTCTTCCACGGACTGTGTTACTTTGGCGCACTTGGGAAGCGGGTCTGGGCTTCATCCTCAGTCTGTCTCCCTTCTGCAGTTACACGCAGGCAGCGCTAATATCGTACCCAGGTCTGCAGGTTGTGTACCTTTCGTATGTGAAGTTAGGAGTCAGGCCATTTACACATAAATACACACTTAGCCAGGATGAAGAGGCAACATTTTAAGGCGGTTTAAATAGGTGAGCGGTACAGGCGTGAAACCCTTGTACATCGGCATCGAGGCAGGTGTAAAAGCTGCCGGGTGCAGGACTCTCCCTGTGCACGTAGAAGGTACATGACAGTGTCCCAAAACCCCCAACTTACCATGAGAAGTGGAAAAAAATCGAAGCAATATGAGGTAAAAATTCACATTATATGGCCGTGGGTCTAGTCTGCCGTTTGGATCTGCGTTCCCACCCGTGTCCTTCGCAGCCCAGGTGAAAAAGGAGCAGTTCAAAGGAACAGTTGCTTTTGTAAACAGCCCTTCAGTTCCTTCCTAAGAGGGGGGGTAGGTGTAGAAAAATAAAAAGCACACTTTATCAGACTTTTTCTTGGGGTTAATAAACGCCTCGGCAGAACTGTGCGCGTCGCAAATTGTGAGCGTTGCACTGCTAACTGTAAAATATGGTTTCAAACTTAAATGCAACACGTGACATCACAGCTTCTTTTTTGAAATGTCAAACCTTGTAACCCTCAGGCGCTTCTCATTTCGTACTGCAATAATAAAACATAGAAAAAGGTAATAAAAGCTATAGATAGACATTCATTAGAACAGACTCCCAGTATCCTGGACTTCGCTCTCTAAGACACGACATATTGACATACATTGCTGTCCTTTTCCACAAGGCTATGCACAGTATCTGTGTCATAGACACAAGTAAAGAAGCCAGCTGGCATTCTGGGTAATCTCTGGTCCCTTACGGGCAGAGGGTGTCACTCATAGTCTTCACCCGCAGTGGCAGCCTCCAGAGCCGCCAGCGCCTCGGCCACGTCTGAGTCCGTGACGCTCCCGCCGTCGTCGCCTCCCTCCTCGACTTCCACCTCCACCTCTTCAGAGCTCCTGGCCTCTGGGCCCAAAACGGTGGTCGTGATGTCATCTTCCGCCTCCAAGTGGCTCACTCTGGTGTCGGTGGTGGAGAGGCTGGTCGTGCTGGCGTAGCCCGCTTCCTTCAGGGCAGCGTAGCCGAAGGTCCCGCCCGGCACATCCCCGTCACCTGGAAGGCCCTCCCATAATTCACCTCGCTCAGGGGTGTCTCCGCTGGGGTGCCGCGTGTCCTCGGGCCACGTGGGCTGGCTGCCAGGCGAGCTGTCGCGGAGGGCCAGAAGCGGACTGTTTCCTGGATGCGAGTACTTTGGCACGGTACAACTCTCGCTCGAGTTTTCAGGCTCGATAATGTAGGGACTCCATCCCCCCGAGCTGAGCGGATCGTCTCCGCCCTGCTTCTGGTGCAGACGGTTGATCTCGTTGTTGTCGATCTCCAGCTTCCCCGCACCCCTTTTCGACCCCTCCGAGCTCTTGCTGCTGTAGCCGAAATTCTGACAGCCTCGCGCTTTGTGACTGCCGTCCGCTTCCACCGGTTTGCATTGGTACAGGGAGTTTGTGCTGGCGTCCCTCTTCTGCCCGGGAACATCTACAGTCACGGATGGGTCATAGATGTAGCTGCGAAGGGCAGAACGAGAGAGGATAAACACACTTATTAAACAGTCTGTTCTTTCGCAGAAGCTGCAGGGCGGCAGGACGTTCCAGAAAAGTTGATTCACTTTCCACACCTTCGCCTGTTAGAGACACAGCAGTATAAATCAAATCCAGCAGCACATCTCAGGTCGGTAGGAAGCAAGCAAAGACTGCGGAAGAAGCCCATTCACAGCAGCCCTGAGTGGAAACACCTCCTGCAAATCAACATCTGGCCTACAAACCGTCACATCGCCTGGAAGACGGGCGGGCAACACATCAGCGGTGATTCACACCGAGAACCTGCCCGGTGCCGGAGAGAAAGGGTGACAGACAGAGAGGCACGGTGGCAGGTGTTGTCCAATATGGGACATTTCACTGTTATTATACACCTTCTCCCACCAAACTATTGTACCGGTAGCTCGATCTGTTTTCGCTGCTTCATAGCAACTGGGACACGCGGAAAAAATAAACTGAAGAGCCCAAAGCATAAACGCTGGTAGGAAGAGGAGAGTCGTTTTCAGCAAGAGAAGCGCGTTCCTCCAAGGAGGCCGTGTGCTTCTGAAACCCCCGCAAAGTTGCTTGACTTGTATCGTTATTATTGTTTTTATTCTTACCAGACAGTTAAACACGGCAGTTTTTACTTCACGTACACCGCTCGACCGGTTCGGTCTTCGGTACAGTCCATCCGTCAGGGGTAGAGCTCCAGAGACTCGATACCCTCAACCTTCGGGTTACAAATCCACATCCTGGGTCACCGAGGTACCTCCTGCTCTTATTGTGCCACGAAACAATCGGTGATGGAAAAACGTTGCTAGTAAAGTCAAGAAAACCAAAGAAATTGCAGACAAAGGTTTAAGACAGAATGGCTGAAAAGTGGAACAGTGACAGACCGGACCCGGTCTCCCCAGGATCTGAGGCTGGCGCCGCTTCCTTACTTTGTTATGAAAACACGTCACAAACATGAGTAGTGGGGACCCCCCATCTCTACTTTAGCCCACCTCAAGGAAGGAGAACCATCACATATCTAAAACATTCAATATTTATCCTGTCTCAGTTCAGTTGTGTTGTTTTGGTCTACAGGTGACATCAATCCCCGTTTCGCCGTGGTCCTTCTCCTCATGCGTCCCTCTTTTTCTGCTTTCACGGTGAGTCTAAAACAGCATGTATGGCCATTCTGAGCCATCACGCTAGCAGTGAGGCTAAACGGATTCGCCCCGCAGGCCGCTTCTAAGGGCCTCTCATGTGACATCATTAAGTAACTGTTTGTCCTCAATGGAAGCTGGCAAATGACTCAGGGTTTTTCTGTGTGTGTGTGTGTGTGTGTGTGTGTGTTTCAGCGGGTTGAGAATCGGGGGCCAAGCGGAACAGATGGAACGAGACCCCACACAACCAGGGGACTGAAATATTTACACCCAATTTCATCTCATGTCTACACTTCATGCCAAAGTGGACATTGCTGGAGTTTGACTGATCAATGTTGTCTTTCAAGTGGCTCAGACACAAATCCAAACCATTTGGAAACGGCGCGTTGACATCACTAAGTGCAGGTTATTCAAGTAACGCTGTCTGGCTAAATTTAAACAGGAAAAAAAGTCACACGTTTAAGGTGTCTGCTGTCTGACATGCAGTCGTAGTCCGAGGTCCACCGATCGGAGTTACGAGGAGTCAACTTTATTAGGAGTTTCATTGAGTATCTTTTCTGCCCCTCCGAGCAGCAGATACCAGAGCCACCGTGAAGTCTTTGCTACAGTCGTATTTTGCCTCCTGCTGCATCGAGTGCCAGACCTCCATTACCCCGGTTTGCCAGTTTCACCTGTTATAATCCCTGTCATCATGGCCTCTATTGCGATTATCCCAAATCGTTCAAATTCATTCATTTAGTTGCTGCGTTTTTCTTTGCGGTTCTGTTTCTTGCACTAAAGGCTGAGTTACTGCATGAACTCTGAGTATCGTATTAATGTGTGTTTAGTTTTGTTACGTCTACAGTGTGTAATACGTACAAAGGAGCTGGAAGAGTGCAGGTAGGCAGACATACGGTACTGTGTTACACAGTAAAGAATGAAGGGAAACTACCCCGTGTTGTGATGACTAATGTCGGCTGCTGAAGTAACTTTGTCCGGACGATTTGTCTACAGTTCTCGTCGCACATCTGTGAAGATCGACTGCGATTTCAACCGGTCCATCAAAACAATTCCTGGATTTGGGATCCTGACCAGGGGTCCCTCACGACCCCAGTGGTGATTCATGACTCCAGTTATTGTCGTGTTTGAAAGGTGCCGCCGGTGCCTCTGTGGACACACTTTTGCTCATTGCCACTTACCTTTTAATCATCCTACAGCAGTTGCACCCCATCTGGTCAGCTGTTTGGCAGAGCTGGGGAACAAGAACAATCCAGTCAGTGAACAGACCCCCAAAGGCCTGAAGACCCACAGTGGGAAAACTTTTAAGCAGACATAGAGACGTGATCTCTAACAGGAATTACATCTCGGCACACACTGTAGATGCAAACCAACAGAATTACGTTCCTCTACTGTATATCACGCTGACCGCTGCTGCCTGCATCTTCAGCCGTTTCCAAGAAAGGGACGACCAAACCCATAAGACAATTTAAACAATCATCACTGACACAGTTCCCCAGAATGCCAAAAATGAAAGAATTTACATAAAAAAAAGGAATTCACTTCAAGTATGTCCTCAGTCCAGGTGAACATTTATTGCTTTAATATGTTTGTTATTAACTGAATGGGTTGTGTGGAATTCATCTATTTCAGACGCGCACGGGAGAGACACAAAGTGACCTTTTCTCTCAGTGCTCTTCCATGTGTGGCATTTCATGTCTCTGCCAAAGCGCGGTAAATAATTAATGGGACAACACGAACGGGTTGCCTTCGCCGTGTCACCGTCTCCTACGGCTCTCAGCCCAGACAAGGAAGAGGCGCTGAACGCTGCGGGTGGGCAGAGGTGGTTTTCTTGGAAACCCAGGACCTGCAGGCTGCTTTCACCCGTGTCCCCTATTCAAAGTTAGGCAAATTTGACACGTACGCCACGCTCTCAGACTGCAGTGTAATGGTTGCATAATGTGCAGTTTTGGAAAAGCATTCCGTGTCCAGATAAACTGCCTTCGCCCCACTGCACACCTATAAATGGCTCCACCTGACCAGGAGGTGCACAAGCCTAAAAAGGACGTCTTTGGTTTGGCTAAACCACTTCTGTTCTGGCTTAGCAAAGACGGTTCTACCTGTCGAATGAAAATACAAAACCTTTACAATATGTAACCGGGGAAGAGTTTAGCAGTGGACTGAACTGATCAAAATATGCCAGTGCTGTGAATGGGTTCTGCTGCAGGAGAAGATGACAGAAATACAGGCGACACAAAAGCCCATCTGGAACTGATGATGAGCTCGAGGGGGTGGAGAGCCGCAGGTTCCCGTCATCTCATCCAGACACGGTCCAGGACCACCCATGACCCAGCGAAGGCCTGTAACCACCTGTGCGAGCACTGCAGGCTGAGGCACCGAGCAGAACTCGCACAGCTGAGCTCGTGGTCTTACCGAAGCTTACGGACAGATTCTCACGCAGCTTCTCGGCTCAGGAAGAGAAAAGCTCTCTGAACAAGATCTGGACCAGCTTTTCTGATCATCTACTAGCTGTCAAAAGCTGAGCTTCATCAAAACGTGCAGACAAAGTTATCCACGGCCACTCGATTAAAATGGCAAACACCTCTGGTGCCCGTATTTGGACACGGTGGAGACATGGTGGTTACCATCCCACAGTTTCCAATGCTGTTGATCACTAATAAAAAAGCTTATTATTTATCTTGACAGCACCTTCACACCGGAACAGGTTTGGCTCTGTAAACAGGCTGGCGGGGACATCGTATCTAGTTACACATCAAATGATGACAGGTTTGGACTCTGAAATATGGCCGCCATTTTATCCTGATTTTTACAAGAAAACAGCCAATTTCTCTCCAATAGAAAAGTTCACATATCACCTCCACCATAATTCGGGAACATCGGTCACCTTTTTGGAACTTGTCAGGCTTTAAACCTGGCCAACCACGAATCCGGTAAACACTGTAACCCTTTGCCCTCGATGATCAATATCTGCAAACACCTGTAACCCTCCGCTCACGAGCGCAGTGCACTCCTGCAAACTGACTCGTAAGGTGACGCCCCCCGTGGACGACTCTTCTTACTCACCAACGCCAGAAATCAGCCTCGTGCTCACGAAAATCCTCAGTCTCCAGCGATACTTGTACTCCCATTTACTTTGTTACTTTGAGTCTCTTAATAAAAAGTACCTCGAATTACACGGAAACGATGAGCTTTGCCCTTGGTGTTCGGCTGTGCGAACACCGGTGGGTTTCTGTTAGAAAGGTGTAGCCCGCAAGCCTGTTGTGTCCACTGGGGCAAATTCCTCGGCGCTCGAGTGTGTCTGCTGTGGACGGGGAGGCACCGCTGGGTGTTGTACTGGAAAAAAACCGGCCTGAGAAGAACAAGCTGATGAGAACCACATGCAAAACAAACATCAAACCGGTGCCTCTGTACATAAGGGCTGGGTCAGGTCATGTGATCACAGGGGGCAGGGCGGTGGGGGTGTGTGTTAGTGCGTGTTTGTAGGACAGCATGGGAGGTCCCGTGTGGTAATAATGGTCTCTCCTCCACCCCCACCCCCCCCACCAAGGTCCTATCTACTTGTTGCTTCCGTGATGATCCTGTTCATCCTAAACCATCTCAGACACCAGCAGAACAACAACCCCAGAATGATCTCCTGCCATGACTCTGCTTACTAAAAAGTTTATGGAGAAAACAGTGTTGTGTCGGCGGCCACCTAGAGGAGTCCCTAGCGGAACCACACCCACTGTTGCAGCTGGTTTACGTCACACCACACTGGGCACCGAAGGTCACGACTGGACTCCTGTTAGACCCCTCTAGCGGCATTTATTTACCCACGAAGGGACTATTTATGGGCAAAGACGGACTTTTCCCCTTTGCCGCATCCTCACCTGCTTGGGTCTCACTTCCCGAAGAAATAAAAATGACTGAAGAATCAGGTGCAGCAGATAGGGGCTTGTGAAATGCCTCCATGCTCCTTTCACAACGGCACGGTAACCAAGTGTGTCACTTGTCAACATACATGTCAACGGAGATGTCAGAATCCCACAAGTGTGGTCTGGAGTCCTGCTGACTTCATCCTGCTTTGACTGGAAAGGAAGCCGCCGCGATGCCGGACGGCAGATCCTGTACGAGGCTCATGCTAAAACCAGACTGCTTGTCCAAGGCCCACAAAGCACACTGGGTTTGTCCCTGTGTAGAACATGTCATAGTCCACCCTGTTTGAAATGCGCAGAGGTAAACAATCATCACAACCTGGAGCAGGTGTGTCCCAGAACAGCAGGCCTCGCAGTTACTGAAAACCCCCCCACGGCTGAATACAGCCCGACTCCCCCCCCGCTCCTTGAGGCACAAATACAAAAAATAAACTCTTACTTTCCATCGCTGTCCAGTAATACACAAACAAAACAAAGTATAGCGAACCCTCAGCTGCTGGCTTTACGTCATGTGAACCGAGCTGTTTGTTCGGCGAAGAGCTCATTTAAAAGCAATTACAAGTAGAATTAAAATCAAATCCGTTTTACAAGAAGAGCTGCTACAACTGGGGTTTGGAACCACTGACATAAATTATACATAAACCGCCATAAAATCCACAGACAGTTAAATGTGGTTTTCAACAGGAGAGGCCGTAGATGTTGCCGTAAGTGACGCAGTTCTCACACTGGGTTAAAAAGTGCTGAAAAACGGTGCGAACGAGAGCGCAAAACATACATCTTTCATTCTGTACTAGATGGCTAGATGACTCCCTTTTTCATTTGTGTCCCTTTGCTTTTTGCCCAGCAGAAGACAAAAGTCTATACATGATGGCCCACAACAAATTTAGCAACTTCTAAGCCGCATAAAACCCCAACTACCCTATTCAGCACAGGGGAAATGGGGTATAACATGGTGGCCCCTCCCCATGTAAAAACTTTTAAAGCAAATTCTTTGGGGAAAAAAAAAGCAACTATTTTTCAACAAGTGAGGAAGACAAAAACTTTTAGGTTGTCTGGAAAAGAGTGGGGGGGGGGGGGGGGGG